>JAUPFR010000003.1:55381121-55408621 GCA_036925125.1 Oreortyx pictus
GGCATCCTATTATTAATGCAGTAAACTCTTGCTGTAATACTTTTTGGTATGAGGTTGCCGTGCTCGAGTTCCCAGCTATATAAAAGTAACAGTGAAACATGCCTTTTTTCAGCTGTGTCTTGCTGTAACATGTAAGTGACTCGCTCCCAGGAAGAGCCATATGGACAAGTTGTTCCATATTAAACTACTACAGTCTAACTTTGAGCTGGCCTCGTATGCTATAAAGTCTCTGGTTAAAACACCCATTTTAAAGACTGTTTTCAATTCTGCTCAACTTTTTAAATCAAGTCAAGGCATGGCTCTTCCAAGTAATGTATTCGGGTTGGAATTTCTTAATATGAAAAAGTTCATGAATCCTTACCTGCTCTTTCATCACTGCAGAGCTGATGCTTTGCAAGGAGCACATCTGGGTCTTGCTCTCCTTTAGGTATTCTTTGCACTGCGTGGTATTATGTGATACATTACATGATTCTGCCACATGGTCTTCCCCCTATTACACCAGGTTATACTTCAGATCTTAATTTCACTTTAGGATTTTGCCACGATCTCACTGACTTTGAATGTGAGAGTAAAAGCTGCAGAAGAGTCACGTTAATGCAGGCAGATTTGAGCAGAAGATGATACATGGCCAACATGTTTTCTTCGCATTTCCTTTCTTTTTTACTCTAAAAGAGGCACCTGCTGCTGCAAAGGGACACTGCGGTAGCTTCCAGATCAGGAACACTCATTCTCTGTGCTTACAAAAGATTTCTTTCCTTCCCTTTAAGTCATTCCTTAAAAGCCATTCTGAAATATCTGTGTGTAAGAAGTAAACACAAGAATCATATTTCTGAGTAGCGTATATATATATATATATATATATATATATATGTGTATATAAAATATGTATTTGTCTTAACATCTGGTAGGTGAAAGGAAGAAAGCCCCGTCCATTTTCAAAGCCAAATAAAGAGCAACCTTTCCTATTAAGTTTTGTATTTTGAACAGCCATTATTCAGGGAAAGGGAATTCCCTGGCCTCAGTTTATCTCCACCAGAGTATCCGTAGCTCACGTGTAAGCTTGTGTTTTGTTCTTTTTGTTTTGGTAGTGTTTTCCAGTTGAAATGAAGAGAGAGCTCCCAATCCTCTGCCTTTTCCAAACCTCTAGTTTGTAGTTGTACTTATCATCAATATTGCAGGCCCTGACACTCTGCAGCACTGTCACTGTATATACTGTGAAGGCAGTAAAAATGAGCACTAATCAATCTTTCAGGGAGAAGCAATGAGCATTAGAAGGCCACTATCCTGTGACTAAACACACCCCTTTTATGGAGTGTTGGTGCTAATAAAGGACAGCTTATTACTGAGGCAGAGACCAAAGCTTGGGTGAGGTCAACCATGACTGGCAGTCATCAGTCATTCTTAATGATACTTTTTCCCGTGCTTTCTAAGGGATTCTGAGCAGAGTGCAAATCATTTGGGGTCATCCATAGTTCATGTACCCACAGATGGCAAAGGTTTTGAAAGACTTTAGTTTAAACTTGTATTTTTTTTTTTCCAATGTTATTCAAGTAGGCAAGAAAAACCCCTCAAACAAAACAGATTTTTGCTTATTTGGAATGTTGTATTTTCTTTCACTCTAATAGATGTTTTACACACTAGAGTGCTTGTGCATTATAAAGAACTACATAAATTTATTTTTATGACGTCTGTCTTCTTTAATTATTACCTTTGATGTCTATTGGTGACTAAAGAGAGCTTAACAGGATTTCTCTCCCTTCTTAAATTTCGCAAAGTGAAACTCAGCCAGTCCCTGACAGATGTCTGTTCCTCACCTTCAGGATTATTTTATAAATCCCTTTCTGATGAGCGGAAGTGTCAAATCAAGGACAGGTCATAAAGTAAAAGTATAAACCTTTTAAAGGGAGACCTTGGTAATATATAAACATTTTGCACACTATCTGAAATTTTATGGACTTGAAAGAAAAAAGATATTTTAGCAATAGGAAGGCAGAAGTTTAAAACACCAGACGGTGCGCATGTGTTTTTTGAATACGCGTTTTTTCCCTTGCTCCTTATCTTTCTTTCTGTAGTCATATTTTACATGCATTGGGAAAATAGCTGCACTGTGTGTAGGGGCTGTCACTAAAGTTTCTGTTTCAAAGGATCTCCCTATTTCGATTACTTTGAAATCTGTGCTTTTTTGTTTGTTTGTTTGTTTTTAAATTCCTCAGTTAGGCACTCTCTCTGCCACCTTGAAGTTGGTGAGTGGGTATATAGCTGCTGTGATCTAGACAACTGCTGTCATTTTCAGCTGGTTGAGATTATCTGAGATCTTACTTGAGCGAAGCTGTTAGTTTCCTTCTGAAAACTGAGCTAACCTGGATCGCTTCTCGGATTTACTGTTAACTCCACATCGCTGCATAAAGAACTATTTTACGTTATAGTAATACATTGCTTGGTAACGTGAAATCCTGATGGCAGGTTGGAGGGCAAGTGAATGAATATTGTTTCATGTACCTATGCGTGAATGTATACACCCTTAAAGTTTGGCTATCATCGGTGGTGCAATTTTTACAGTTACAATCGATTTCCTTTTTGTGCTCATCTTTATATTGTTAAAAACGCCAAGCATGTGTAGCACGTGTAAACTGAAGAATGCAATCTCACTTGGTTAGTATTAAAAGCTCATTTGTTTCCTTGTGTGTGTGTACAGCACGGAGCGCAGTGGGACCCCGTCCCACATAAAAACATTTTGAAGTTACCATGTTATGCAGTATAAAGTAGTCACGCGGTGAGGGGAGAGGGGAAAAGGCAAATCATTCTTTTTAAAGGTCAGAGTCTTTTTCCGCACTGTTTTTTGTGGCTGGGGGAATTGTCTGATGAAGTCCCTTCTTGGTCGCTGTTGTGCGTGTTTACATTGCTCATTTGGATCTGCTACTTTTTTTGAGTCCTGGATGAAAGCTAGTAACTTGTGCTGTACCGTAATTACACATTGTATCCCTGGCTTCTGGGGGGTCGAGCCAGCCATGGATGAAGCGCTGTGAGTGGAGCAGCACTAGGAATGATAGAAAGCGTGTGAAAGTTATGGAGAAACACGTATACAATGTTTCAGCTGATGACAATGCTTATTAATGCCTGATTCAGAAAAGCACTTAGGAGCTTTTCTGCACCCGGTTCCCAGTTCTAGAGTGTTCCCTGGCTCTATTAGTAGTTTGTGAAAGCGCAACTTGTGCTAGAACGTGACTTACCTGGCCCAAAGACCCTGATCCAGCAGTCGTGGGGGTGTGCCCATGTACAGCCCAGTGCAGGAGCAACACCTGAGGCTACAGTTCATCCAAGGAATTAGTTCTGCTCGAGGCTCTGTGTATCAAACGAAACTGTGCGTCCTCAGTCTTGCGAGGTTTTGAACGATGTTGTGGAGAAGGAGAGCATCCACGCTGAGAGGAAGATGGCGAAGCACATGTCTGGTGTGAATTTGACAGTGGGTAGAGGGCCTGTGGGAAGCTAGGCTAGTGTTTTAGGTCAGTCCCACTCATAGGAATGATATTTTGGTGCTGTGCGGGTCTTGTGCCTGTTCTCTCTCAGGTCAGAGGCTGAGGGACACCTTAGGGTTCTGATGCCATCGTACTGCTCTGCATAAAGGGGATAAAAAGAAAGCAGAGCTAGTCTGTGATTGCATCTCATCAAGGTGATGTGCTAGTTCAGCCTTTCAGATAGGCGTAATGGTGTTATTCGGATTCTACATCCACATCCCTTCCTTCTCCCCACCCCCTCACTGTGCTTTTGGATGTTTAGATATATGTATTTTTTTTCTTCACATCTGAAATCCTTGATTTTGTCTTTCCAGTCTGGTTGAATAGGAATCGTTTAGTTTATGCAGCTTTGTGCTTTTTCTCTACAGCTTGTATCTGCATGAATGTGTTGCAGCCTGATGCGAGTTCATTCGATTAAATAAAATGCTTAAATTGTAATCCGTGCAAAACGATCATATTTGAAACACTTGATGTCTCGGTGAGAATCCATTTAATAGTGATCAGATTTAAATGATTTAACACAGTAGTGATGGTGGGAGGTGGGGGAGGGAAATACAGTTTTGAGAAATTCCTGTATATAAAAAAAAGATTAAACCAAATTCAGATATGTCTCTCTCCCCCCTTCTCTTTCTGTCTCTCTCTCTTTTTAAGCAGTCAAAAGATATACTGTATCCCCAGTGAAAGGGCGCTTTCAATCCAGTTATCCACTTTACCCAGTCTCAGTTTCCAGAACCTTCCACACCCCCCCTGGTTAAACCACTAAGCCTTTGATTCCTTCCTGATTACACTATGCAAGACATCTATCAAACACTGTCTTATCTGTTTGTAAGGCAGCTCAGGCCTCAGATTTAAGTCATGGGTTTTGGCTACAAGTTGGAGTGTGATTAATAATTGACTAATGTAGCTTTTATTTATCACAGGCTAGCACATTTCACCATTACCGAGTTAATTTATGTTAAGTGTAAGCTGTCGTTCAATCTGTTTTTCAACTTTTTTTTTTTTTTTTTTTTTTTAAATCCTAAGTCTATCTTTCACTTTTTGAGAAACAAAATCCTTACACAGGGCACAGTCTTGCTCGGTGCCAAAAAGTTGATTTCCTTTTCAGCGGAGCCATACATCACCGGCCCTCCCAGCTGCAGTGTCAGCCCCTGACAGAATGACATGTGTCATTTATCAAAGGGGCCAGGCCGGGCCTTGGGAAACGTACACGACAAAGCCTGAGAGAGTTCATTTCGCAGTCCCCTCCTACCCTCTGCGAGCCTCTTGCCAGGAAAGCCTGTGATGTTTCTGTCTTCACAGCATTACAGTAAGTCCTTCAACCTTCACAGAATTAACCCTCGCCGCTGCTGCGCTGCGGGACCTCCCCGGGGAGCTGCCGTGCCCAGATGCGGTGCTGCCAGCCGGTGCTGGGAACAGCCCACTGGGCTGCAGCCTGCCCGCTCCACCGGCACCGCCGGAAAGCACTCCTGGGCCTGCTGGTGCCTTTCCTTGTTTTTAAATCCTCGTGTGCCCTGAGAATTAGAGTCCTGCATTTTTCCACAGCAGGACAAGGTCAAAGGCATAAAAAATAAGGCAGTAAAGCATTTCAGTCGTGGAGAAGGGGTAGCCGCTGTCCTGTGTGCAGGTAGAGATTTGTGCTTCACGTAAGGCAGCGAGAGAGGGAGTCTTCTTCTGCCTTCCTCTTTAATCCACCTTCAGGTGGTTGGAAAGCCACGCGCTGACACAAACACAGCAACAACCTCTCTGTGTGTCCCTGTGTCACAGGCCAGCCCCACAGCCTGCCTGCAGGAAGTGATCCGGTGGCCTCTCCAGGTGCTGCCATCACCAGCACCGCGGCCACGGCAAGGGAACAGCCTCCACCTGAAGGTGTCACTGACACCGAGCCGGTCGTGTCTCTTAACCAAGCCTCGGTCCTGCAGCCCAGGGGATGACAGAAGAGTTAAAGCAGAAAATAATCTGTCAAACAAAGAGGAAAGCATTTTCAAAATACAGCAACACTTTGCTGAAACAAAAGTTTTGTTCGCGTGTTGTGTGTGTGCGTGTATGTTTTCAGTGTCCGAATTTTACATTTTGATCATGTACAAAGAATGTGAGAAAGTTATTGTCTCCTCCCCTTCCCCCACCAAATCACTCTTTGTACTTTGCATAGTTCCTACCACTCTGAAGTTATTTACAGCATCAGATATCATTTAAAGAGATAGCTAAGGAGACTGTAGCCTCAGCTAGGAACTTTCCAGAAAGGAGTCCTATAAATTAGCCATTGCTCAGGAGTGGCTGTTTTCTAGTCAGGGCTGGTCCTTTCATTTGTCTACATAAGGCTAATTTATTTTTGCAGCCAGATGTGGGCTGACAGCCATCACTCAGAGCTTCCTTCCCCCACTGTTAGGAGGTCGGGAAAACAGTCACGTTTCCCATTTTACAGAATCCCCATCAACATTATTGAAGATGGATGTATCTTTAAAGCAAAGATTGATTGTGGATATCGGAGTTATGGTGTCATTTATCATAGTGAATATTATTTAGACTTGGATTGTACAAGGCTGTAACTTGAGACACAGCCAGGGGAGGGACAATCTGGAAACGAGGATCCATGAACTTTAATGGATGGATGCTTTTTCAAAGCTCCACTCACTATAGCATGATTTACTTTTCTTACGGAAAGGAAACAAGCATTTCAGTTTTAAAGGGCCAGCATGCCGTCTTGTCCTCTTTAGTAGGTCCTTCACAGAGGCATGTGGGACTTAGCTAAAGCTGAGACAATAAATAGAGACTGTGTCTCAATGTTATACGTATATAAGTGCTTTTATATGAAACATATCTAGGTGCACTTGAGACTCTCTTATGTGAATTACACATTACACTAGTTAGGTTCTCAGTTGGAGGGATACTGTGGCTGAATAATGCAAAGTATTGATTATAGAATGCTGTGATCTGAAATTTCTGAACCTCCAAATAAATTGCATTACAACTAGTGTTGTTACATGTCCGTGTTTGTCTTTACTTGGAGAGACTCTCAACTTCGTACCGCTTGAGGAACAGAGGTGGAGAGTCCAGTGAATTGTACATGCTCCTGGTGGAGCATCACCATTGTTGGTTATTGAGAAATACAGCAGACCTAAACAGCCTGATGCATACTGTGCTTATGTTTCACTTCTGTGTAAAACACAGAAACGTAGTTCCAGGTCTTACAAGTGGAGGCATACCTTGTATTTTCAGAACGTGCATTCTTAGAAGGCTGCTTACAGCCTGCTGAAAATCTGACGGTATGGTTCAGCTAAGGTTTACTTACGATCTTGTAGCACCGACACACCTGTGTGCTTTGCTGAATTTATTAGAATGTGATTCACACTTCGAAAGGTGATTTTGAGAAGTGAGTGAGCTTGAAGCTGCTCGGCTGACTTTGGAGAAGGGGGAAGTTCTTGAAGCTGGTAGCAGAGGTCTAATCAAGCATGCTTTCCACACAAGTTCTGCAGCTCAGTCTCAACTTGGAACTTTCTTCCCTAAGCATCGCTTTCTAAATCACGTTGTCCAGGTAACCCCCTCCTCCCCAGTAAAGTTGCTTATTGTTCATTTGATTCCTGATTTTCACTGATGACTTTTGTTTCTGAATGATTTACCTTTTGGAGATCTTTTTCATGCCTCTAAACGTAGCTTGGATCCCTCTTGACCTGCACTCCCCATTCAGGGGGTCATGTTATCAGAGTTTGGGAATTACCATCCTGTCCAGAAATTTTATGTTGGACAGCAGTTTATTCATGTGGGCTGACGTGAATCAGCTAAGAGGAAGGTAGTTCTGCCACATTTGTTGTTGTTCTTGATGAACTCTTCACATAATAACATGTAAGCCAGCACTTCCACAAGGAAATACTAAATCTTACACTAGCTTATCTCCTTCTTTTTTCTTTAAACAAAACCAGAAATCACTTATCTGCCATAAACCAAATGCAGTAAGAGAGTTTTCATATGAATAGTCAAGCTCAAGAGTTTAAAAAAAAAAAATCCAAACAATGGAAACAATTATGAACATCTGTTTTTGAATGCATATGTATTCTGTACATAACAAACAGAGAAATCCTATTATCTAGAACAATAAAAGGGAATTTCCCTTTCTGTCTGAGCACTCTGGGAAGAATGTGGTCTTCCATTTAGAATCATGGTTTGAGGATTTTGTTTCTTTTTTTTTTTTTTTCTTTTTCTATTAATGAGATGAAAATGAGGAGTGTTGTGGGATGTTGGGATTTTTGTATTATTATTATTATTTTTGTGGTCCAGATTCTAATTTCAGGGACACTGATATAAATCCTGAGAAATCTGTTTTAACACCTGTGCAGCTGAGATCAGAATGCCTCTGTGAAGTCCTGCTATATTTACTCAAACGTAAAAGTATCTTTCTCTTGCTTGAGAAACATACAAAATGTCTTCAAAGAGGAAGCAGTTTATCAAATTCATATTAATCACAGCATCAATAATGTTGACCGGGGTCAAGTCATTACACTAAATATATTGTAACCATTATTAATGCATGTAGCCCAGTGCCATAGCTATGATATAAGACTGCTGTTTCCTGATTAAAAGCTGTTTGGTGATGCAGAGATTCAATACAGATTCTCCCTGCCTTGTGGTGACTGACAGTAGCTTCTGGTATTCTGCTTTCTTCTGACAGTGGAGTGTATTAATATGAACACACCTTACAGAGGGGCCTGCAAGAAATGCAGAGTGCGGAAAACAAGTGTCTAATTTCAGCAGCCACAACTGTGCATCCATAAGGAAGCCAAATTTATCATGGCACATTATGGAGTGCAGCAAATGTCATGAAAACCATTGTTTTTTAATTTTTTTGCCTGAGAGTCTGAATGAGGTGATTTATGGTAGTTATCCATCTTAGGGGTCATCCATCAACTTTTAGTTGCTAGGCAATCAAACCAACAGCTGTTTGCTTTGAGTCAAGCTGAAAAGTTGTCAGTCATCACATGCAGGTATGACCTTAGTGGTTAAAAACATTATAATGCATGCAAAATTAAAGAGACAGTGTCCTCTTTCATGAGCAATGCAGGTAACGTTAAAGTAAAACTTTTATTTAAGCATTGGATATGCTGGTCATTGCATCACAGAAGTATCCTCGTGATCACATAGAAGTTCTTTGTGCGGAAGAAATAGTGCAAAACGTAGCGTAGTCAAGGCTAGAATACTGTTACTTTTTTACAGGCTTTCCTTAGAGCAGGGCTAGAGGACACAGTGGGGGAAACCTCTTGAATTCTGTATACCCTGTTCCCCCATGTTTGTTACTGTAAGCAGAGCAATATCACTTGTGATTTTGAGGCACTATATTTGACAGTGAAAGAACAACCTGGATGTAACATGAGGACACAAATCTGTTTCCATTCCTTGCTTCTGGTCTTCTGTTGAAATCACTGGCAATGTGTCATCCTTCCAATTGTCATTTGGCTTCACTGACTGCCGTTTTTCCTTAAACAACTCCGCAGCTACTGATGAGCTGGATTCTGCAAGGGACTCTAGAAAATAGCGAAGAAGTTGTAGGTGAATGGTTGAAGACACGACAGTGCACGATTTGTCAATAAACATACAGTTGATAAGTTGCTGTTTGTGCCCGTTACTTGAAAACTGCATGCATTTCCAGAGCTATAATCTTGAGTCACTGAGCCGCTCTTGAGATTCAGAGAAATGTAGCAAGTGGTGAGAAATACTCTCTGTGAAAGTGCAAAAGGAAAGTAAAGTGTGCCATTTTTGTCCCGACTCTGCCTTTTAGCCAGTATTTTTTTTCACCAGGGATAGCCAAAGGACTACCCTTCCCTATTAATGAGCTGTTTCCATGAACTCAACCATGAGCTGCAGATGTTGAGATGGAAGTGTTCTGCAAAGGAAAGGTTTGTTGCCACAAAAAGGTTTGTTTTTCTGAGTCCTTGGGCCTTTCTTCAGAAGAAAAAAGAAAAAGAAGTTTGTTTTTACTTCTCTGTATGTTAGCTCATACGCACTTGGAAGCATGAGGTCAAGCCTAGTGAAGATGACACATGGTAGTTTTCAGTAAATCTTACTTTCCCCAGACCATATATCTTGTTCTGTTACCCTGCGTGAAACGCTAAGGTGTCTTTTCTTCTCAGGGATTCTGCAGTGTGCTAACTAATGGTAGGAAAGTGCTGTCTTCTTATTTTGATAAATTCTTTTATAATATTTCAAATTTTATTTACATAATTACCCAATTATCTTTGTCCCCTTAATGCCTTTGACTTTCTTTTGTGTTTGAATTTGGTTACGCACCTATTTAGATTTCACTGAACCTACTAGTGAACAACGCTGTGCCCTTGAAAGTAGTGTCAGCTGTGTGGGCTCTTGCGTGGGCTCCCATTCACATAACATCTGAGCATTTTCCAAGTGTTAATGTAAAATATATGTGCAAAATACTCCTTGTAGTGAATGCACGGGTGGGTGATAACCATTTTCATAACATCCTCGCCATCGTATTTTCACTTATCATGTAGCTCACACCAGGTGGCTTGTTAGCAGTTGCTAATGAGTTTGTTGTAGTGTGGGAGGTTCCCAGGTTGAGAGCTATACTTGCCAGTTTTGCTCCTTTGCTTGGGTTGTTTCCAAGACTTGTGTGTTTGCCTAACGCTATTTTAAAACTCTTCTAATGCTTAATTTTGTTCTACACAGAAATGTAAATGTGGAAAACATGCGAGTCAAAGCTTATCAGGATGTATCTGTTTCTGCTTTTTCCTTTAAAAAATCCAAATACTCTCTCCTCTCATCACAGTAATATTTTCTGTTAGCCTCCTCGCTAAAATAGATTAGTAACAGAGTAGTCCTATATGGATCTCCTGACATCTTTGACTCCCTTCCATTTACCGCAGGCAAAACCTGCTTTTCTACTTTTATTTTATTTTTTAAGATAGTAAGCACTATAACTGTAGAGAGGGAAGGTTGATGTAGGTTTTTACAGGAAATTTAAGGAGAAAATGATCACTTTGGGACAGATAGTACTACTCTGTCAAGTATTATCCCATCTGCAGTAGAGTAATGAAACTCATAGTGGGAAAAGGTGGCAGAATCAGGCTATTTGATCAGGTTTAATCTATGAAGTGCCTAACCTAGTCCTTTAACCTTTAGTATAGCTCAGTATGTAATCCACCTGTCCACATCACCAGGGGGACAAAATGAAGAATTTAGCCTGCTGTTGAGCAGAATGAATTTCCATAGTGGATCAACCTAATGTTACAGTGATGACACGTGGTAATTTGATAGTTACCACATAATAACATGAACAATGCAGTACACACAGTACTGGATAACTTCATTGGATGCAATGGTAATTACGTGGCAACTCATTAACTGTTAACACTTTGTCTTCTGATAACTGTGTGTTTACGTTGTGTCAGTGATGTCATTAGCACAGGTATCTCTGCAGTTAAAATATATCCACTGGACTGTGTTCTTTCTCATTTTCATTCTTTTTCTTTGTTTTGTGTCCTTGGCCCATATAGAGAGAGTGGTGGTTGTATTATATGTAATGTATAGAATTTTTTATCAAACCACAGAGACATACCTCTGTTCTTGCAAATTTTGTTGGCGTTTGGTGCATGTTGTATTTCCTTTCGTAGCAAACATTGGTGCATTTCTAACTGGAAAATGAAAAGAAACCTAAACAAATTTCTAAAATTAGATTAGACTAGCTCAAGTAGGAAGGAACCTATGAAATTCATCTAGTCCAGCTGTCTGAATGCTTCAGGGCTCACCAAAAGTTATATCACGTTGATATGGGCATTGTCCAAATGCTTCTTGAACACTGACAGGCATGAGACATCAACCATTAGTCGTTCAGGTTTCTGACCACCCTTAGGGCACAGAAATGTTTCCTAATGTCCAATCTGATCCTCCCCAGCCAGCTTTGTGCCATTCCTGTACTGCCATGGGGTACCAGAAGCAGAGCCTGACACCTCCCTCTGCTTCCACTCCTCAGGGAGCTGTGGAGAGCTGTGAGGCTCTTGGCTTCCGCAAGGCTGAACAGTCCAGTGTCCCCAATCTCTTCTCACAGGACATGCCCTCCAGCCCTACTACCATACTTTGTGCTCATACATCTCTAGCACTCCAGCTGATGTCTGCCACATTTAGTTGTAAGAAAACGGAATCTCAGAATGAAGTTGATATTCAAGTGATAAGAATGGGATTGGGTAATCCACTAGGAGTGACTTTGTATTGAAGACAATGCAGGATCAGATACACTGGGGTAGTTTTGCCTGGTTTATTTGAATTTTAGTTAGCAGATAACATGAATATCTAAATCCTAGATTTTCTCTTGTTAGCTAGATTTTTAACAAGCCTCTGGCTTTGTGTATAAGTTACATTTATATACTTGTAAAATTTATGTGTTTTTTTTTTTTTAATTTGAGAAACATTTTCTTTAGAGGGTCCGTCAAGATCAAAGTCTGTTCAGTTAGATGCTGTTTAGAAGCTTTGAGCACAGACTGCCCCCAGAGTTAACGGTGGTGATGAATATGGTATACAAGGTATACAAGGTATACAAGGAGAGAGACGGTAAAGGTGAAGTCTTGAAGCAAACTTTGTAGGGCTCACCCTTTCTTATACGAATTACTACCATTACAGGCAGTAAGCAGCGTATTTTGCTGTATGTCATCATGCTTGAAGAATCCTTCTTCATTTACACTTTTAATTTGCTTTACTAGGGATCTGGTAAGTAGATAGAGTGAAAAAAATTTTGGATGATGGTAAGTTATCCCATTATCTATCTGGGTCAGAAATACATTTTTATCATCCATCTTTTTGCTTTCTTTCTCCTTGTATAACCAACAACATCTACTTTTAGGAAGTTCACAATTTCTAGTAGATGTTGATGAAGTGCAGTTTCCTTCCTCAGACAAACTGCCTAGTTCTTCAAGTTATCTGCTCTGTTGGCACATGGAAAGCCCTACCTCACATACTCTGCTTCCAGGTTAACTTTTCCTTCTATCAGATACGTTTTTCTAGACTGCTCCCTTTCCATTGTTTTCTGTATGAAAATAGCACATAGGAATCAAATACTAGATTCAGGTAAGGCTGAACCATCATGAAGAGCATCCCTGTAATGCTTTGTACTTCAGAAATAATCTGATTTCTTCTCCTGGCTTCTGGAGAAGTTTTCTTGATTGAAGGATTTGGTTTATAGCAGTTTTAGGAAAAAAATCATCAAAACTTATATGCTGTGTAATCCTTTTGTTCAGCACAGAGCCACCCTGCCCATTTTCATCTTTCTGTGCCTTTGATTGATTGATTTATGTTTGTATTTTGTATGCATATTGCCAAAGCTCTGTGAGTTTATGATGCTGTCAGTGCTGTGGACAGTTTGCTGAGACCAAAGACGTAGCAAAAATAGCTATCAAAGTTCCTAGCTATCACCACTGTTTTGCTGCTGCTCTTCTGCTGAAGATTACCCCTCCTACAGCAGCAGGGATTACCTCACCTATCAGCAAACAGGACATAACTCCACTCCTCAGCTACGTCTGAGCAAAGCCTCATCATCATTGAACCCACTTCCACTGGCAGACTGCACCAGATGCAGCTGGATCTGTTCTTAGGAATGAGCTGAGCTTTTCAAAAACTAAATCCAGTTCCTTGGAAGTGCTTTGTGATCAAGCACCAGTGTGCATTCTGTATGTACAAGTATTCAGTGAAATGTTCTAACTTGGAACATTTCCTTTAGAAACTTGTAGCTGTGTGGGTGGAGAGGTAGTCTTTGCCTGGCGTGCTAACAGCAAAGTAGTTTAGATGCCTTTTGGTACACAACAAGAAGCATCAGCAGTTTATCCTATCAGCCCTCATGTTTGCCTGACATTCTAAAACACTGGGAATAAATCTAGTCCTGACTTTTCCAGCTTCTTAAAGAAGATAATCTCAGAGATTTCCTTTTTTTTTTTTTTTTTTCCTTCTGGAATCAAGGTTACTGGACTTTCTCCAGACCAACCTTTCTCTCTCTGTTCCTGATGCAGTAGTACCAGAGATCTGTAACTTTGCTACATCTTCTGCCATAATTTTTTGACACAAACAGATGGTGAGATGTACAATCAAATATAAAAGTACAAGGATGCAGTAAAGGGTAGTGAGCTGTGGGTGGGGTATATATAATATATTCTGATTAAACCCTTTCTCTTATTGTTTAAAAACTCTCCCACTTTGTCTGTTTTCATTGTCCTTTCCTAGATGTAATTCCACTTTCTTCATTAGAGATGGATGCAGCTGGATGACGCAGTAAAATGCTACTCTCCCAGAACTTTTCATTGCTGTCTTTTTTTTTTTTTTCCCCCAGATAGTAAAAGTTGTGAAGAAATAGAGCACTGTTATTTCATCTTTTTTCATTTTTCATCTGCACTTCTGAGGCATATTATCTAGCCCAAGAAAAGCCTGTGTGTGTGTGTATTTATGTATAAACAAACTTGTGAGTAAAATTCTGCAGGGTGGTAGTAAAACATCTGCTTAGTTCAGTGTATCATGAAGGACAAGGCCAAAAGCTGAATGATTCTACCTCTTGAGAAAGGTGTGTATACAACCACATGTATCTTAGGGATGTTTTATTGCATTTTGATTTTTTTTAAGCATGTGCAGTGTGGAGTGGAAGAAAAAAAAAAGTGCTTTCTTTCTTATTTCTTCTAAAGAGGCTCTGCTACACAAGCCAAGTTGATTTTCAGCGCTTCAGCTCAACTTTACTGAAACTGCCAGTTGAGACTAAGGAAATCATAACATTTACAAACTTGACTCCTCTTAGTTATGCATATGCAATTTGGGGTACCTCATTTGCAGCCAATGGATTCACAGCTGTATCAGTGTCAAGCTGGTTAAAGTATGAACAGAATCAGATTTACAGGATCTTTGAACTCCTCTGTGATTAATGAAATTCTTAATTCTGGAAATATGACAGCGGGATAATCTTGACAATATTTCCCCCTGCTTTTCAGGGTGGAGGGATTTGAAGCTTGCAATGGCAGTCAGAGGTTTGACCTGTTCCACTACAACGATTCGCTTGTTCAGGCTGGAATCTCCCAAGTAAATCCCTTTTCATTTCCCGCATGCACCTGTGCCTCATGCTTATGAGGTTAGAAGAGATCTGTCACACTGTGTTTTACTCTACCATTCAGATTCTGGCCAAGAACCTGAATATTCCATTACTTTAAGCATGTACCTGAAGGAACACTGCCAGTGCCAGGTGACTTCAGCATCTCTCTTGAAGGGTGGAAATCAGAAGACCTGGTCTCTGTTCCTCTCTTTCTAGACCTTAGCTTTTGTGCTTGTGAAATGAAGTTACCAGTAGTTGCCTTTTTGTGTGAAGGATTTGAAGATTCACTTACCAAAGAACATTAGTTAAGTGCGAATGTGGTGATCTTAAAATGGCATAGGCCAGCTAATGAATACAGGGGGATAGTCCCATTTTGTTGTGTCCCAGTAAACTTGAGTGTGGAAGAATATTGCCTGTACAACAGTTCTCTAACAACTGATCTAATATGGCTTCTAGGCAGATCTGACAAGATCCCTTTGGACACCAGTTCATCACCATGAGAGTGCAGGTTCCTGAATTAGAGGGATATGTAATCACTGTGGTAGGTCTAGACCCTTATAGGTAATGGTTGATGGTATTTTCTTTTGGAAGCTGATAGCTGTGCTTTTTATTATGTACATTATGACCAGCAACACAACTGGAACTTTGAGGCACTTTGTGATTTGGAGTTCAGCGAGAGAGAATGAGTACAAGCTGCAATTAATAAGTTGTAAAGAGACTGACTGTTGCAGCTGAAGTGGTGAACTGATGTAGTTACCCAAAAAAGATTGAGAAGCAGTGACCTAACTGTCACCCCATGGAGAATGAGCCTGGTCTTAAATTTGTGAAATATCCCTGTTTTACAACACTGACTAGAAGAAAGAATTCTGTTAAAAGTTAATGGAGGAGTTCCAATGGAACCCTATTAGATTCTTCCTCCATTAAATGACTGATACAGACTTTTAATGGATGTTTTAACTAGGCATTGTTATCAAAAGGACTATTGCACAAATTAAAACCAGTCCCATAATCAGTGAAGAGAAACTGGATTTACTCCTCTGCCTTTGGCACGGGGGAGTCTGTGTGTTTGTATGTGCGACTGAAGGGATTGAGGAAATGGTGGAGGAGAGGAAGATGGCAGAAAAATGTGCTAGAACTGAGAAACCAAACATCTATGTTTTTGGAAACACTGACATTGGCCAGTGAAAATATTGTGTAGTTAAAGCAGGTGAGATAGCACACTTAAATTACTGAACAAGTTTGGAACAAGAAAAAGGGAGGAGCATCTGTTTAAGAGCTGTGATAGTTCTCCATTTAGCGATCCAGTTTTGGTAACATTTTTATGCCAGCAAAAGACTTGATCTTATGATGCACTGAGTGCTGTCAACTTCAATGAAACTAAGTGACCTTCGAGAGGTAGGCTTTCTTCTTAGAGAGCCTGGACAAGCATGTAGCATTACTCTGATCCTAGATATAGATAAGCCAAGGGCGGGTGTTGGTACCCTTCTGTTCTGAACATAAGGTTGTGTTTACAGAGATGCAGGAAATGTGGCTTGTAGTAAAGTCAAAAGAAAAGAAAGATAGGCATTTTGAAGCTGTCTTGTGTCTTCTGCTATGGTGTCATTACGAAGTGATTACCAGAAAGGGTAGAGGATTGTATATTTTGTTTCAAACTAAGGTGTTGGCTCGCTGTTCCAATTTATATTTAGAAGTTTTCTTTTACAAAAGCATTAGGGAAAGAGTTTGCAGCATGTGAAATTCTGTTTTCGGACATGCTTTTGCTCTCCATGCAGAGTGCATGCCTTTCTGTGGTGCCCCTGCAGTGACCCCCTCTCTAACCTGGATAGATTACCCACAGGGGGTCATTTGGTCTCCATCCTTGTGCAGTCACAGCCATCTCATTTACAGGGATCCTGCCACACTGTCTGTAAGTCCCCTTTGTGGTACACTGACAGTTACATACACTGTTAGCAGATGTCATCTTAGTTGCTTCCCAGCTTCTTCCAGTGAGTGAGAGCTGCTTTAAAAACCAAACAAACAGAAAAAAGCAAGGTAAATTAGCGCTGTCATCCCACTTTCCACATGCAAACAGACCGTGCGTATGTGGGGCAGTTTCTGTGTATTTAGATAGATGTCTTTATTTTGGGAATCCAGAAAAGTAAGGTATTCATTCAGAACCAGCTGGACTTGCATTGCAGTGCACTGCTTCAGAACAGTCGTGGTGATACGTGTTTCCTGTGAATGAGCTTTCCTTTCTCTGCTGTTAGAAGGCCTTGCTCCCAGCCGTTATAAAGCTTCCATTTCACTTGCTTGACTTCTTTCTATCAAGGCGTTCAGCGCATCTTAAAATGTGCTTTCTGTCCGGCTTAAATCTGGTACATCATCACAACACATTTTTTGATCCTGCTCTCTGATATGCTTCAGCGTATTGCTGGTTTCTAGCAAATCTGTCTGTGCGTGCTGCTGACAAAAGAAGGTTCAAACCTAGTGATGGCCCCCTTCAAGACCTTGGCACCTGGCCTGCTTGCATGTCACAGGCTGCTGGCAGAGGCTGTCAGTTACACGCAAGTGGCTTGACATGCCATTTTGTGTGTGTGTGATGTGGATTATTGACCACTAGAATAAGAACATCTGAGCCTTTTCGTCTCAGTTGTAGTAAAAACTTCAGGCTTGGTATAAACTACAGGGTTTTGTTTGTTTGTTTGTTTGTGTGTGTGTGTGTGTTTGTGGTTTTTTTTGTTTGTTTTTGTTTTTGTTTTTTGAAAAGAGGAAGGCTAGATCTTTCTTCTCTAAGGCACTGAACTGGTTTAATTGAAAGAACAATTTGATTTGCTGCTGTAGCTGCTGCTACAGTAAAATAGCTTGGAATGCTAGCAAATTTTTACTTCTCTCACCCAAACCAAGGATTTAATACTGGCAGGTGAACTTCTGAAGGCTGCTATCAAGTATACACAGACAATAACTGTCTTGGAGGTGGAACTTTGTCAATATGTTTTGCCTTGGGCCAAAAAGCATTCACAGTAATGGAGTGCTAAAGCCCTGCTCAGAAATGTTGCAGCTAGTGAAAGGGGAATTTATTCCAAGTTTTAGAGTGCGCTATTTTGGTAGTGTGTGTGGTTTCTTAATCATCCTTATGTTGAAGCATCAACCGTCAAGACATTTTGAGGGACACATAGAGGCATGCAACTTGCACTGTAAGAGTTGCCCTTGTACTTAAAATCATGCAAAGCTGGCTACTTTGCTATCGTAAATATACAGTATCATGTGTTTGAGACAGAATATCTTTTCCTGTGCTCCTTAGCTGGGCCAAAGGATTTATTTTTTATTATTCTTAAATTTCTGTAGTGGGATGGAGGGGAGAAAACTAAAAGCTACAATACTGACAAAATGAATAGATGTTCACCAAGCTACTTTGCCTGTTTCTGAAATAGTTATGAGAAGATAACCATAAAATGATTTGAAGAAGAAGTAATAGAAGCAGCTTGGGATTATTTGTACACTATGTATTTTATAATGCCATAAACAGCGAGCAAACTAGGCTCTTATAAATGAGTTTTATTAGTGCATATTGATTTATAATTATAATTACTGAGCCCAGGAATACAGACAAACACTTGTTGTTTGGGAGCAGGTAAACAACAACAACAAGAAAGCTGTTAGCTTCGGTGGCCAAAATCAGGCAAGAGAGAGAGGGAAGACTTTGCTCCAAAACTTAACCAGCCCCAAGGCTGGCTTTCCATTGGTTAAAGCAGTGATAGATTGCTCCAAAGGCTGCCTCTTCATCTTTACATCTCTTTGAAAATGAAGATTAACAGTATGCGACAGTGTCTCTTGGAAAAAAAGAAATAAATAGGTGTGTGGATCTCAGTTCCTGCTTTTATAGGCGCTGGTGTGGTGTTTTCACTGTGTGTGTAGGAGAGGGCCCTGGTTTGGTAAGACACTCGGGAAAAGCCCTCCTTTATTGATTCAAGCTTGGCAGTAAACTGAATCGTAACGCTCCCAGCCTGTTACAGTGTCTTTGATGCCGGCATATGAATGCAGAAGTAAACAAAAAGGGATCGTGTTAGTTTCAGCTGTTTTCAGTAATCAGCAAAGAAATACCAGTAGATTGTATTTTCTAAATTGCGGAGAGAATAAGAAAAGATATATAAATATGCACACACAAGAAAACTCATCTTTCTTTATCCCTGATCTCTCAAGGCAAAATTAAATTAAAACAGTTTGAGAGTATTCTCCTAAAGGCAACAAAAGTCTGATGCAAACATTATATGCATGATACATTTTTTATCTCAGTTCCAGTACCAAAATTCTTTTGAAAACAAACTCATTCTTAAAGGAAGTCACTAAAACGGGATACGTGGTGTATTGCATATCCTGTTTTAACCTGGTTGTAATGGTCTCTGATAGTTTTGATTGCCCTGTTCATATTTTTATGTATCATCTGATGCAGTCTGTGATGCTCAGGACTTCTTTTTGCAACAGCGAACACTTCTGTTTGTACTTCTCTGACATATGTGTGCGACTCCTCTTGACAAGGATGTATGTATGCCCGAAAGAGAGTTACTGTATTTCTCAAAGGTTAAGCATATACCTTTCTTCGTATATATGTCCATTCCCAGGGCATCTGAAAATTGTGCCTGATTCTTGACTTGAAATCTGCACCACTAAACTCTGATTTATATTTGTAGATTAATTTCAGAAAAGCGAGATCCTGACTGTGAGTGGCAGCCAGCTTTCTGATATGCAGAAAAGCTTACTCTAGAACTCCCTGACATTTATTTAGGGCTAAAATATGCATTATACAGTAAGGAGCTTGGATGAAGAACGTTAATCCAGCCTGCTTCTGGAGTCTGGTTTAAGGCTGTATGAAACATCTAGAGATCTTCTGGTTGTAAATGTAGTCCCATCAAGAGAGTTGAGAAGTGCATTTTCTTAGCTATCTGAAATTTTCCACTTTAAATGTCACTGTGTATGTGCCGTGAATTTCACTACCTGGGCATAACTGTAATAATAATACATTATTCTGTATCATTCTTTAAGTCATAGGCTATGCACTAAGGCAGTGTTGTATTTTTCTTCAGGTAGTCTAGTCAGAAAATTATGATTTTATTTTCTCGTACAGCTGCAAATTGATGCCATGCGTGTGATACAGTATTTTTGTGTAAGCTGTTTTGAGATTAAAACAGTTTTTGCAGCTAACTAGATTGTTTACAGCTTCCCAGCTAAGTATTAATATTTTTAATATTATTGCTAAAAATGATTATCCTTTGTAGATGCATGACCTTTTGTATTTTAGTATTGTAGTACTTACGGAATTCCCTGTTTAAACAAATGCATGTTTGGATCAGAAAACATAAACCTTCACCGATTTACATTTTGCCATCCATAGACTGGATAATTTTTATGAAAAGACCAAACAGCAAAAGGCAAAGCCTGGAGGTCTCCCCTCACATTTTAGCGAAGATTTAACAGCGGGATGACATAGTGAATAAGGGCCTGCTTCTGTGATTTGCTCAGTACCTCCTATGATTTACCCTTGGTGCCAATAAGGGCATGCCGTATTTTGCAGAGGATATGCATCCCATGGTAGGAGCAGGTCCTAAGAGTTTTACAAAACACACTGAAACAGTAGCAGAAGTTGTAATCTAAACAAAATAATACTTTTCAAAATAAAAGGAACAAATATGTTTTATTTTGTAGCCTCGCTTTTCTTTTAAATTACGGTAGCTGATGTGCATACTACTTAACCATATTGAATAGTGCAGAGTAAGTCACTCAGGCATCAACGAAGGACTGCCGACCTAAATGGGAGCTCACGCCACATGTACCTCACAGCGCATTCCCATTAATGAGAAATGTTCCACTGAGTGTGCTGGATCAGAACCTCATTGTGCCCTTGCTTCAGGAAGGAAAGTACTGACAGCTAATGCTAATTGTGCTCTTCTAGTTTACCTGCAACCTCACTGGTTCTTTGCTTTGCTTTGTCAACGTCTGTATTGTACACTGAGGAATACATGGGAGCTAAGATTTAACTATTAAAATGAAACAATATTTGAGCTTTTCAGGCATGAGCTAATGACTGATGAAAGCACTTTTTCTGTTCTTTTCTTTCAATGCTTTCCACAACCCACTCAAACTATAATAATTTTGCAAAGAACTAACATTTTCCTTGGAACGAGGAGTGATTTTCCTCTGTTCGCTCTTTCCTTTCACACAGGTGATTTTAAACATCCAAAACTAGGCAGGACTCACGAAAGCTGTTTCTCAAGTGTGCGTTGCTGATTTTACATCTCTAGATCACCTCTCATCTCATAGCCTTGTATCTTTTTTAGGGGAACATTTGCTGGATTAAAAAGATGGATTTAGTGGGCCACATTCTTTCCTGTGTTATAGTGATGGTGTGTCACCTGAGTTTGCACCTGTGTTAGAGAATATAGAATTTGATTTTGTGTATTTTACTTCTGCAGTTATATTTCTCAAAGTGTACTGTGTTTATTCAGTTACTGTAGCAGTAATTGATTTTGGTAGCTCTAGGAATGTTGGCCTGTGCAGGGACAACTTTGCTCTGCTGTTTCTCCTACTCTTTTGCAGATACTAAGTCACTTCAGAACACAGATCACACCCTTTTGGTTAGCTGTTGGTCTGGTTTCCACAGGTGTTCAACCAAAACCAGGAGCAGTCCAAATTATGAGAGGTCACAGAAGATAATGATTTCTGGCAACAGTGCTGTCAATAATAATGCTTAGCTAGGATGCGCTAAGTAAACAGCTAAGGTAGAAGTGTTCTGTGTCCATAAAAACGTTCAAGAAATCATGTTCTACCTTGTGTTTGATTATACTTTTCCATAAACCTCTGAGAAACCTCATCTACAGTAAAGTCACTGAAGAACAAAGAATTAAACAAAAACCCCAGCTCTTTCATACCTTTCATTCTGGGCTCTGACACTCTGCGTGTTATTTTTCGACAGAAAGGCTTACGTACTCATCTAACTGAGAAGTACTTTCTTAGGTAAGAATGAATGTGCTGTGTGTTTCTTATGCAGGTATTACTTGGGTTTGAGTGAGCCCCTTTCACCTGACAAACAAAGCCCTGACCACATTATCAATGGGGAAGTGAGGCCTTCTTAGACTGTATTAATTTCCGGGTTCATCTTTGCTGTTATCGATGAATATTTTGTCATTAATATATAGCAGTGTTTAAAGTGAAATAAAATGCACAAATTGTAGCCAAGACACTTTTTGGTAAGCGTTACAGCATTTTAATGTGAATCTGAAGCAATTAAAGGTCCGATCTCGAACAGATGAAAGCATTCAACGTCTCCACTGTTTGGAGACGAGTTAGTTGAAAATGTTTTCTGAAAAAAACCACGAGCTATTGATTGTGTTATTTGTGAGCACGATTAATATGAGCATCATGGATGCTATTCCGTTTTCCTGTCCTTAAAGCAAACACTCAAACAAAGACACGGTGTGCAGGAACTTAAATGCTGCTTTCACTTCACAGTGGTGTTTCATCGCAGCCTTTTTGTGGTTAGAATAAAGGAGTTGAGGGTCAATGGCAAAGAAAATAGAAGCTATAAAAGAGCATGTCCTTTGAAAATAAAGAAAACAAAACAAAAAGTTGTAGATAGAGAACAGGAATGAAAATTAAGATGATAAGTTGAAAAATAATTTTCTAAAAGGATGGTTAAATTCATTGCAGTTATTTAGGCTGTAGCACTGTGAACAGCAACTTTATTTGGGAGAAGAAACGCTAGGAATTTTATTCTCCCCAAACCCATTTGTTTCTTGGCATCTTCTGTTGATGTTTGCCTCTATTTTTTTTTCCATTATTATTTGCTAAATATATTATGACACTTTATTTACCTTGGTCGAGAGCTCTGAGACCTCTGTGCGGCTTCACCATTCTAGCAATTTCACAAATAAATCACCGATCATTGTGCGGAAATACCACAATTTACATGAAGACAGCGTTCTTTTCATGGTGGAAGAACCAGGTTTATACTGGATGGTTGGACTGCTACATCTATAGGTTCTCCTATAGAATATATCTGCTCAAGCCTTTTAATTATCACATAGTGGTTTTTATTAAAACACCACATTACAGAGGGATTTTGGATGTACAGTGGTGGTATCTACATTCTTTGATAAAGCATCTCATTTCATGGACATACGTTATTTTTGCATGTATGAAATAAGAATACGTTGTTAGTCTTTTGTTAATTTCCAGATAATTAAACATTATTATCTATTTACCAATGAATAGATGTGATCTGTTTACAATATCAAAGATGTATATAAAGCACCCAGCTATAGCCGAAGCTCTAATTAAAATACATCATTGTTTGTCATGGTTTTAAGGCGAAAATTAAAAAGCGTTGCCAAATTAATCTTCAATCAAGAGTTCATTAATTAGCTAACCTTCTGTAAATGGGCTGCAGTCTGATGACAGCTCACTAAAGGACCATTTAAATGAATTCCTGATTGTATCAATCAGACGAGGGAAAAGAATTAGATTTGTGGTTCTTTTGCAGTAGTTCCTGCAAACATTTTCCCAACATTTAATACACACAATGGATGTTAAACTATTTTAAAGTGATGAATCCTTTTTATTACTGTCCCAAACTCTGTTACTTCTTGCTGTATATCAAAAGGAAATATATAATGCTGCCAGGGTTTCATGATCCTGAACAGAATACTGCAGAAGAATATGCTTTATAACATAGTAATAAGCAGTTGCTTGAAATAACATCATAACTTTCCATGAGAAAAACGTTTTGAACAAAATATTGATTATATAATAGTCTTTAGTAAAATTTACTTCTGTCACAAATTTTAAAATACGAGGGCTTAAGTGGTCAGGTACTTCAGTTGCTTTTGTGCTGGGAGCATAAAAATTCCTGGACCTCTAGACTATCTGGAAATGTCTGCCATGAAAGTGACAAATTAAAGATGTTAGTGTTAGATTAAGGTATATTTCTGCGTTACTTTAGTACCTGTAATATCTACCTAGACTCATCACAAGGCTAAGGAAGGAAGTTTAGAATTGGTTGTAGAAGATAATACACGATTTGGTGATTCCTTGAGTGATGAATAGGTGGGACAGCATTTTTTCTTTGCATGTATTTAGTCCTTCTGTATGCCTTTTGTGGTTCTGCAGGAACATGTGCTTTATGAGAAGTGCAGTCAAAATAACAGTCTCTATTTACTATTGCCAAAAGTTCTCCTTTAAAACTTTGCTTAAACAGACATTTAGTTAACATTTGAGTTGTTTAGCTTCACAGTGAAATAAAATGGTGGGATTTTTTTTTCTTGGGGGGGAGGGGAGTGGGGGGTGAATTTATTTATTCACTAGATTCATATACTTAAAATCTGTTAGAAATGGAGGCGTTAATTATGTCTCAGGGAGATTGCATGTCAAAGTGCTAAGTGACATATTGCGTATTATCACACCTCAAGTGTATACAGATTAAATAGCGATGGTGATCTTTGTCTTCGCCGTATAAATATTTCCATTTGTTTTGCATTACATGCACCGATATGATTGACCGGTTATCCGTAATTGAGATAATATTCTAAAAAATTGTAAAATACATCCACATCTTGCTTCACGTAAGTGATAGAAGCGTTTATTAAAATATGGCTTATATTGAATTTAAATGTTTTGGGCCACTGTAGCTTTGTACATTTTTGTTTTCACCCGCCATGAGGCAATAACCTTGTCCAGCACTGTTACGTCTGCTAAGTCTATCCTGTCAATTAAACCACAGAGATGTGTGTTTTTGTTTTTTTTAAGTCAAGGTGTTTGTATCAACATTTCATATAGATACAGTAATCCGGCATGAAGGAAACTCAGGTTTGTTTTTTTTTTTCCCTCCGTGCTGATTTGCATATGCATGTCAAATCTAGCTATGCCATTTTTTATGGTATTGAGGAAAACAAAATGACCTTTACTCAAGTTCTTAATAGTGGAAGGTTCTAGTGTTCTGAATTTCCAGGTGGTGGGGGTACAAGTCTAGGAGAGCCAGCGTTTGCTAATTACGCCACTGCAGCTCGCAACAGTTTGATACAGTCTAGTACACGAAAACTCCCTTATAACTCCCTATTATAATTGCATCTGTGCTCAAGGCTACTGTAGTTAGGCTACATTAAATCTCATTGTCAGTCAGGCTGCATAAGGCTCAGGGAGCTCATGGGCTGGCGCTGGGCAATGCGATCTTCCTCAAGAGCAACTTCTGCGGCTGCCCCTCGCTCGTCTTCTGGCAGGGCTGCCTTGCTGCGTGCATAATGGACACGCCTGACGTGAATTATGTAACTCGCTTCTCCCCCCGCATAACAGGCAGGGTTTGCTTAAAAGCAAGCACGGGCTTGGGAATCTAGGTTGCCCGCTCTCCTTTTAGCTAACTGCACATGCTATTTATCACACTAGACAAAAAGCAAAAGCAAAAAGTCACTAATTAAGTTATCAACTTGTATATCGTATAGATGTACACACGTAGGAGATGGGTCGTGTACACTTAACAGGTATGATAAAATATAGGAGCTTTCAGCAGGGCTTCTATCAAAATAATTATCCAAGCAATTATCTGTGCTATTCAGCTAACTTTTGCATGCGATGGTGTTTCTGTGCTTTTGTGTTCGTCAACCTTCCTGCTTTGAGTTCTCTTAGGAACTATTAGACTGACAGTTTTCAAATTGTACAGAAAAGACAAAGAAAGAGAAAAGGGCTTTTTATAGAAAATTGTGCCTTTATTACAGGTAGTTAATAAGTATTAATAACGTAAAAAAATGAATGGGTTAAAGGCAGTTGTATCATTTTAACCGGTGCACAGAATTCGATCCCATGCGACTTGCCTGCTTTGTCGGGAGATTGTCTTTGAATTTCAGAGCCTCAACACCAGAATTCTTTTCCTCCCAGCTGCAACGCTGTGCCTGATAGAAAGGAAGGACAAATAAACCCTGATGTACCACGCTTGTGAGAATTTTGCAAACAGTGTTACTGATCCCATAGACTGATACAAGTGAGAACATAAACAAACTGTCCCTGAAGCGTGCACCTCAAGATCGTTTTGTCATTCAAGTCCACAGTAATGATAATTTCTAATGTTGTGGCTTCTTGGCTTCTGTATGCATATCAAATTAAACATGTTTTGATTCTTAGCTCTTCGACGGGTACTTAGGTGTGCTGATGAACTTCCATTACCTAGGCTTCAGGCGATAGTAGCCATTGAGTTTTATGCAGAGACAGGAGTGTGCATGCTAATGGTTGTATATGTTAAAAAGAAAGAAACCCACAGCTATCATTTTGTGTGGGGGTTGCGTTCTTCTTGATCTCGTTGTATGAAACTGTTTTCATTTTAAGAATGTGGGCTTTGTCTAGTGATAACCTT
This sequence comes from Oreortyx pictus, assembly GCA_036925125.1. Taxonomy (NCBI): domain Eukaryota; kingdom Metazoa; phylum Chordata; class Aves; order Galliformes; family Odontophoridae; genus Oreortyx; species Oreortyx pictus. The sequence continues at coordinate 55,407,064 of JAUPFR010000003.1, forward strand.
TGTACTATGCAGAGGAAAGCCTTGCAAGCGATAATGCGGTATTTTATTAAAAAGTTTGCTTCTTTGTGGTGGCGGTTTTCCTTCAGTGCATCGCAGGTAGAGATATGGGGATAGCTCATAGGTGGGAAGCTCAACTAAAACGTTTGTGTTTTGTGGCTGCAGCCTTTTTCCCAGTTACTGGCAAAGCCTTGAGAAAAGTAAACCATGTGCTTTTGTACTGTCATATTTGATTTGGGCTATATTCTCCCTGTTGTTTGAAGCTAACATGAAACGCAGTGTCTGCATGACCCATTTTAGCAGCCCATTATCATAATTTCACTGTCGTATGGCCACTGAGTTAATGTACTTACAAATGACAGAGAAAGTGTGTTACATGACCTTAGGGTTTTCAAAAATTGAATGACGTAGGAAGTCGTATTTCAAAGAATTGTTAAAGAGTAGGATTTTGGGGGGGTTGGCTTTTGACTTTCAGTTTATTCTTCACCTCTCAAGTGTCATAGCTTTTCACAAGATATATTTATTCCTTTTTAGACAAATATACTAAGGGTTTAAACCTTTTTAAGGTCTGAAATTTATCCATTAATGTAATATTCTTGATGATTGTGGAAGTCTGAATAAAATCTATTTTAATTATTTTAATTACATTTTTCATTGTTATTTTCCCATGTTCCTGGTATGATTAAGTTAAATTGCCTTTACTATTTATATATTTATTTTGCCAGGTATTGGTTATTTATTTGTTTTGTTTTGTTTCTTAGTTTGTTTTTGCTGTTTTTAAAATAAGTTATTTTGAACCAAAGCAGCAAAGCAAGTACGTCTTCTGGATTCTGCAACAACAAGACTATATTCTGGTTGATTGTGCAAGATGTTAGGGCTGGGAATAATTTTGACTTGAAAAATAACTCTTTAAAAAAATGACTTTTTTAATTTGAGTTTAAACTTAATCTGAATGTGCTTCTTATTTTAAGCAAGTGACATTGGCATTTTGTCAGTGCGCAGTGTCCCCATACTTCCCAAATTTTATGGTGCCGTGAACTTACATTGCTAAAACCCACCGTAGTGAGTGATTGATGTTTCTTTCATCACAGAAGGGGTTACACTGAGGGTAAACCACAGTGCCTATGATATATATCCAGTAAATGAGGAAACGGCAGGCGAAACCACAAACATGTAGTCCAAGTGGCATATCCTCACCTTTTCCTCATAAAGTTAGGCACTGAAACCAACTGGCTTATCTTTTTCTTACCCTTGTGAAGTTGGAAATCCTGTAGGCAGTGCTCTGTTTAAAAGGCTTCCCTGTAGTTCTGCTGTTTTAACATGACTTTAGAAGTGAAGTATTTTTCTTCTTACTTGGAAGTGAGTGGAAGTTTGGCTAATTGTAATAATAATAATAATAAAGCTTTGTTGTGATCAATACATTCTATGAAAGTGACCCATCTGACAAGCAGAAGGAATTCCATCATTTTATTTAAGCATTCAGTTGGTAACGTTAGAAATGTGAGGTGGGAGAAGGTTCTACCTAAGCTTGCTCTCTTTTACCACCTGCGGGTCACCAGGT
>JAUPFR010000003.1:55413621-55476121 GCA_036925125.1 Oreortyx pictus
AGATTCCCAGCCACAGTCAGAGCACAAGGATATATTCTGGGATGGCAAAATAACAAAGCTTCGAGGAAGCATTAAGGGGGCGGGCAGGGAGATAATTCAGCAGGGAAACAGGGAGTTGAGCAGGAAAGCCTTTTGAATAAGTAATTTGTAGTAAAACCTTTTTTATTTATTTATTTTTCTTTAATTTATTTTGTAGTTGAAGACTATGAGCTCTTCCCCTACTCTTCTAAAATTAATAGTAAGTTATTGGTAGCAGGGACTGGGGTCTTTCCCTTCTGTACCCGGGTGCTTGCCTTTTAATGGTTGAACTTTTGGTTTTTGGTTTGTACTTCGCTGTTAGTGATGCAGATGGAGGCTGAAACCCATGTGTTTGCTGAAGTCACCACTCTAGGAGCCCCAGGCACCCTGGGCCTACAGCCTTTGTCATCCTGATCTCTGGTGCTCTCAATAATGCAGCAAGCCTTTGCTCCACCAAAGCGTCACCTGTCTAGGTGAGTCCTGCCATCCCCTATCTGAAGTGACAGCCATCTTTGAGTACCAGCATCTTAACTGACTTCTCTTTCATCATCCATGTTAGAGAAATAACATTTTCGACAAGGTGTTGGGTTTTTTCCCCCTTTTTCTTTATTCTTTCCCCAGCCCCCTCCTTCACCCCTTAGTTAGAGCACCTGATCAAAAAATTATTTCTGACAAAGATTCCCTGCTCCAAATTAAACGAGCTCAAGGAGATGGAGCATTTTCATGCAGAAAGAAAGTGAAACGTTGATGTTGGAAGTTAATGAATCTGGTAGCAGAGAGAACATTATTGAGACTGGATAATATGATCTAACAGCTTTCCTTCTTCTTATCCTCCCCGTAAAGAATGTATGGAAGTCAGTTACGTGGCATGATTCTAACATCTGTCCTACCCCATAATGGTAATTTGTATAAGTAATGGAAACAGGTTAAATACTTCCATTCTAATGTTGCCAGCAGGGATGAAAATGAACATTTCAATGAAATAATCTCGACAGAGCAGAGAGAGGAGGGGTCGATGGACTGATTCATCTCTAGCGCTCTTTGGTGATCCGAACACTAATGAGAATGCTTGAATGTATAGTTTATCAGATAGAAGAGGAAGAGCAAGTAAATTTCTCAGATTAGAATCACTGTAAAAATATATCCGCATGCAAACTGCTTCGTTCTCCAGTTGCCAGCCTGGGCTAATAATTTGCAGCATTCATTTTAAGGAGATCGGAAGAGAAGAGAAGGAGGTAGAGAATCTTTGTGTTGGTGTTTAATGGGATGCCTTTAGGGGTTATCGTTCAACCTGTGAGAAGCATGGAAGTTGTTACTCTTTTTCTGTACCTTAACAACTTTTTAGACCCATTGCATTGGAATTAGAAGGTGAGCAGTTGTAGTGCTTTGCCACGTTTTGCTGCCACCGTAAATGAAAGACGCAAACCTCTGCAGGAAGGCTATTTGGGTGTCTCACAGTCTGTGCTACTCCTCAGCCACTGTCATAACTAAGCCGTATTTTTCCACTGTAGTGACACTGTAATACACACATACACACACACACATTTGTAGCATCTGTGCCGTAATTTTTTATGAACATTTGTATATACTAATATAGAAAATTCTCTAATCTTCCAGCAGGCGGGTTAACTCCTCACCACGTGAGGTGTTGGATTCTTTTGTAAACCTCTCGTGACCGTCTGTTCTGGAAACTTATCCGTAAATGTGGGGGTTTTTTTTAATTATTATTATTTTCCCCTCTCATTTTTCTTTGACAAGGAAGGTGTGTCTTTTCCATCCTCACTTTTCTGCCTCCTTGCCAAGATGTGTTCCGGTGTACAGTGGAAGTCCCTCCCAGCTTGGGGTGCAGATTGTTCAAGGTGACAGTGTAGGCTGCAGAAACTTCTGCAGCTGCTGTCTCCTGTTGGCTGGGTGTATATTAGAAGCTGCCGAAATACGTCTGTTGCAGAAAGAAGAACGGTGAACATTCACACTGTACCACTGTTGTTAAGATCCAGGGTATGCCCTGATTTAGCAAAGAAATTTAGACATGAACCTGCTCCTGTTTGCCGAGGCTATGAAATATATATTTCAGTGAAACTGATTTCACTGTTCAATTGCTTTACCGAATCATGACCTTCAGTACTTAGGTGTTTCTTCTGAATAAAATCATTTGATTTTATAAAATCAGGCCTCGAAGAGTTCGCTGCGTTTAATTTTGTAGACCATTAGAAACAAATGCAATCATTACTTTTTGCCCTTTTCAACATAATTCAGTCAGTTCCGAGTCCCCTGTCTGAACTGAAAAGAAAACCTCCATAGAGACAGATTCCTCCAAAAGCACCAGTTCGAGGTTACAGCAAGATTTTACGTGAGAATATTAACCACATCCCTTGCACTTCGGATCTGTGTCTGCTTCTTTCAAACAATGGCTGCATATTTATAGTGTAAATATTCTCACTGAAGCACACACAATGTGCAGCGCTACTCACATGTACAATATATAGCGTCTCATGTCCACTTAGATTAGAATGTGCAGCTTTTAACACTGTTCAGAGATGACAGTGTATCTGTGGGGAAACACTGACATCCAGAAGGCACGTTTCAGAGAAAATATATATATATGTATATTAGCAATGTTTAAGAAGAAGAAAAGAATATAAACTGCTCCTCCTGTTTTTTACTTGTCTGAAATTTGAAGGTTTTCCCTCTTTTTCCAGCGTGCGTTTGCCTGCGTCTGCGAAGGCACGAATGAGAAGGAATAGACAATCTGACATGATATTCTGCAGTGCCTTCTGCATTGCATGTAGTTTTTGTTGAGGGTGGTCCCTGCTGTGTCTGCTCTTGGTATTTCAGTGCGGTTTCAGGGCACGTGTGAGCCAGCAGTCTCTGCAGATGCAGGGATATATCTGAAGAAGATTGTTGAGAGTTTCTCGGTCACAGAAAGACGCTGTGTGAAGGCCGTCCGGCTGTTGATCTTCCCATTATAGTTCAGAGGGAGAATCTGAACATCCCGCTCTTTTATGTGGTGCTGAATGATGCTGCTTGTCTCCACAAGTAATGGAATAGGAACATTTTTAAGGTTTGAAATTCTGAAGCTTAAGTAAGTCTTCTGTGGGAATTTCTACAGATTAACAGTCTTCATTTTGTATGCTTCCAAATTTTCTCTAAAAGAAACCTTTCTGATTTGAGAATTGCACTGACCTTACAAAATACCACATGTTGTGAGTATGTTGCTATTGGTCTTACAAACATTAGGAGTCTTGAATGAAAAGACGCTTCGTATCCTATGGTAACTAAAGGGGTTAAATACAATTTTTTTGGTCACAGTGATAGGAATTAAGCATTTTAGATAATTTTTTTTTTCTTTGTAAAGAAGCATTATTGCTTTGCATTATTTCAGATAACTGTACAGATACGTGGGTGTATGCATCGTGCAAATTCATTTTTCTTTCTGAATCTGGCTTAAATACTGGAACCAGAGAATGTCAGAGTCGTAGCCAATTGCAGGTTCTTAACTCTTACACTGCAGCGTATATTGGTAGAGAGAACTCAGTCGTGTAGCAGAATCCAAGACCAGAAAACTAACTGAAAGATGGATATTTCAGCTTGACACTCTGTTCCTTTGCTTTGACAGTTAAACACCAACCTTTCATGTAGTTTTAATGTTTATTGTGTGGTTTAACTCCTTTTATTTTTGTGGTAAAGAAACCTCTTCACCAAACGCAGGAGTACCAGAATACACGCCATTATAAATAAACGAAGGAAAATAACAGATATGCCAGTGGCTCAACTGGTTTCTACTTCAGCAGGTATTTAGCTGCTTACACGTCACTACTATAAAAATATGCATTTATGCGATTTGGAATTAAATCAAAAGACGCTAGCAGATAATTCACATGGATTTTTATACAGTACTCTGTCGACTATGGCAACATGCAGCATCTCACACAGTTTCTTACATGTGTTTATTAAAAATATTGGGAAATGAAAATGAGAGAAAATTGGCATAGTTCCACTGAGGTTAGTAAGAGGATAGCTCTTCATAAAAGCTAAGAATATGGGCCCTGTCAGCTTGCAGTTTCTAATTGGTGACTGTCTGCTGATCATTACTAGGCTGTATTTTTTTAAAGAAAAATGCCAGATGGTAACTGTCCATTTTTATGCATTTAGGCTTTCTAGAGGTTTTTTATTTTATTTTATTTAAAAGTCGTTTCAAAAGCAGAAACTGCATTCTATAATTGTTATTTACCTTTCGGAACTTAAAAACATCTTTTCTTTTGCTGTTAGAAATGACTGACAACAGGTGTGTTTAGAGGGAGAGATCTTGCAAGAGATCTTATGGTGTAGCTGTGGGAGTTAATTCCACTTGCACGCCTAGAATTTAGAACCGCAGAGGTGCTGTAGTGCCCAAATGCCTGCAGTGTGTGAACAGCAGTGTTACTGCAACACCGAGACTCTGACTGATTTTACAGTTCTCTTACTATTTCCGCATTTTATTCTTTATTTTATACACAAAGCGCATTTTATAAGGATATTTTTTCTGGTTTTCTAATGCTTTTCTGACATCTTTCTGGCCTTTGACTCCAGGGTGATTTCTCTAGTGACTTCTGTTGTGCTTGGTATTCACTAGTCTTTTAAATATATCAGAAAACACCTGAGGCTGAGACAATCTGTAAAGAATTGTGCCCTGCTTAGTGTTTATAAAATTAATTATTTGCTGAAAAAAAAGAAGAAAAAAAAGATGCTTAAAGGAGAAATAAAAGGTGTAGTGGGCATCTTAAAGTTCAGCACTACCCCCATTCTTGATGAGCTATTTCCCTATTTCATCTTAAGAGATCAGACTGGAGTACTTAATGGCTGCATAAATTGCAATTGCAAAGTTGAACGCAGAATGCAGTGCTGGCTGTAATACCATTACCTTCCTAAAAATTTCACAGACTATTCAGAGAGTGTTCATATTACAATTACAGAAGACTATTTTTTTTTTTTCAGAAAATTATAAATTAGTAACTGTCTACTACAAAAAGCTCAGCTGGTACTTATGTACCCCCCCTTTCCCAGTTCAACAAGACCTCAGCTTTATTGAAGTGGTAATACCTATTTTCTTCATATTGCACAATAGCAGAAGTGCCTTTTTTCTGTCTTTCTTTCAGTATTCTGTGATGGCAGGATGTAGCTCACATTTCTGCACTGCTTTCTGCACAGTTGGCGGGGGGGTTGGACTCGGTGATCTCTAGAGGTCCCTTCCAACCCCTACAATTCTGTGATTCTGTGATTCTGTGAAATGGAAGCAGTTTTTTCTGCAGTCTGTGATAATTGTTCACAATCCGTGTTTTCTACCTTGACACGCTTATAAATGATCTGCATTCTGTTATCATTGTGATTTTTTAAGCTTCTTTTACAAAACTGAAGGGAAACGTGTACAAGTATGTTTTGTGATTTGCAATGAAAGTGTGCATTTATCACTTAGGTACATGTAAGCCACTTCTGTGAATTGGGCCCTTGGAGTAAATGTGTTTTGATGTAATGGCCATCTGCTCATGAATATCACATTTGCTAGTTTAAAAAATAGTTTTATATAGATAAACACATAGTTTGGTACGATCGCATAGTTTCACCAGGTGGCAATACAATAGCAAAGTTTGATCTTTAATGTAAGCCAATAATCAAGCTGGGAAGGAGGCTTCAAGGTTTTTTTGTTTTGTCTCGTTTTTGTCATTGCTTTTAAAAATTCATCTCTACTATTTACTCCTAGTTGCTGACTGCTGTTTTCAAAATGGTAAATGCAGCACCCACATCAGATCATAACAGGAGGCAAAGTACATCCTCACCATTTAGGAAAGCAGTCGTAGTCTCGCTTCCCTTTTTGCCTTGTAAAAATGACAGCTGTTCAGCTCTCACAGACCAAGTACAACCAGTCATCAGGAGGCCCTGGAACAACCGATCAGACATACTTGCCCAGTGTAGCTCCAATAGAGTCAGGTGTTGGTGACACGGAAATGATCCTTGATGCTGCAGCTAAAGCTGATTTGCCAAAAAACACAGCCTCAGTGAGATGGAGCTGGTCAAGCCGATGGTTCTGATAGTGTAGGTCCATGGATCAGCTGTTTTGCATACCTAGTACAGTACATACAATTCACGGCCAGGGCTTTTTTCCAAGTCGATTAAAACTGGTTTAGTAGAATCTTTGATTGATTTTGGTTTCAGTATTATGGTATCTGATGTCATCTTAGCACATTTTTTACTGCTGAAATCAAAGTTTACTCTTAGATAGTATACGTATCAAACTGTAACCAGGACCAGAGTATGTGAATTTATAGATGAAGTATGTAAGCGATGGTGAGTTTGGTTTCTGGATGTATCATCAAAATTTGTCTTTATGGTTACTGCTTTTAGTACAGAAGACAGCAGCGATGTAAAAGTGCGTGTTCAGTAACTTTGTCTTGTTTTTTTTTCTTTTCCTCCCTTTTTCTTTTTCCTCCTCCTGTACTTTAGCATATGTTCCTGAGGAGGAATTGAAAGCAGCAGAAATAGATGAAGACAGCGTGGAAGATGATGGGCTGTCTCTGGACATCCAGGAGAATGAGTATTTGTGCAATGAAGAAACGGAGATCAAAGAGGCTCAAAGCTACCAGAACTCCCCAGTCAGCACTGCAACTAATCAGGATGCAGGCTATGGTTCGCCGTTTAGTGAAAACAGCGATCAGCTGGCCCATTTCAAAAGCACTTCCTCTAAAGAAGAGAAAGAAGATCCTCAGTGCACAGACAATGTTTCCTATCCACAGGACAGCTTGGCACAAATAAAAGCTGTGTATGCAAATTTGCTTTCAGAGACTTGCTGGTCCAGTTTAGCTTTGGACTTAAAGAAATCCAATCCAACCACCAGCAACAATGGAATCAGCCAGAACGAAAACACCACCAATACTGACACCAACGTCAGTTCCCAGAGTACTGGTACCAGCAGCACCAGCACTAGTACCAGTACGACTACCAGTAATACTAGCAACAGCAGCAGTAACAGTAATAGCGGTGGCTCAGGTTATGACTGGCATCAAGCTGCGTTAGCTAAAACGTTGCAGCAGACCTCATCGTATGGACTTCTCCCAGAGCCTAGTCTTTTCAGCACAGTACAACTTTACCGGCAAAATAACAAACTTTATGGGTCCGTGTTCACCGGTGCTAGTAAGTTCCGCTGCAAAGACTGCAGTGCGGCCTATGACACGCTGGTGGAGCTAACAGTGCACATGAATGAAACTGGACATTATCGTGATGACAACAGAGATAAAGAAGCCGATAAGACCAAACGATGGTCCAAGCCAAGAAAACGATCACTTATGGAAATGGAAGGCAAAGAGGATGCTCAGAAAGTGCTGAAGTGCATGTACTGCGGGCATTCGTTTGAGTCCTTGCAAGACCTCAGTGTCCATATGATAAAAACAAAGCATTACCAGAAAGTGCCTCTGAAGGAGCCAGTACCAGCCATCACTAAATTGGTCCCTTCTACCAAAAAGCGAGCACTTCAGGACTTAGCTTCACCTTGTTCACCTGAGCCAACAGGGATCACGGCAGAAGCTTCACTAGCTGAGTCTGCAAAGGATCAGAAAACTGCCAACCCCTACGTGACTCCAAACAACCGCTATGGCTATCAAAATGGTGCTAGCTACACTTGGCAGTTTGAGGCACGCAAAGCCCAGATACTGAAATGCATGGAATGTGGCAGTTCCCATGACACTTTGCAGCAGCTCACTGCTCACATGATGGTTACTGGTCATTTTTTGAAGGTGACCAATTCTGCTTCCAAAAAAGGTAAACAGCTAGTACTGGACCCTGTGGTGGAGGAGAAGATACAATCTATACCTCTTCCACCTACCACCCACACGAGGCTACCAGCCTCCAACATTAAAAAGCAGCCCGATTCCCCAGTGGGCTCCACAAACTCGGAGGAAAAGAAGGACCCAGAGAAGGAAAAAGCGGTGGTTGGTGAAACAGAGAAAAAGATTAAAGAAGAGAACGAGGACTCTACAGAGAAATTTGAGCCAACAACTTTGTATCAGTACCTCAGAGAGGAGGATCTAGATGATAGTCCTAAAGGTGGAATAGACATATTAAAATCCCTTGAGAACACGGTGACGACAGCTATCAGCAAAGCTCAGAATGGAGCACCTTCCTGGGGGGGATATCCCAGTATTCATGCAGCCTACCAGCTCCCGGGCACAGTCAAACCTCTTCAGACCACTGTGCAGAGTGTTCAAATGCAGCCGTCCTACGCCAGCAGCGTAAAATCACTGTCTTCGGAGCACAACGCGCTCATCCATTCCCCAGGCAATCTCACACCCCCACCTCACAAGAGCAACGTCTCTGCTATGGAAGAGCTGGTCGAGAAAGTTACAGGTAAGATCAATGTGAAGAAGGAAGAAAAGCCTTTGGAGAAAGAGAAGAGTTCTCCAGTCAAACCCATGTCACCTGCTGCTAAGGAAAACAAAGACTTCCCCAAATCGGAAGAAATAAATAACAAACAGCAGCAGAAGAAGAGCTCTGAGACAGAAGTTCAGAAGGTAAAAAAGGATAGTCCAGCAGAAGCACATACTCCAAATGGCACAGAGCCACTTAAAACGAAGGTTGCAAACGGCTGTAACAATTTAGGAATCATCACAGATCATTCGCCTGAGCCATCCTTCATTAATCCATTGAGCGCTTTACAGTCCATTATGAACACCCACTTAGGCAAAATTTCTAAGCCCGTAAGCCCCTCTCTGGACCCTTTGGCCATGCTGTACAAAATTAGCAACAGCATGTTGGACAAACCCATTTACCCAACCACTCCAGTCAAGCAGGCTGATGCTATCGACCGATATTACTATGAGAACAGTGATCAGCCTATTGATTTAACCAAGTCCAAAAACAAACCTCTTGTTTCCAGTGTCGCTGACTCTGCCTCGTCTCCGCTAAGAGAGAGTGCTCTGTTGGATATTTCCGATATGGTGAAGAACCTCACAGGGCGTTTGACACCCAAATCTTCGACTCCATCCACCGTGTCAGAGAAGTCAGACGCCGATGGGAGCAGCTTCGAGGAAGCTCTGGATGAACTGTCGCCAGTACACAAGAGGAAGGGCAGGCAGTCCAACTGGAATCCTCAGCATCTTCTGATCCTTCAAGCCCAGTTTGCTTCCAGCTTGAGGGAGACCTCAGAAGGCAAATACATTATGTCGGACCTCGGTCCACAAGAGCGGGTACACATCTCTAAGTTTACTGGTCTTTCCATGACCACAATTAGCCACTGGCTGGCCAATGTGAAGTATCAGTTAAGAAGGACAGGTGGAACTAAATTTCTAAAGAATTTGGACACAGGACATCCTGTTTTCTTTTGCAATGATTGTGCCTCTCAGTTCAGGACTGCTTCTACATACATAAGTCACTTAGAGACACATCTAGGGTTTAGTTTGAAGGATCTGTCAAAGTTGCCACTTAATCAGATTCAAGAACAGCAGAATGTTTCAAAAGTCCTCACAAACAAGACTTTGGGCTCACTTGGAATAGCTGAGGAGGACTTAGGCTCCACATTCCAGTGTAAGCTCTGTAACCGAACTTTTGCAAGCAAGCATGCAGTCAAACTGCACCTTAGTAAAACACATGGCAAGTCCCCAGAGGACCATCTGATCTATGTAACTGAGTTAGAAAAACAATAGCGTCCAGGTAAGCAGCCAGGTATGCAAGTGACCACAGGAACATTGCACTAAACTTCTTCATAGTACTGCACTAGGCCTGACCTGAGCCTCTGAAATCAGTCTTACTTTTGTTGCTGAACTGCCTATCTGGACCTTGGTTTTTCTTACAGTTATTTTGTAGTTATATTTATATGCTCTTTGTCTGATCTGTGCATGGTTATTTTTTGCTTCTGTTTTTATTTTTTTGTGAGTCAAAGTCTGACCTTTATTTTCAACATCTGTCCTTGATGTTAAGCTATCTTTTGTAGAATATAGTGGGAGACGCTATTGAGAGACATTAATTTAGCCGTAAAGAAAGACACAAAGAACAATGATAAAGAGACATCCTAAAATTACAAAGTTGCCATGACAATAAAGGTCACAGAACCTGGTAGTGTCAAGTTTTAACCCTCTGAGAACTGTAATAGCATTGCTGTGCCTTTCCCAGTGACTAAAGAAGTAAATAAGGAAAAAGGAGGCAAAAGGCTTAAAGGCATTTCGTTCAAATAAAATGTGTGTCAGAAACGGAACTTTTTTTCTTTCTTTTTTTTTTTTAATGAATGAGCTTCCTTTTTTTTTTTTTTTTTTTTCCTTAAACGCAGATCTGGTTTGTGAAGAAATTGTGCATGCAGTCCTTGGAAGAAGGAGAGCTGTGTAGTACTCAAGGGGTTAGGAAGCCACAACTGTATAAGTTAAATAACAATTACAAAGCAAAACAAGTTGCCACTATTGCCCAAACCCTCTGGATGCTGAGAATTGCCACTTTTTGGCAAAGAAAAAAAAAAAAGTAAAAAAAAAAAAAAAGAAGTATGCAAGATGTTATTTAAAACAAGTGTAAAAATGCTCTTTTCTTTCTTTTCTTTTTTTTTTTTCTTTTTTTTTTTTCCTGTAAAATACTGCAGTTTATAGTTATTTACAAATGTTAAGCTTTGGTACAAGCTGACCTTTCTATAGTGTGCTGCATTAGTAAATGAAAACAAAAAAAAAATTAAAAAAAAATGGGGCAAATGTTGAATTCTGTTCCTTGTAAATTGCCAGCATCAGCTTAAAAAATACATGTTACATATCGTACCATTTTAAACTGTTCAACTTTCTTTGTACCTTCTGGCTGTATGCTTTCTCTTTTAACTTTTTATATTGTCATTTTATATTCAATTTCTGTGTATATAATGTAAAACCACACTTTTTGAATAAAATTTAGTTCCTGCAGCTTGATATAAATAGAGAAATTTTACTGGCACCTGCATCTTTCCAGATGCATGTACTTAAAGGAACTATCTGACAAAAATAAATAAATAAATAAAAATAAAGCAAGCAATGCACTATGAATTATACATTTTGATGTTTTATCATTAATATTGTACAGTACATTTTGGTTCACACAATTAAATCCACTGTTTTCTCAAGTGTAAAATAAACCCACATGCAGTTCTTGATTTACATACATTGTCATGTCGTCATTATTTTGCCTTTGAGGTGCTATTCCAGCACTAAGAGGTATCGTTTATGTAATCTACCTGCAAACATCTATTCAAAATAATCTCTCGTGATCTGTGTGCTGATGTGTTTCGTTCTAAGCCACAGTGCTGATAACTTCTTAACAGAGATTTGCAGAGGATGCCCACCTGGAAGGGTACAGAATAGGTGGGGCTCCATCCATTCGAAACAGACACTCTGTTCTGCTCTGAAGCGTAAGAAGGGCTGCAAAGGTTTCTGCTGAGTTAATTTTCCGGTGCTGTGTGACCGTACTTGTAATCATTTTGTGTGTGCGTTCACGGGCCGTCTCCTCCCTCCCTTCTTTCTCAGGGAAAGTGCCTTTTGATTTCAGCTGATCCACGGTAAGATGCTGTGGCTTCTGCTGTACCTTTAGTCTGCTGAGTACCATGGTTCTTGCCTTTCTGGTGGCGGTGAAGACCTCTGAGGCTTTGACACCGGTTTTTACTTACAGTACAAGAAGACAGACCTGTGTTTCTCTGTACTTTTTAAATATTACATTTTGAGGTAAGCTGAGTGCTATCATAGCAGGTGTTTCCCTTAATCTTTATTTCTGTTCTGTTGAATGCAGATGTCATTTAGAATGTAAAAGAGAGCTGTCAGAGCCTTCAGTACTCCATCTCCTGAGTGCTTTGACAGTTACAGTGTATGAAAGCCTGGGATCTGCTATCCATTACACTTTTTTGGAGGGGCTATTTAATATGAGGACTAGAGGGGTTTGCTTTCACATGGTATTAGTGATAATATCATGTTACGTATAGTTCTGTGTACATATTTATGTTTCTGCTCATTCCCCTCAATTCTTCTGAAAGTAATTTACATCTAAGATCTTTGCCTCCAAATGCAGCACAGCTCCACGTTTAATTTTGCTTCAGTGACAACCCCAGGAATGCCCACGCATCGCTCCGTTCTCTGCGTGAGCCTAGCAGGCCTAGGTCAGCTGCATTTACATAGCATTTCTAACGAGTGCAGGGAAAGTGCCATGAGGTTTTTTTAAGCGTCCCTTCCTTTCTTCACTGCTAACTACCTATGTCCTTCAGGGGATGTAGCCATTTAGACACTGCAGTTCAATTACTGGATGATTATGTACTTGGGGCCCAAGGGGTGCAGAGGAAGAATAACAGTCAGGCCTATGGCTGTAATGCAGTCTTTAAATAATAATCCTTTGAAGTTTTGTTTACTTTACCACAGGCCTGCAAACATATGATTATAGAATGTGCTGTATTGCGTTGCAGTAGTGGGTGAAAAGGTTGAAAGGGAGAAATAATAGCTCTAAAGTGGGTTTGAATCTAATGTAAATCCATTAAAACTCATTTTGAAACATGGCATGTAAAGTGAGTTCTCAACACCAGGTGACTCCCTCGAGAGGTGTTTATGACACTGCTAAATCCGTTCAGTTCTGATAGCTTCAGAATTGGACAATCACTCATCATCTGCGCCACTGTCTGAAGAGAGTCCATTTAGAATAAACCAACAGTTCTGCCTGGAGACTGCGCTGGTGTCACGGTTTCAAAAACTGGGATATGAAGCAGATGAAAATGTGAGGGCTCCAATGTCGAACAAAACGAAGCGCAGAGACGGTATGATCTTTACTGTTGGGGTTTTTGCCACTTTTGTTTGAGTACAGCGTCGCTGAAAAATAATAAAAGTCTTGTTTTTCAAAAAATCACGCTCTAAATCTGCGTTAGTTATTTTTCACTTCAATATTGGTTTGCACGTTTATTTTTTCTTTGTTTTCATAAGCTTTCAACAAAGGTAAGTTTGTGCTATTCTGCTCGTGGGTGCTAAATCTACTGCATGGAGGACACCCCTTAGCCTTTCAGGATTGCTCTTGAAGAAGAGATGTGGGAGCACTGACACCCGCTGTATTCTGTGTAAACGTGTATACCTGCTCTATGATGTGTTCAACATCCGGTGTATCTGTTTCTTTTCAAAGATGTATGCAGCTGCATTTTTTCAGCAGCGCACTGCTGGTTTTCACATATCTCCTCCTATCTGTTCTCAAAGGGGAAGAACTTGGTTTGTCTGTTTCACAGGCTTGAGTTCTTCTTCCATGCGTGTTTTCTTTATTTCTGTTTTGAAGCTCTTGCATGTTGCTGCAAATTTGAGAGATGTGAGTACTGATGATATTAGTCCTGAATGAAACAAAGGCTTTTTTTCCGCTTTGAATAGCATTTGTTTGAATATTCACTGATGTCTTCTGCAACATAACTTTGTTACATCTTTCTCTGGCTAGTTACACTGGTAGTAATGACACCAGACATAATCTGTCATTATCATAGACCACGAAAATGCAATTGCAGTTAAGAATAAAGGCAAAAAAATATAAATGTTATCCTGCGTTAGACTAATCAGTGCACAGTGTGTCAGCTTTTGCCAGCAATTTATAAAGCCATCTCAGATTTGAGTGTCTTATGTCCTTTAAATAATACGGCAGGATCCTGGCTCAGAGACCTCCAAGGAGAGGCCAGTTTCCATGCGGAGTGTTCTCGCAGCTCTGTATGTGTTGGTCTCCTGGCTGACTCAGTATTAAGTTACTCTCCCAGCATGAAAGTAACAGGAAGTGGGATTTTACCATCTGTTCACTGAAATTTAAACTGGGTTCCTTTTCTGTCCGTGCATGACAATAGAAGGCTAACCTGGCTTTGCTGGCCAGAAACTAATTTAGATAATGCGATTCTTTCAAACTTTTATTTTGACTTACTGCTCTCTTTGAGTTTCTCCTCATCGTGTTTCACGTGGCTTTCTGTAGTTTCTCCTCATCTCTGCGTATAGTCATCTTCATCTGACACAGGTGTAGTGACCATATTTTGGGATGAAAGATGTTCTTTTGAGTGAAGATGATACAAGGGAATAAATCAGTACTCAAAACTGCATGTGTTGTGAAAAAGGAGAATATTTTTCAAGTCTCTTTAGATGATATGGATTACCTAAGGTCAGTATCTTACACGAAATGTATTTCTTTCTCCAGAATCCTCACCAGTTTAATATTTTTTGACAACTCATATTGTAAAACTCTTTTTGGAGCAGGTTGCTCTACTGTGAAGATCACTTTTTGGAGTCTGTCTTCGGTTCTGTCTAGTGACCTGCTGAATCCAGGGTCAGCACGGACACAATATACCTTATAAGTTTTTATCCTAATTACTGTAGTTGTCACCTACTTTTTTTTCCGCCTTCTCTGCAGAAGATATGAAGATTAAATTTTGATTAGCTATGGTCAGGTTATTTTGATCGTTTTTAATTCTGGTTAAACTTCTAAATGTAGAAGATTAACTATTAAAATTATTTCTTAAAAAAACAAAACATTTTTAACTACATTGTTCAAGACACAGTGGGTAGGCAATCAATACAAATTAGTTCTAAAGAAATTTGATGTAGTGTCAGTGTATTGTGCTTCTGTCCTGAGCTGTTAAGTAAGTATTGTATGGAGAAGGAGGTTGAAGCCTGGCGGGTTTCTGACCAGGTTGTTGGATGTAGGACACCTGCAGCTGAATGCCATGTGGTCACCCTGGTGAGAAGGATTGAAGCCTGGTTCCCTGCAGCCCATCTGGAGAAGGAGCCCAGAGGTGGATTCTTTTGCTCAGAACAGCTGATACGATCAAACCTTAAGGGTTGACGGGACATATTAGGCAAGTATAGGCCAACCTTTAAGACCTTGCAGGTGGAAGTCATCCCTCCTGATATTTGTGACAACTCATCAAGGCCTTCTGCTTTGTGCATCCAGAGTGAAGTTTGAAGTTTGTATTTGAACTTGTCTGTGCAGCACAGAGGTGGGGTAGTACCCACAGTTCTCAACTGAAAGATGTCACACATGAAGGTGGAACCCAGACAGCAGCATGCTAAAAAATCAAACCAATAGTCAGAAGTAATGCCCAAAGCTCTTGACCAGTAGGTAGAGGTCAAAGCACCAGAACATGCTGCCAGATGCAATTCTTTACTCCCCAGAGAGCTTATGTTTGACAAAAAACAGCAGTTGAGTTCAGTCCTTCATAATGTGGGTTGGAAGGAAGACCCAATAGCTGCATGCAGGCATTTCTTTCGAACAAGTTCACTAGTGGACTAGTGGGCGTTAAATCAGTTTGGCAAAACACATTAACCTGCCAGATGGCCTTTCAGTTTCATTATATCATCCTGTGTATCGCCATGCTCAGAATCCCTTCACTCCTTGACACCCCTTTCAGAGGAGCCTGGATGCCCAAGACTACACAGTGCCAAGGTCATTTATCAGTCCTGCTGAATTACTTGAAATTCTGAGTTTTAGTAGTTTTGAATGACAAGGTACGTTACTATGCCCTGGAAATAGGCACAGTCTTCAGGTCCAGACAGACAGATTGGGTCACACACCATTTGCCATCATCCTGCAGCCAGTGGAGACCGCTGCTGTAAAATCCTGAAGGCTGCTTCATGTGAAACTCAGGGAAAAACAACATTTTCTACTGCTCTCCTCCTGTTCTGTATTTGGACATGCAAAGATACCATGGTGGTTTAACCTGAGCATTTCTGAGTAGAGCGTTCTGTAAAAACTAACCTCCTTCTCCAAGTCCTGGTTTGGTTTAGTTTATCGCTGCAGGGTTCCAACGTATAACGTCTTATTTGTTGTCATGGAAGCACCGCTACAGGCTCGGTGTCAGGAACATCCTCTTCTCTCTGCTCCCCCCAGTCTCCAGCAGAGCAAGGAGATCTGGCGAGTGGCTCTGCTCTGCAAGGAGCTGATGGTGGGCTGGGAGGGAGAGAGGCTGATAGCAGGGGAATTCCATCTTAATAAAGGGGTACAAAGCTTCTTGTTGCCAGTCAGCTCCTTCAACTGAACCAGCTGTGCCTTGCTGTATGAGGTGTGGCTCTGGAAAATGCTGCTCCTGGGCTGCAGGGTCATTGGCATCTCCTTGGTTCATGCTTACAAAGGGGAAGATGTCATGCAGTAGATCACTTCTGCCCAGCCCATGTTCCCAGGAAAGCGAGACCTGCTATAGGTAGGAGGTGAGATTCATGGGCCTTTTGTCTTACTGCTGTAAGTCACTCTCTAGGTAATTTCATTCTGCACTTTTTTTTCAGTTTCCAACTACTCTGAAAGCAATTGAAACTGAACTGGAAGAGGCCACCTCCAGCCTGTAATAAGAACTGCCCATGACTGCTGTGGCAGAGCAACTGCCCACTGACACCAGTGTAACTAGGGATTTAACTGGAAAAGCCTCAACGTAAAAAAGCTCTAAGCTTACTAATGTGCAAATGCTGTCACTGAAAACCACTGCAGCCTCAGACACTGCCCAAAGTTGGTATATTACTTGGCAATCCAAGGTCAAACGCGCTCAGCATGTTTGCAACGGGCATGCTGCATTAATAATTATATATAGTCGTATTGGAGTGTGTAGCGTGATGATAAAATGTGTTTCAAGGATGCACTGTATAGCACATTTCTTTTTGCAGCCATGTGTGTCTTTGTGTTCAAAGGAGAACTGTATTCTTAGCTGCTTCCAAAGTGCTGTCTTGCTAAAGTTTGTACCATTTAGCATTAACTGGCTGTACTATTTCTCATCACTACTTTTCTGTTGCGGGATAATGGAAAAAACTGGATAGCTGTGCTCTAAAAAAGGCATCGGGTCCAGGCTGCACATTGCGTGGGGATCCTCTGCCTGAGTTTTGGGGGTTGGTGAGTGAACGTCATATTCCACATTTTTTAGGTGTACTTTGACAACTGTGAATCTGGAAAAGTGCAAAGAAGAAATAGGAGCAAGGAATGACTGAAATCAGCATCTAATGATCAGCAGCCACCGAAAGGGGAAAAGCAGCACAAAAAAAAAAAAAAAAAAAAATTGGAGATCCACTGTGAGAAGAAGGAAAAGATGGGAAGAATAAGAGATGGGAGAATAATTGCTATTAGCAAGAGCAGACAGCAGGGATTGTGAAAGCTAGGGCTGAGAGGGATGAAAAAGGAAAGGGTGGAAGAAGCCTTTGCCTGTTAGGAAATAAGGGGACTGGCCAGATAAGGAGGAAAGGGGCTCTGTGCTCGGGATGCCTGAGTGATGCCTGGGAACCTCTCTGACCTCTTGCAAAAACTGTGGAGTGAACCTGAATTTGTTTCAGGAAGGGAGCAAGGTTTTGCAGTGGACAGCTGAAGGGTTCAATGTAAAGACTTGACAGCACTGGCTGTTCCAAAGCTGCAGAGTTGGGGTGAGGAAAGGTAGGGAGGGAAGCTGAGCAAAGAGTTTGAATGACTCGTGGTGGTGAGTGCTCTGTACTTGGTGTTGCATAAGACGGAGAGAGGAGCAAAGAGGAGAGCTTTGGGGAGAAAATTAAGGGTTGTTTTGTTGCTGCTGGGTTGTTTATTTGTATTCTTTTTTTCCCACTTAACACTTTCTAAGAGCAATAACTACAGCAAGTTTGTACTGCGGCAGCGATCAGAGTCCAGGGCCCTGAGCATGCTGGTTGCTGTGAAAACACATAGTAACAGAAGTTACCTTCTTATTTAAGACAAGACGGAACAAGTGGGTGTAAAAGCAATCAGAAACAGGGGAGAAGGTGGTGCAATTTCACAGGCTATCCATGTACATCATTTGAGTGCTCTCAAGTCACTTAATTTTTAAAGACACGCTAATAGATGTGCTGCAGTCCCTACTGTCCATCCACCTATCCGCTCTCAGTTGGCAACTTCACTATTGATATCTGGGCATCATTCTAAGTGAGCACTTAAGGTTGAGTATCAGGGGAAAGTATTTATAGTTTCAGCAGAGTGGGTTGATAGCTATTCCAGCCCCAGATGGGAATTGGGTTACATGACAGATCAGGCTGCCTTCCAATTTTATCCAATACCAGTGATAAGGGGAAGGGGGAGGGAGGACAGCTGCAGCCGTGTAGTCCTTCTAGGGTTAAAGATCCTAATGCTTTAAAGAGAATGTCTAAAAGAAAATTTCTTTCTGAAATAATTTATGGAAATGCCGTGCTCCCTTTGAAGGTTCCATGTCACTGCATGGCACTACGCAATGTTCTCTTTCTTCACCTGTCAGGCAAGGACCACCTCGAAGAGTCTCACTGCTGATTACTAGTTAATTGTCATTAATAAGTGACAACTGACATTATGGGGGCTTAATGCAGAGAGAACAGAAAAGAGCCACAGATATTCTAATGAGCTGACTCCTACGTGCCCTCTATTGTTGTCGAAAATGAGGAGCTGTCGTCATTGTTCAGGAGATGGGCTTCAATTGCTCTGGAAAAATATTCTCTTTTAATTTCTTTATGCATAGATAATTCCTGGTGCACTCTCTCTCCGTCTGTCTCTCTTGCTCTTTCTTTCTCTCATACACACACACCTTTCTGTGAAGGCAGGGAAAACTTCCCCTGGAGATACGCTGTTTGTGTTAAGACACACTTTGATTCAGATACGGACACGTGCAAGCATTTGTGGATGTACATACGCAAGGAGCGCCTATACGCAAACCACCAGGATGTGTATTTTATTTTAAAACTCAGGAAAGGGGTGAGCACAGGCAACATCAATAAGAAACGGGACCAAAAGGGGACAGCCAAAACAACGAGCTGACGTATGAAGTTAGTTAGGACCGGGGAAGTCCCGTTCTGACCGTAGCGTGAGGGATTTTGAAATGATGGCAATGAGTGCAAACAGATTTCAGATGCAGGTACCTAAAATTAGGTTCTTGCTCTTCATTTAAATACCAGCATAATAATTTCAAGATTCTCAAAGCTGTCAAACAGGCAGGAGCTCCCTGGGAGGCGGTGGTGGCTGCGGATCTCAACGCTGCCTGCTGAAAGGCAAATCCACTCTTTGCACGTTTTCTGAAAATCTCAGCCAGCAGAGGGCCGTGAATTTGGGGGAGATGATTTAATCAGGCACCAGGCTCTTGGATGTATTTCCTGAGAGATTTTAGGAAACTAGGAATTCAGCTGACACTGGGCAGCTATGACTAAGCCAGGAAAAACTGACTTCTGTACAACGCCAGATGAAATGTGTTCATACATGAAAGAGGCTCCGTTACTTGGCGGATTTGGGATAAGCAGGCCACCACCGAGAATGTCTTCAAAGCTCAGGAGCCTCTCCTGATCCCTGAGATCAAAGGTTAGGTGAAACAAACTGAAGATGCCAACTTCTCCTACCAAATCTGAAGCAACACGATCACCTGCATCGAATCTCTTAAGTAAGGCTGGTACTTGAGCTCTAAGTTGTTGAAGGGGATTTTTCTATTTTCAACAATAAAATCCAAGAGTTTCCATTCTGAATCAGTAAATTGCATTGCTCTCTAACATTTAAGGCTGCATAGTTTTGCTTGAGAAGTGGCTTATCCAGTGTCGTTCAGCTATCTGCACAAAGGGAAGAACCCATTGTTTTAAAGGGAATCTCATTTCCATTGCCTAGCTCAAGTTTAAAACTCAAGGCTCGCAGGAAAGAAAATGAAAATGAGATGCCTCTCTCATACTGTGCTTGGAGCAAAGACATTCATTAGCATTCTCTGTCTTACTGCCTGCCAAGGCCCAAACAAAAGATACTGCCTGGAACAATGGCCTGAAATGAGGAACACAACTGAAGGAAACATGGGAAGCGTGCCGTTTGTCATGTTTTGGAGACCTGAAGCCAATGCATGTGGAGCCCCCCTGCACGTGTGTGGAACTGGAAAACTCTACCGATGATGGAAAGTTGTCTTTTTCTTTACACTGGGCTTCCCACTGAAGTCAGTGGATGCTGCGTCTTACCTTGTCGTAGTGCAATTTGGTGGGTCCTAATTCCCAGCTCTCTATGTGACCTCAGACATGACCTCTCTGTGGCTGAATCCACTCATCTTTTAAATAGATGAGATAATGCCTGTGCGGCAGAGAAGACTCATGCTGTAATCTGTGGTAGAAGAGTTTGTAGTGCTGTGTAGAAAGCATTTCTTGACATCGCCAGTGTCTTTTCAGTTATGCGATGTCTTTAAAATTTCCTTTTGGAGAAGGCAGTTGAAAAGATCACAGTCCAAGCCATTTCAGCTCCCGAGGCAAGAGGTCAGCTTGGTGCTCTTTGTGGTGCTCCTCTACCTCCTTACCCTCTGGGTTAGGGAGCTCCCACTGCCCACCACTAAGCTCAGGCTAGGGTCACAGCTGCCAGGGCAGTTTCATATCCAAAT
This sequence comes from Oreortyx pictus, assembly GCA_036925125.1. Taxonomy (NCBI): domain Eukaryota; kingdom Metazoa; phylum Chordata; class Aves; order Galliformes; family Odontophoridae; genus Oreortyx; species Oreortyx pictus. The sequence goes on from JAUPFR010000003.1 coordinate 55,433,930, forward strand.
CTATCACAACAGTTGTTACTGTCCTCATAACTCTTCCCTTCTTGCTTCATTTCTAGCTGTAGCAAAACAGTTCTGGCAGCTCCTGGAACGTCTCTGCCCCCTGGACCCCGGAAAATCTGATGTTGAACATTGGTGATGTCAGCTGACGTTATTATGTTGATTGGAAAGGTGAAGGTTGGGTTCCAGGTATGCTGGGTAGTTTATCGCTTTTAATAACATTGATCTTATTAATGGTAGTGGAATATAGCAAAAAATGTTGGAACCGTTTCAGAGTGAAGTTGTTCCCTTCTGTCTGAGTTCTGTGGTATAAAACTGAACAATCATTCTCCTGTCTTGTGTACTTCTTCTCTCTCAAATTAAAGTCATCACCCTTATTTTTATTTTGTGTGTGCACCAGAGAGTCACTCAAGAGCTTTTAGACATTTTAGCAAACACTTTCAAATGATGGGGACTCTGGTTGCAGTGTTCTTCTTTAAATAATTTACAATCATTAAAATGACATCAGACTATCTCCAGTTCTGGCATTCTTTCCAGTCGCTGTCTCTCACGTGTCTATGTGGGATGAAGGTAAAGCTGAGTTTGCAGTGATGGATGTCCCTTACAGAAAATGGTTTAGAATAACCTGGGACACACAACAAAGCCAGAACTGGAGATAGTCTTATCTCACTTTTAGAGCTGTAAATTATTTAAGGGAGCGCTCCAGCTCCAGGAAACTGAGGTTACAGCAAATATTAAGCTTCCTGTATGGCTATTTTTCTTGTGTCAGGTGGTGTGGCAGAGTTTATTCTTAGGCATTCAGGGGCTGTGCAAATAATCAGCAAACGAGGAATATATTTTCTTTCGCTGTTTTTCATGTCAGATTTCTAGAGAACCAAGGATTGAGGATTAGGAACTTTTGCATTGAATTCAGATCAGTAAAAATTCTCCTGATGGCTAGAAAGCATTGTGCTAAACTAATAGATGCATTGTCAATAGAGATTATTGCATCTTCATAAAATGCTCCAAGTAACAACATATTCTTTATCTAACCAAATGCAGGATGCTCTGATCCAATAACTGCTGATAACTAACTGATTCAAGAAACAGCATGAGGAAGTTGAGATGCACAAAGTGCTTGGTGATTGCTTGAGCAGTGTCATGGTTTTATGATTTTTGGTATTGGTATTCCACATCATAACAACATGTAGTGCATTAAGAGTTAAAGAGTTAATACTCCAACTCCATAGATCATTGATATTTTCTGGGTATACGTGTCTCAGAAGAGAAGAACTATATTCCCCAGAAGACTTTGCGATGCTTTGCATTTTTACGTATTTTCCGCTCAGAGGGAAAAGATAAAAACCCTCTGCAATCACGGGACACTCTCTTTCCTTCGGGATCGACTCAGCAGTGGGTGCTCGCTGCCGTATCGCCTTCAGCGTTAGCGTAAGGCCTTTGGTTTATCGGACACTCTCTCTGGCTCATTTTATTTGATTTATTAGCTTCAATTCCAATTATATTGTATTATATTGTGTTATTTTGCTTTCTGATATCTTATTTAGTAAATTAGCTTTCCTCCTCAGATCGTTGCCGCTGTTTTGTTTCTAGGCCCATCTCCCTTCTTTCCTTTTCCTTTTTCCCCCTTCCCCTTTCCTGGGGCGTGGGTCTATGGGTCCCCCACACCAATCGTCACGGAACCGGGCCGATCTAGCCTGGTAAACCGTTGACAAGCAGTCTGTCTTGTTCCAGCTGATGCCAGAAGCTTCAGCATGTCCCTTCTGTTTCCACGCATCCTTGCCTGGCAGCAGGAAGGTCTTGGAAGATACCTGCCATCTATCCTTGGGGATTTCTTTTGATCACCACAGAGCACAGGACATCCCTGATTGGTGAAGGAAACTCAGAACCTTGCCTCCCCTACTAACCGGCACAGAAAGTCAGTAGGGAGAGGAAGAAGAACAAAGGAGATTTTGTTGTTCATATCAGAACATTAATTTCTTGAATTTGGAGGTGGAAAAAGTGTGGCTTTTTTTCTTACGCTGCTCCAAAAGTAGTGCCTTCTGTTTATTTCCTTGGAAATGGCACCAGATACAAAAAGCACAACGACTATTTGGTCAGTTCTCAGCAGTGATTTAAGAGCATTCATGCCGCACTTGTAAAAGGTCTGCACCAGTGAAAGTGACCCACTGTTTCAAAGCAGCTGTGGCAGCATAATTGCTAGGAAAATGCTGCCCATCTTTCAATGGTCTGAACAGATAAAAGTCAGAAGGCACCAAATCAGGATTATACAGTGGTGTGGTAGGATGGTTTGTGCTTCACCATCTTCAAACTGATAGGGGACATGGAATTATCGTGTTGCAAGAAAAAGGTTGTCTTCTTCTCTGGCTGGACTCTCGAAATTTGAGCCTCCAGCTTAGTCAGCATTGCAATGTAGTGGTCAGAGTTGAAGCTGTGTCCTGACTGTAGGAAGTCCAGAAGGATCATCTCTTTCCTGTCCCAAAAGACAGTGCACATTGCTTTACCCACTGAGGTCTACAACTTGAACTTTTTCTTTGATGGGGAATTCATGTTGCTGCTCCATGGACTGCCATTTTGACTCTGGCTCATAGTGGTGACTCCACGTCTCGTCACTAGCAATGATGTGCTCACAGCTACTGTTTGGTAACCATAGATGTTCAGCAAACATTGTTGGATGTCAACAGGTGCAATTTTTTCTGCATGGAGGAATTCAATTCCACACCTTTGCTCCTTAAGCCCTTCCATATCAGATGCCATTTTGTCAAAACTGCTCCTTCTGCTGCCATCTGTCATATGATAACAAAATGTAACAAGATGTTGGTGGGAAGGTTCAACCTCTACTGCCGTAACCACCAACATCCTCTTCTGATGTTGTGGGCAATAATAAAAGAGGAGGCATTACTTTCAGAGCAGCCCCCCATAATGACCATTGCCTTTGATTTCTTTTTCGTGTTAGGCTGACGGTGAGTGGGTAAAAATCATATTCATTTGTGAAAAAGCATTTTTTACATACTGTATATAACAGTAAGAGGAGATGGGGGTAGAATTTCAAAGTGGTACTTTTCTTTGGTTCCTTCCCTTTCAATAGCTGTTGTTTTGATTACTCTGCGCCTTAGGCTATCATTAGAATCTTTTTGTGTGTGGAAGTATTAAGTCCATAAATATGAAAATAAGCCTGTAATTGACCCATGGACTGAATTTATTTCCATTAGATTCTTCTTCTAGTATAAAAAGCACAAACTGGAAGAGTGATATTTATGTGTGTATGAAGCTCCCCAGCTCTGACGGTATATCATATATTTGATAACAAGGTTATGCTCTTAAAGGGACTACTCAGCAAGACAGGGTGGGGAAAACAGGTGTCTTATTTTAGTTTTGAAAGCAAAACAGGGCACAGCCATAAAACACACGCACAGCACATACCATTATTTTGATTAATCGAACTGCTAGAAAACAGCTCATAATGAAAGCTGATCAGCATGTCCCAATCAGTCTCATTAGGTTCCTCCACAAACACCTGGAGAAAGGCAGCCAGCGGAGGGTACTTTGGAGGCAAGAGGAGCCGAGTGATCCAGCACTGCAAACACCAGGGTTGCCACACCTGCTTGTGTGCTTTAATGGAGCTTTAAAGGATGCGGGGAGGTTTCTCAGCTAAATGGCACATAAAACTCAGCTGCCTTCCAGGGAGGTGGTGCGCTGCTGCCATGCCCTATGCATCACGCATAACATTCCAGTTGTTGCCTCTGTTTGTGGCCACAGCTGTAGCTCTGCTGAGCTACTACATAAAGTTTTTCAGGGATGCTCTTGTTGTTTTTTTTTTTTGTTTTTTTTTTTTTGTTTTGTTTTGTTTTTTGTTTTGTTTTTTTCCATTCTGGATTTTTCCACCTTTCTGCTGTGTGCAGGGGCCATATGGTGCAGCTATTTCATTGAGACCCGCACGAACCTCCCATGCAGACTGTATATGGGGAAGAAAACAAAAGGAGGGCACAAGGTGGGCGATCTTATTTCCAATTATCAACACCTCAGAATACTCAGTGCTTGGGCCGTGAGATGTGCAACAGCCAGAGCCCCATTACTGCCCACAGCAGCCTGCTTTCTGACTTACGTGTCTATGGGATTCTGTGTAATTTCCCCACCTCCCTGCTCTCTCTCATCTGTTTTTCATTTCTGTGCAAGGAACTGACCATTACATAGGCTGAAGGGACTCAGGCGATTACACATAGTGTAACTGAAACATCACGGTTTTTGTTTGTCTAACTTAAATCAAAATTTGTATTAAGAGGGTTAAAGGTGGAGTCTCGCAATGTCCACCCCATTTGTTTCTCCTTGTAGTGGTAGTGACCATTATTAGCACTGCTTTGAATTAATGGCCAATTGTCCTATCATAGTCTAAGAAATATGATGGGCTGTGAAGCCAATCCCAAGCAAGACTCTGAGTAACTAGCGTATCTAATTAAAAGAAAGAAATGGAATGGTGGTAAATGAAATCAGTATCTGGCCTATAGGCATTGCTGTGAAAACCAGACACGAGACTTGGATGTGAATCTCTTCCCCCATCAGGCAGGATGTCTCTGCAGTAAGGGTACAAAGATGGCCTTACAAAAACTATTTGGAACATCAACTACGTACTCAGACGAGTGTTTCCCTCCATGTGAGATCTTCCTGATGCTGGATAGGATCTTATTGCTTTGCAGAGCATGGGCAGAATGGTTTCTGATCCGCACATAGTAAGACATGATTTCTCTCCATGGAAGAAGTCCATTCAAAAATGATGTCCAACCAGCACTAATAAAGAGGAGCTCTTCCTTCATCCCTGATTTTGTATTTTTTATATATAAAAATGGTCTCATGTTGCACGGTAGGTACTTCTGGCCATAGGGAGGGGCACATCCAGCCCCGTAATCAAGCAGAGGGGGTAGTGATGCAGACAGCATGTTGCCAACCATCACAAAACCCTTACAGGTGTTCAAGCTATGGGAGACAAGTAGCTTGCCAGGGCACAGCACCTCATGGTCATTCACAATTTCATCCAAAATTTTGCTGTATGTGGAACTGATTCTGAAGTCCTATTGCATGTAGCCAGGTGATTAGAAAAGAAACAAGCAAGTGAAGTTTCTGTCCTTCATCCTTGCCCCCATAGGACTTCTGATGGAGGAGAAGAGCAGGAGCAGGAGTGCTCTGGGGATGGTTAGCTTTCCGCAGCGTGGGGCACATTTTTAGCACAGAGAGGAAGAAGTAGCCACACAACTCCCATTAACAATAACGTGATTGCGTCTGTGACTTCTATTCACTGTACTGAAAATTTACCCCGAAGGGTCCACATAAATTTGAGCTGTTGACCGTGTGAAATGTTCTTTTATGGGCAATAAGGACACCAAGAGGCAGCTACATGTTTTCCTAAGCCCTGGCCACATACCAGTATTTGTCTGCATAATTCTTCAATTTTTCTTCCCCGATTCTTCATACAATGCACACATTGCTTATAGAGCGCAGTCAAAAAATGGTTTTAACAACAGCATACTTTGTTATTAAATTAGGCCTTGAAACTATAATTCCCCATCTCTGCATTTGATGAGAAACTCTCTACAATGTTATCAAACTAATATACTGTAGCAAATTCTGTATCTGCTGCCTGCGCCACATACAATATGAACTGCATGAGAAAGAGCTAGCTTCCTAAAGGATTTTTTGCTCTCCCTATTTCTCACTAAGAAGCAAACAGCTTGCTGGCAGGTCGAGCCTTCGTGCTGTCGAATCTTACTTTTGATTTGATTATGTAAATGGAGAGGGGCTGTACTGTGGTACAATCCTGGCAAAACTTAATTTCCACTTTGCACCTAAAACTCTCAACCTGACGAAAGATTAACAATTGTCAATAATGCCGCGTGCTCTTCTTCTCTCTCCTTCTCTCCCATTTTCTTTCCTCCACGTTTTACTTTTCTTCCCACCCCCCTTTCCCTCTCAGTGTTGTCAGGCTGTCTCTCCAACAACTGGAGCAAAGAGTAGTGCAGGGGAGGCATACATCCTCTCAGCAGACACGTTCAGCATTCTGAACTCCACTATCGTAAACAATGGACATGCATATATTGTAAAAAGAAACTTGGAGTAATTTATCTTAATTTAGAAGTGACTATTCCTACTCAGGCTTTTCCATTATTATTATTTTTTTTTCTCTTGGAATACTGCACATATAAATCCTCAGACGGTCTCCTGGTAATTCATATTAATACACTTGGGGAAATGGTTTGGATTCAAAACAAATGTTCTTGCAAATGTAGCTGTCTCCTCCACCTCATTTCCTAGATCCCCCCAAACCAGCCAAATTAACACTTTGACACTGGGAGGTGGGAACGGATTTCTTCTGCAGTGCTTGGGGGGGCTGCATGAGCCCTGTGGGAGGAATCGCAAAAGTGGTGTTGAACTCAGGTGCCCCAAAGGTTCAAGGAGCAGCAGGAGTTATAGCAGGAATTTGGAAATCACCAGGGTCTTTGTGTTGCTGTGGGTCTGCTGGGTTATTCCCAGCTATTTCATCCTGCAACTGAACCACAACAGAGATCCAGATCTCCTGTATCAGAAGATTATACCTGAGAAGGAGATTTATGATAAGTCTTGGAAGAGACTCTGGAAAAAGCCAAATCTCACTGTTATTTCTTTGTCTTTTCCTTCCTTCCACTGCCCAGGAAGTGCTAACCCCACACACCTCATGTTCTGAAACAGTGCCACAATGAGATGCTCGCTCTGTATAAACCTCTTTGCTTGAAAATTAAACTTTAATTGAAAAGTAGGTCTCTGAAGATATTCCCAACCACAGCATCTGCCCAATTACAGCAGCACAGTAGTTGCAGTGGAAAGCTGATAGTGTTAGCTGGAGCCCATGTGGTATGTCTCCAACTGAGCATCAGCATTCATGGCCATGCCTATGTTTTGATGCTCAAAACAGAAGATTTCATGCATTTAACATCAATTTTAGGCACTTCAGATCTAGCTCTACGTGGGCCTGTATGTAGCCGCCTGGCTCTGCTTTATTTATTCTGAATCCAATCCGAACAAAATCTTTGCATCCGTTGTTCACAGGGTGGCTGTGTTTTGCTGCATGTCTCTGGGTGGCAGCTCAGTGCCTGAGTCGGCTTTGCAGGCATGGAAGGGGAGCGCTGGGTTTGGTCGCTGCATTGACTCCCTGACAGAACCCCACGCTGCTGCTCACATCAGCGTATGTCGGCAGCTCCGGTTGTGATCTCTTGTTTGTCTCTTGAGCGAGATGAAACTAACACGCTGAGAGCTGTCTACGGCTAGTCACACGTCGGCATGTATGTGTGGGTTGTTTTTGTGGTCATAAAACTTCGAGCGGTGTAGAGCAGCAAGTGTGTTAGAATGATACCTGATAACAATGCTGCATCTTTATGATGTGTCAGGCTTTGTTCTGATGGATTTGCTTGCTTTCCTTTCTCTTCCTCAGGATGCTCTGACTTCTAGAGTAAATGCGGGTTTTTACCATAGAGGTGGAAGCACAGCTTCTCAGCCTATGCCAGGAGCAATGTCGTACCCCAAAAGAAAGCAATCTGGGAGGTAAGCAGAGGCCATACCGATAGGTGAGCCCCCAGGAGTAAACATAGGTACCTTTTTTTTTTTCGTTTTTTCAATTTCTGAGCAAACTGGAACTTCTTATAAACAATTTGAGAGCAGCTCCTGAGTGTGTACAGCACTTTCCACCTTTCCCCCAAAGAAATTTTGCAAGAGAATTTGATGTTCCTTGTTGGAAAGCCCTGTCACCACAGATCCAAAGCAGCTGTTACAGTGTAGCCAGTCCTAAGCTGCGCTCCAAGGGATGGGCTTAGGGCAAGATATAAAAACAGGATGCAACTGAATGATTTAGAAGGAAAAAGGGAGGAACTCTGAGCAAATGCCACATTGCTGCCCCAGGAGCAAAGACTGAGAGGGGCAGAAAAATGAGTGTGCAGGCAAGCAGGCGAGTTTTTGATCACAAGTGTTAATAAAATACCTCCTGTGGTCAGATAGGGGCCACAAAGCCTATTTGTCAATGCTGCCCATTCTGTGAGGCCCATGCTAGCTGCTGGACTGCTGAGTAGGAAAGAATCCGTTCGGTGGTGGTGGTGCAGGATCACAGGAACACCCCCAACTGTTGTTACAGGTAAAGGAATTCTGGTAGAATTACAGATCTGGGAACGAGCAAATCTGGCCATCTCTCAGCTTTCCAGTTGGTTTCCCTACACCTTTTGTGGTTTCCCATTCTTCCCTACGTGTAGGTCCTTGGTTGGACCTCTCCAGCTACATCACCATGGCCTGCCCTGGGAATCTGTGATGTGAAAGAAAAATGTAATCTGAGCCTCAATGGCAAGGCAAGTCTTGAGGACAGAATGAAATTTGGGTTTTAATTTGGATTTTACCTTAGATGCTAATCTCTAAATCCTCATGTGTGTTTGAAACTATTTTGAAGGAACCCTCTGCTGATTACTCCTTTTAGAAGAAATGACAAAGAAGGTTGCCTTATTTTCTTTGAAGTTATTATATCGCATTTTCTGAAGTACTTGCTCAGTGGTGCTTTATAAGTTCAAAGTGGGTGCTTCAGGAGAGGTGGATTTGTGTACGCCCAAGGGCAAAGCCCTTTCTGTTGGTAGTGTAGCTGTGACAGCTCAGGATGCTCAAGGCTGATTCCTTTCTTTCACAGAACTGGAGAATCATTAAGGTTGGAAATGACCTCTAAGACCATCTAGGCCAACTGTCAGTCCATCCTCATCATTCCCACTGATCATGTCCTTCAGTGTCACATCCACATGTTTCTTGAACCTGGAATGGTGATTCCACCCCCTCCCTGGGCTGCCTGTGCCACTGCCTCTCCTCTCTTCATAGAACAAACATTTTCTCATTTCCAACCTGAAACTCCCCTGATGCAACGTGAGGCCATTCCCTCTTGTCCTATTCACTGGGCTGACCCCCACTTCGCTTCTGACCTCCTTTCAGGTTGATTTTTAAGGTCTCCGGAGTTTCCTCTTCTCCAGATGGAACAATCCCAGCTCCCTTAGCTGCTCCCCATAAGACCTGTGCTCCAGACCCCTCACAGCTTTGTTGCCCTTCTGTGAACACACACCAGGGCCTCAATGTCTTTCTTGTAGTGAGGGGCCCAAAACTGAACACAGCACTCAAGGTGTGGCCCCACCATTGGTGAGAACAAAGCTCCCACAACACATCCTACGTACTCTCTAGTAGTTTTGCTGGGAGCCTCCCCAGAGTTTTCCAGCAATCCCTGCGTACACCCAGCTGCTGATGACTCCTGTCTCCTTCCCCCTTCATATCTCCCAATTTCTGCAGAGCAGGAACGTCTCTCAGCTGTCTCTTCTCATGCCCTGATCGATCTTGGGCGTGGGCTTCCTGCACAAAGCAATCTGTGACAGGCTGTGGTGTGATCGCTGCAGGCAGCCACAGCTCACAGTAAATGCAATTCTTACTCTAACGCTTGTTGCTTATTAACACGTCGGAGGCCTGATCCTGAGTCCTTTGAAGCTGATGACAAAGTTTCCATTGAACATAGCAGGAGGTGGAAGGGGGGGGGGGCTTGCTGCTGGAGGAAAACAAAACGTTGTGGTGCTGAAGTCACTTGAAGAGCGTAAAAACAGCTGTCCTGAAGCTTTGTGGTTTTGCATCCCCTTATTTTTTTCCCTTAAAGCCGCATCTCCTCATTAAGGTTTTATTTTATAAAAGCTGCAGAACCGTAACCTATATACGATTTCCAGCCATGCCAGCAGCCATCTCCACCGTGGCTGTGTGTGGTGCTCACAACCTTGCAGAAGCAAGGGGGAATGGCTTTAAACTAAAAGAGGGGAGATTTAGGTTAGATGTGAGGCAGAAATTCTCTACTCAGAGGGCGGTGATGCCCTGACACAGCTGCCCAGAGAAGCTGTGGTGCCCCATCCCTGCAGGCGCTCAAGGCCAGGTTGGATGGGGCCCTGGGCAGCTGAGCTGCTGGGGGCAGCCCTGCCCACGGCACGGGGTGGGGCTGCATGGGCTTTGATGTCCCTTCCAACCCAAGCCATCCCGTGATTCTGTGATTCTATTATTTGCCACACCTCTGCCCCGCCCCACCATGTTACCAGGAGTGGGCATCAAACTGTGTGAATGCCACTGCCCAGACCACGGCCACCTCCCAAAACCACCACACTGGAGATGGTGATGGACAAGCACACGCTCTCCCATCTGCTGCAGTGCCTCAGTAGGATATCCTCTCTGGAGATGTGTCTCCATCCCTGCTGCTTGGTGCCCCAGCCCTGTCTGCACCCACGGGTTTTGTTCTGGAAGCAGCCTGTGTGCTGGGGCTTTGCAATCCCCTTCTGAGAGCTAGAACAGTGCCGCAAGCTGAGCAAGCTATGGGCCTGGAAATCTCTCTGCTTGCATCGCTTGGGTTCCAGCATGCTGCCACCTCACCTACTGAGCTAAATTTCCCATTACAACTTGAATTTAAATATTCTAATAAATTTGTTTTAGAAACTCTTACAGCTCCCCTGTGCCATTTGCAGGGAAACACTCTCTGGGTTTTTTTTCTGGGAGATGGAGATTTCTTTGTGCTTAGGGTGACTGATTGAATTTTACCTGTGCTAAATTATATTTGCACATTCTAGTAATTGCAAAGGGCCACACAGAGAAACAAAGCATTGACTGCCGTTGTACTGGGATTTCCCAGATGTATAATTTCAAATTGATATGAAAAAAAAAAACCTTGCAATGCATTAATAATAGCAGAAAATGCAACTCGGTTGGCCAAGGGTGAACAGAGGCTTTTTTTCTGAGCTACGGAACAAGCTATAGACCTCAGGTGACTAGCATTTACTGTTAGAATGGGTTTTCTATTGCATACCTTCTGAAACACAAAATAAAGATTTATACTGACCAACTTTGCTGTGTATAACAGATCTGGATCATACATGGAAAACGAGGGGTTTTTAGTTTGTTTCGTATTTTTTTTTTTTTCTTGGTGGTTTTATTTCTACTTACTTTTAAGTGAAAGCAGTTTTTTTGTCTTGTTCAAAGGCACTTTTCCATTATTCAGTCTTCTGGCAGGTCACCTGTCCTTTTTCTCCTGCACAATATTATCACATGGTTGGAAATATTATGACACTGAAAAAAAAAAAAAAAAAAAAAAAAGAAGTCTTTGGCAAACAACACATACTTTTCAAATAGTGTCAGAATGCAACTCAGATGAGATGGTAAATCTCAGTAAAATACCAACAGTGTATCTACATGTTTATTAATAAAGCACAAAGATTGGCTTTTTAAAGGCATGAGCCAATAGCAGAGGGTGGGCTTTCCAACTCTCGGGACCAAAATTCCTGATAGATATTAAATAATATAAGGCATGGCTCTGTTGGAGTGAGTCCAGAGGAGACTGTGAGAGTGATCAAAGGGCTGGAGCACCTCTCCTATGATGACAGGCCAAAAGTTGGTGCTGTTCAACTTGGAGAAGAGACAGCTCTGAGGAGACCTCACTGTGGCCCTCCAGTACTTGAAGGAAGCTTATAAACAGAAGGGAGACCAATCTTTTACATGGTCTGATAGAGACAGGACAAGGCAATAGTTTTTTTAAACTAAAAAAGGGGAAATTTAGGTTAGATGTTAGACAGAAATTCTCTATTCAGAGGGCAGTGAAGTTCCGGCACAGCTTCCCAGAGAAAGTGTGGTATCTCATCCCTGCAGGCACTAAAGGCCAGGTTGGATGGGACCCTGGACAGCTGAGCTAGTGGGAGGCAGCCCTGCCTATGGCACGGGGTGGGGCTGGGTGGGCTCTGAGGTCCCTCCCTGCCCAAACCATCCTGTGATTCTGTGATTCTTTGTTACCCCACAGTGCTGGAGCACATAGCTCTGCCTGGATCTCTGCTAAACTTCAGTATGGTTTCTCACGTGCCTGGAGCATGCACGTGTGTTGAGCATAAAGATGCACTGAAGCCATGCCAGAAGGACAAAGTACAGGCTGGAGGGAGATGGAGAAACCAGATATTAACACATCACTGAGCAGGAACCCCAACACCCTGCAAAGCTGTGGTGACGTTTTCTGAAGGGGGTATTTACAAACCCAAATTCTAGCCTCAGGATGTTGCTCCCTGGGGATCTGGCTCACACTCTGGTGTGCGTGGTTTCCTCCGTGGGGCAAACAATGAGTGGTGGCTAAAGATCACCTTTTGGGGTATCCCTGCTGAATATCACCCATCAGCATATTACTCCCCTTGGTTTGGAAGACAAGTCTGACAGCCCAGCCATGGGGAGCTTTTCCAGGGGCTGGGTGATAGTCCTTCTCAAAAACTGGGGGAAAGATGCTCTGCTGCAAACATCATCCAGTATGGTGCTATCAGCAGCAAATTTCTGGGATCACTTCTTGTTTTAATGCTGGCAGCAGCTGTAACTGGAAGCCACAGCCTCGCCTGTGCCTTCCTCCCTTACGCTTTAGACTCTGGGAGTGTGCAGCTCTACTATCACTGTCTTCATGCACTTGCAAATTTTAATGCATTATTAATAATTTTGTAGCATATTTCTTCGAGCTCTTTAGCAGAAAATGTTATTTCAGTGCTGAGTCTGATAAGAGTCTTAGCCACCATGTGCACTATTTCCAAGCTACTACACAACCTGAGCTTTTAATTTGTTCCCCCTGTTCAAACACAGGAAGGACCTTCTGAGAATAATATTCCTCATTATCTGATTGCTTTTGTGAATTGTTTCCCGCTTTTCTAGGTATGCTTATCATCAGATCATAGACAGTACAGATGGGAGACCTATTAACTAATCTCACACATGCTTCCCTTCTTGCCCCCACAATGAGACATCATTTAATTTGTGGAACATATTCACATCCAGATAAATCCATATTTGTGCTTCAGGGAAAAATAACAGTATCAGGGGAAACAAAAAAAAACAAAAAAGCAAAAACCAAGAAACAACAACAAACCAACAGCAAAACATAATCAAACAAGCAAACCTACAGGAAATGTTTCCATAATTGCTGAAGAAGGCAATCTGTCCCCAGTCTCAAGTCACCTTTGGCTATCATAAATTCCCTGCAAAACTGAGATGATGCCTCTCCCGCTCCAGAAAGGTGCCCAGATGAGATGTGTGATGGATCCCTGTTTTACACTCAATGGGGAACTCGGGTGTGGAGATGGGAAAAGGCTGAACTACCTGAAAAATACTGTCAGAAAAAAAGATCTTCACTGTGGGCCCAGGAGCTGCCTGATGCCAGTGGTGGTAAAAGGGAGTTACAGAAGGATCTGACAAGAAAGGGAGATTGACAGTTTCTGACTGAAAACGTATTTGTTGAAAAATAGTAAGCTGACAAAACCGAAATACTTCAGAATAACACTTCATCTTCTTCAGAACATCGTGAGTTTTGATAAAAAATACAAAATAGAAAATGCCTATATAATTTTCTGCAAGTGCTAACAGTTTTTTCAATTGACAAATCAAATTTTTCTCTCATTTCTGTATGTGAATTCTATTTTATTTCCACCAAAAATCTAAAGGGGGGTAAAACCAGAAAAAAAATTGTGTGGGAGGAAAAGATGCTAGCACTTATTTTTTTAAAATACATTATTTCTGAAAAAAAAAAGATGGGGAGAATAATTATTGCCTCATTCCCCCCATGAAAAAAAAAAAAAAAAGGAAAAAAAAAGACGTACCTTTGTATTTCAAAATGTTGTGTTTAGACATTGCATGAAAATATCCAGAAAGGACTGAAATCTTTTCTTTCTTCTTTGTACTTTGTATTCATACTGGCATTGATATGCATTGTGTCATTATATATGCAATCCTTAACAATTGCAAAGACAAACTGTGTAGCAGTGGCTGCTCATCTCCTATCTCCTACTAAATAGGAAGAAGTCATTTATGGGAGTAACCAGGATTTCATCTGTCCTCCTCAGAATGTGAAAGAAGGGCAAAAATGTACCCCCACATGATGTCTGAGGCTGATGGTATATGAATAATACTACTGCCTGATGTCTGGCCACTCAGGGCTTTGTGAGAGATGCTTCTCATGCAGAGCCTTGCTATCTCTCACACCAAAATGTCTTCAAGTCATTACAGCGAGGTCGGGATTGTCAGGGCTTTTTTTTTTTTTTTTTTTTTTTTTTTCTGGATGATTCAGAGCTCCTTACACATTTTAGACAAATGATCCATTTTGAACAGCCTGGAGCATGAACCTGCAGGTTCCGTGTGTGGCAGCCATGGAGCTGATGGAAGGAACAGGTGTTGGAAGACCGTTTGGGCCATGCTTTGTCAGCTAAGCACTTTGTTGGGTCTGACTTGCTTTAACATCTTTTTTCACAGGCAGAGGATGGAGGGGGAGCTGTCAGCCTTGGATAACCTGCCTGACTATTTCTTAAAGGTTAGGATCCATTCTATTCTGCCTTGTAGGAAGCTCAGAAGCCCATCTTCAGACCTTTGTCCATTTCCTGCTGGGACAGCTGGAAAGAAGCAACCCTTGTTAATTCCCTTGCGGATATTGCTTCCAGTTCTTTAATTAGCAGTGCAGGGCCCTAATGTGGTCCATGTCCCCTCTGTCATCTCTGATAGCAGATGGGGAACCACAGTCAGATGTGTGTGATAAAACAGTACTCATACTATGATACACATCTCCAGTGATGGTCTCTCACAGGTTGGGGAAAAACTCATTGCAAGGAGCACTGGCACTGGCACAGGCTACCTAGAGTCTGTGAAGCCTTCTCGTTGGACATCTCCAGTCACTGCCTGGCTGTGTGTCTGGGCAGCCTGCTCTGGATGGCCCTGCTGAAGCGGGAGTGGGACCTGGTGGGCTCAGAGGGCCCTGATCTTCTCAGCAATGCTGTGACTCTGTGAAAAGCAATGGCTGCAAAGATAAAGGGGGAAACAGGAGAGAAAGTACTGCCAGTTGCGAGGATCTATCCTGCAAATCTGTGTGGCTGGCTGTGATTGCTGCAGCAGAAGCCACAGTGTGAATATGCTGCACTTTTTTTGTTGACTTTTCATTTTTTTTTAATTACCAGCAAGTTGGTAATGGCATGCAGAATCAGATCCTGCTTCCTTTCACACTCCAGACACTCATGTCTTGACCACAGAGCCATAAAATTATCAAAGGGAAATATTATTGGCTGTAACCACCTCAGTAATATTTTTACAACTCCCGATTGACCACAGATCTATATTTAATAAGAAAAACAAAGCAAACACACACCCCATTCACTTCAGCAGGTCCTGCACGTTGGACTGGGGAAGCTCTTTTGTTCTACAGGGAGGCATGAAAAGCAGACCATGCCTATGAAAATATGCTTATTTTATCCACGGATGGAAAAAAAACCTATAATTTTTCCTTTTTAGGTATTTTCATGAGTTGTGCTAGGCTTTATCAGCTCACTGGTCTCTTCCTAAATTACTGCAAATATTGTACTCTACATATTCATTATAGTAGTATGTTAGAGAGACTTGAATTTTTGCAGTATGTTAAACAACATAACTCAGAAATTAAGTTTGGGTAAAAAAAATCTACCCTGCATGGATTTGGATTTCCGAGGTAACAACACAGCCTGAAAGAGTCTTGTCTTTTCCATTCCGTTTTTGAGGCAGTGAGTTCCTTCTCTTTATGCAAGTCCAGAGAAGGGCAACGAAGCTGGTGAGGGATCTGGAGCACAAGTCTTATGGGGAGCAGCTGCTGTAATTGTTCAGCCTGGAGAAGAGGAAGCTCAAGGGAGACCTTGCCTCTCTCTACAATGATCTGAAAGGAGGTGGTAGAGAGGTGGGTATCAGCCTCTTCTCCTAGGTAACAGCAAAAGGATGAAAAGGAATGGCCTCAAGTTGTATCAGGGGAGGTTTAGGCTGGATATTGGGAAAAACTTCTCACAAAGAGTGGTGAGGCACTGGCAGGGGAGGTGGAGGAGTCGCCAGAAGTGTTCAAGAAATGTGTGGATGTGTCACTCAGGGACACAGTCTAGTGTGTTCACAGTTGGTGGTTGGACTAGATGGTCTTAGTGGTCATTCCAGAGAATCATTACATTCTCTGATTCTCCTTTTCTGTGTGTCTAGAGAGCTTTTAAGGAAATCAAGGATAACTGTGAGCATTGAAGAAAACAGTTGCAACTACTGGAAAGATTCCCTGAGTCACAGCAGAGGCTTACAGTTTCCATCAGAGCCTCCAAAATACAATAAATTTCCTACCATTATCCTGGGCCTGTATACTGCCCTACCCTTTGTTCATATTCAAGCTGCTGAGGGCACTTGGGTTTATGAAGGGCATATCCTGATGCTCTCAACACAGCAAGAAAAGTTTTCCCCTTGGTACTTTACTGTGCGCAGAGGGAGCACCTGCCTGGACTCTCTGGGTCCTGCTGCAGAAAAGGTCCCAGCAGCCATCTTGTCCACACAACCATTCTCTTTATCCATTTTCAGTCCATTTGCTTTCATCTCACCTGCCCCTTTCGTTATCTCTCCTTGCCTTGCTCCTCCATTTCTTGCTTGTAGATGACCTGCTGTTCAGACGCAGCCTGTCACCTCTGTGCCTTGTGGGACGGTATTTCTAACCTGGCCTGTGCAAGTCTGTTTCTCAGCCTATCTCAGTCAGAATTCTCTAGCTAAAGGAGTGGAAAATCATATTGCCATTTCCTGCCTGCATGAAGGAAAAATGAAGTCTCTCCCGTTTTTTTCACTATGTAGCATAGAAAAGCCAAAAGTAGCTACTTTTATCTAAAGCTGTGCACATAACTGACTTTTCAGTTGGCTGTCTGCATTGAAATATTGGAGGAAAACAGCCTTTCTGCTTGATCTGAAACAACACTTTCTGGTTTCCTAAGAAAATGGGGAAAAAATCTGAAAAAATTAAATTGAAGCCAAATAAAACATTTCATTTGACTTAAAATAAACATTTTCTTCACTTATAAAATGAGAATTTCCAGTGTTTTCTTTTTGTGAAGGAAACCAAAAATTTTCTTTTTTGGATAGAGCCAAAATATTTTAGTGAAGAAAAAGAATCATTTTTATCTATGGGACATGGTTCTATCTCTACACTTGACTCTGTCCTGGGCTTTTGAGTCTTCAGTTTGACAGGAGCTTGGTGAGGACTCTGACAGGAGTTCTTGAAGAAGGAACCAAATGAGAAATTTGTGTCAACCGCTCCCAACTCCTTCACTATCTAGTTATGTGTCTTTTCACAATTTAACTCTGCAAATGAATTTGCCCTGTAAAGTGTAAGGAATGTGTGACAAAAACAAAATTAAAGACACATGTTTATGAACAGCTTCACATCCTTCCTCAATTTAAGTGCTGCAAATATTTTTGTCTTTTGTTTCATGACTTGGACAGTGTTAAAAACACTGAAGCACTTTCATTCGCACATCATCAACTTGCAGGGGGAAAATAAAAAATAATCGTGCCAGCAGCTTTGATATTATGTGTGTGACAAAGATGGCGATGCAATTAAAAAAGCGCTGTAAATTATGGACTGCTGGACCTTAAGCCTCTGAATGTAACCTATGAAGAGCAAATGCTGTTCTCCTGATGAGAACTGTACTCTTCCCTGCATTTAAGATCATTTGCATTTAGTTCCCATTAAAAAAATAGGTTTCGGGTTCTGTCTTTTTGTAAAGGCCAAAGGAGTTCAGTTACTACAACTGAAGGTAGATATGTGTGAATATAAAAGTTACTCCATGGTGAATGCCTTGGATGATCGTTCAAGTATAGCTAAGCCCATTTTACCTCTGAAATCTTGTTTCTCTTCTTCAGAGCTCTCTCTTGGCCCAGTTTCCTGGGACCCAACACATAGTGGCCAAGGAGATGTCCATGCAGGTAAGCCTGGTCTGTTGTGCCCTGTGCCCTGCTCCTCTGACACAGCCTAGGCTGAGATCAATACGATGGAAATGTCATCTCTTCATCACTAGAGAGAGAAGGCTGATATTAAGTTTTAGCAGTCAATGCTCACAGTGACAGAAATTGATACACGTTTCTTGTGTTATTTCAAGGCTTGAAGCTGTTTGCAGCTGTGTCTTTATCAGAAATTCTTGCCTTTCTGCTTTTGACAAAGGCTTTTAAATTACTTCATATTTGTAGCATTTGAGCAGCTGTATCTCTCTGCTCATATTCTTTAATTTGTTGAAATGTTGCAAGAACACTCTGGCCAAGGCAGCATGCTTGACAACAACTCCAGCCAGTCCTAGCTCAAGCTCAGTGTATGCTGAAATAGCTCATAAATACTCCCCCAGGTCATTGTTTTACTTATGAAGATGTGGACTATTCTAACAGGCTGTGAAAGGAAGAAAGCAGCAGCTGAAAAGATAGCATGGTAGAGTTAGATCTTTTCTCCCTAAATCTTAGTCCTATCACCTCACCTCCCAGAAATCTTTAGGAAAAGCATTGGTCACTCTGTTTGGGGTCAGCAATGGCACCAAGAACCCTGGTTAACCAGTTCCTCAGTTCCTCGGGATCAGTGAGTGGAAGAGGGATACCTCATCATGAGCTTGTGCACAAGCTACTAGCTGAAACATCTTCACACAAAATATTTGTCAAACAAGGCAAAATAACAAATGCATTTATAAAAAAGCAATGGATTCATTAACAGGAAAGAAAGCTAAATTAGTTGAATAAATAATTCATCTCAAATTTCTTGGTTCTGTTTTGCACCAAACATTTACGTTAACTTTTTAATTCTTCAATCTGCTGAAGCTCTGGAAGGACTAGAGCCAAGTGAAAGCAAAAATCAAATACACAAAGAAATGCATGTGAGTATCTGTTGTACCTCACATATATGGAGTGGCAGGCTGTGTCTCCGTAAAAGCTTTTTTTTCCCCTGAGATTTCCATTGCATGACCAAGTTTTTGGGACAATTAACAGAAGTGATTAGGGCACATCCCATCTCTATGGAAAGACTCACAGCTAGAAGGGACTTAAACTGTGTTTAAGGAAATGTCACAAAATGGTGAGAGACTTCTTCAAATAAAAAAAAAAAACCCTAACCACACTGTACAAGATCACTTTATCAGTCTTAAATAGCAAACTATTAAAGTTGTCGATAATTGGGAATACCACTGACAGACTGCAACCCCCTTAGAAGTTCTCCTTGAGTGCTAGCTGGTTGAAAAGCACTGGTTAAGAAAATGCTGTTGCTTTGGTTCTGCCCTGTGGAGCTCCACAGCAAATGTACAGCAAACTCAGTGCTGATGCCCTGTGCCTATCCCCTCAGAACAGACCTCCAGTTTCACTAAGACCAGAGCATTGGCTAAGCAATGTCATTTCTAATCGGTGGAGTCAGTATTGCTGTACTGCCATTGCAACATTGATTAAACAGTTAAAATATAGCATTACAAAACCAATGAAAGTACAGCACTTTGAGGCATCAGCTTACTAATGTTTCCACCCTTCCACAGAAAGTAATAAAAAGTTCAATCCATAAATTGGGATTTCAACAACAGGATTTAACCTCAGTCATTGTCTACAACAGTGCTGTAGTCTTACAGACCACACCATGACCTCTCACTATGGCTTTGGAAGAGGCCTTGGTGCAGCCAGCAGTTACTGGTCAGGGATTCGTTTTGTCATCAAAGGCCCCTTTGTTTTCACTATTACTGAATTCCCTGTCTGTATGTATCTTCTCTTTGTCCCTGCCACTCAGAGCAGTCTTCATTTCTTGTTAATTTACAAACAGTGCAATGAAATCAAATGAGACTCCCGTAGGGCTTTATTTTTATTGTAAACATGGTAATGCTCAGTGAAAATGCTGAGGTATTTCAGCTACTAAACGCAGCAGGAAAATTAACAGTTTTGGGGAGGTAGTGTCATGTCAAATATCGTGTTTGCTCAAAGCAGCATCTAAAATACTGTGTTATTTTACAAACAGCACAAATATTGTTTTTTCCCAAGGATTTTCTGACCACGTCAAGGCCATGCCATACCAATGTATCTTGTCTCCGTTTTGTGGGGAAAAATGTAAGACAAAATAAATTGTTAAAATTACATAGCTGAGACCCTGTTTCACTTTTTGGCCCCTTGAAAATTAACCTGAGTGGCTCTTTTGGGAGCTCTAAATAAGACAATGGGATAAAAATGTGCTTAAACAATGCAAAGTTCTGCCCAGTCCCATCAACAGATGGAACAGCAAATTCACCTTTCTCAGGAAGAAAAAAAAAAAATCAGTGTCCTCTTGCTTGAACTAAGTAACCACTTCTTGCTTAAAAAATGTTAAAAAATAAGAATTAATTACACTGAATTCATAAATCCTGGTAGAAATCACTTCTGTTTCTGGCCATGGGACATTACTCTTTATTATTTTTATGGTGTTGCAGAACTACTGAGGCTATAACATACATTAAAAAGTAGGCGCCAAGCTTTCTTAAACTGAAGGGCTGGAGATGCCCTTGCCTGGCCTGCAGTTAGCCACCATCCGTTGCTGTGTGCTCAGCGCCTGTGCACCTGGGAGGCTGTGGTGGACGTCTCTCTTCCCCGTCCATGAAGCAGAAGCACATTTCTTTTTTTGTAGAGCAGAACAATGTGGCAGCCACACGATTGTTCTGCTGGGTGAATCCTTAAGCAAAGTGAGATGGAAGGAACTGATAGACTATATTTAAAGTCTATAAAAAGTTAACAGCCTCTTCTCAATAAGTATGTATCTATAAAAAAAAAAAAAAAAAGATGATACAGGGCCAAAACTTAATGGCATTTATGTTAATGTGATACTGAATACTCACAGGCTGTAGATATCTGCAGAAGTGGGTCACGTATAGCTTAGAAGCTTTGCGTTGTATATTCTGTTCAGCATATGTCTGTTCAAATAAGTTTTCTGTGTGTAACATGAGCAAACCACCTCTAGTATTGCAGTGCTTCTCTTCATGTTGCCTGTGTCTCTTTGTGATCATGCTGTCCCTGCTGAATATGGAGGACCAGAAAACTCCCCTTCACTGTTGTCTAATACCCCTGTGCTTAAAGTTCAATTGGGAACAAATCTGGTCCCAGCTCTTTGTCTTTGCCTTTGTTCATGTAAAGACCCATTTCTTATGCAGGATGGGAGTAAATTAAAGTGAGGACCTAATTCCAGTTGATATCAGTGCACAGCAGATTTACACCAGTGTTGCAACACTCTTGTTTTATTGGGCTGCCCTGACTTGCTGTTACTGTGAAAAACTCCATGTCCATGTAATTAAGGGAGCCCTGAAAGTAATCTCTGCAGAGATCAGAGTTGAAGAAGCATTGTGGGATGAGAGGAAAATACAAGGAACTTTGGGAATCAAGAGAAGTATGTTCTCTTATTTTTTAACTGGAAACTCTGGTCTTCATTTCGATGCCACTTTTATGAAAATTCAAAGTTATATCAGGCATTAAAATGACAAATTGGCTGATTTTGTCTGTTGTTAGAAATACGGAGTACTATTTGCTTGTCAGGCAGCTTCATAATTAGCAGCAGTCTATGTGGTATCAAGGCAAGAGATCATCAGATCAAGTTTCATGTTTATTCCACAGCCAGCATCTTCCCTATTGCTAATGAAAGAGTCTCTCAGGGACTGGCATATCTGAGCCTGGCAGCTATGTAACATCACCCTTTGAGCTTCACTTCTATCCCAACCCTCATTCTCATTTGTTTTTTGATCACATTCCATATTTATAAATCTATCCTAGTATCAAATGTGTTGTGAATAGTACTTTTTTAAGGCAAAACAAAATGATACATTTTCTAGTAATTTCTGTTGCTGGTCAACTTAACTGTGTGCTAGTGGGGTTTCGTGTTTAAGCCATCCCGGAGTGTGGTCAGCTTTGTTGTTTTGAATGGATACAGTATGTGTATTCAGGAAGGTATAACAGGCCGTCAAGTTACTAGTAGTTCACAGTCTGCCTCCTGCCTATCCCTAAAGCAGAAAGGTTTTGGTTAGGGAAACTGAAATGTCTCTGAAAATATCTGATTTAATGAGGGCAAGAATTGCGAATAATGCAAAGATGGAACTGGGATTTCTTAAGAGATTCCACACTTTCATTTGCTAAAATACTCCCTGCAGAAAATCTCACCTTACCTTTTCCCAGTCTAGCCTTCTTGCTGTTGTTATGGTATTTCTGCATAACGTGAAGAAGCTAATGGTTTGGTCTAAGCAATAAGATCACAGGACTTTTGATACTGGAGTATTGGATCAGTTGTCATGTCATGACATACATATTCATAACCTAGCAGGCCTTGTAGTGGATTTATGCATAAGGGACTGATAAGAAAAAAAATTGATTTATGATGATCTCAAAAATATGGTCTCCCAAGATGTATTCTGCAGCTTTGAGACCTACAGTTTAGGCTCTATTAATTTTACTGTGCTGTCTGAAATTATCCATCTGTTTAAAGGTTAACTGTCTTTACACTTTTGAAACAGGTAGTTCTGTTTTGGTTCTTGCTTTGTTCATGCCACTGATTTATAAATTATTAAATCTATCACTGCACAAAAAGACTGAAATTGGATGGCAGATTGCTACATCTCCTTATTTCAAACTTCCCATAGTAACTTTTGATATACCCTAAATACTCATTGTTAAGTGCTGAATATACAACACATACCCAATGGTATGTGTTATACAATGCAAGGAAATACAATTATTACAGCACAAATGCAGCCATGTGTTCAGAGGGCAGATCAGACAAATCCTTCAACACAGCACCAATGTATGCATGCAGTTACACAGCCACAGTGAGAGAGGTGGTGGTGGGGTCTCCTGGTTAAGAAACAGCTTTGGACAAGACCCATAGGATCTGGCTTTCGTATATACTCTTGCCCCTTTTCTTTCAGGACAACTGAGCTAGACTTATTTTTTTGTAAGCTTGTTGCTAGAGGTTCCAGGATGAAGATGAAGCAGTGATGTAGGCCATGAGTAGGCATCTACTACCCCTTGAATGATAGTCTGACTGTTAACAGGAGAGAAAAGCAGTGAGCAAAAGAATTCTGAGCCCACTGTTCCACTCATGAGTCCACTCATAGAGCTTCTTGCTATGTGAGTGTAGTTCAGATTTGTGGTGCCTTTTGACTGTACATAACCTACAGGTGAAAATCACAAAGTTCTCCATCGTCTCTCCTTCAGAGCACCATTCTACCAGTGCTCTTCAGCAGCTGTATAGTTGCTTTCATTTTTAGCATGTGAACATTTGAAAAGGCAGTTCAAGTGCATATTACTGGCATGGAATAGTAAGTGAATTTTCTCAAAATTTTCTTGTGTATGTGTAAGCACATATGTGGCTTTATGATGTAGGTGCTGCGTATACTGATCCACTGTAGTAGGTACCTATAAAAGCCGAGGTAACTGTTGGGCAGTGACAGTTTTCTTTTCATGGTTGAAAACAGTCCTGACAAAAAAGGCTTACTGGATGACAAAAAAGGCTTACTGGTCATGAACCAGCAGTGTGCCCTTACAGCCTAGAAAGCCAACTGTATACTAGGCTGCATCATAGGAAGTGTGGCCAGCAGGGTGAGGGAGCTGATCCCTCCCCTCTACTCTGCACTGGTGAGGCCTCACCTGGAGAACTATGTCCAGATGTGGAGTCCTCAGTACAGGAGAGACATGGACCTGTTGGAGCACACCCAGAGGAGGGCCACAAACACAATCCATAGGATGAAACGCCTCCCCTACAAAGATAGGCTGAGAGAACTGGGGCTGCTCATCCTGGAGAAGAGAAGAGAAGGCTACGGGAAGACCTGAGAGCGGCCTGTCAGCATCTAAAGGAGGGCTGTAAAAAAGGGACAGACTCTTCAGCGGGGTCTGGTGTGGTAGAACAAGGAGAAATGGTTTCACATTTAGGAAGGGGAGATCTAGATTGGATATAAGGAAGAATTTTATTACAATAGGGGTGATGAGGCACTGGAACAGGTTGCCTGAGAGAGGGTAGAAGCCCCATCCCTGGAGTCTTTCAAGGTCAGGTGTGACCAGGTTCTGAGCAATGTGATGCAGCTGTAGGTGTCCCTGCTCATTGCAGGAGAACTGGAGTAGATGTTCTTTAAGGGTCCACTCCAACTCAAAAGATCCTATGATTCTCTAATGTCTGTATGTTGTGTATGTGTAAATTTGTCCAAAATCTTGTGGATAGAAATGGAGTTTTCTGCAGAGCTAAGCTTTTAAAAATCCCACTAATAATTTTCTAGGTTTGCTTTTGAGCTGTTAATTAAGTTTGGCTGCAGCACACAAGCTCCAACAGACACTTCCTTTCTCTAAGCGTGGGAGACCTATCCTTACATTCCCTGCTGCTTTTGGACAGATGCAAACCCAGGAGAGCCATTTTGCTTCTTTCTTGCTGGATCAGCAAAAGCAGAAATACTGCCTGTGCAGTATCTCTTGTATATAGAAGGAGCAGCTCAGCTTTGGCATAGTTGTATGAGAAAACTACTTCACAGAAAAGGTGTTCCTCACAGTATTATTCCATTGAACAGCTTAAGAAAGTCTGCAAGAGTATTCATCATCTGGTGATAGCCAAGGAAGAAGTTTGTTACACAGACTGATAGATGGTAAGTGACTACTGCTTCCAGAAAGTCATATTTGGAGTTTCAAAACCTTAATATTCTGATATGTGGCATTTGCATGTGTAACACTGGACAAATTCCCAAGAGAATACTGAACAAATACCTTATGATCAGGTCCATTAACTGCACTGGAGAGGTCAGCACTTGAACTACCAGAAAACAGCATTCTGCCCATTTATATTTTTCCTAAAGCTGAAAATGGGCAGATTTTTTTTTTTCCCCCCAAAGATATGCAATTGTTAATATAAATGATTTTTGTTTGTGTTGGAAAGTGAGGTTCTCAGGTTTAAAGTTCTTGCATTTACAATGTAAAGCTGAAAATTTCTACATAAAAAGACACTTTATGTGAAATAAATTATTTAAATGAACTCCTAATTTTCCAGTGAAAGCCCGATTATGTTGGAAAATTTTTTACCATTTTCTCAAGAGTAGAATCCTCAAGAGAAATGAAATATAGCTGGTACATTCTCACAGAATGATAAAACTCCTCCAAAGTTAGAGGATGCCTCAAGAGTTCACCTCATTTACTTCTCATAGTATGTAATGCCATAGATAGAAAAAAAAAAAAAAGATAATGGCTTAAATCATTATAATGAAGAGTTTAAATGCTTATAATCAATATATTTTAAACAAGAGTTGGTTTTTACAGTACTGGCAAATGATTGTTTCATTGTAACTTCTGATGTGCGACTTTTACCTGAACTGGCTGTGCAATTTATTCTAAATTAGTACTTCTTTAATGTGATGCTAAGGGATTCCAGTTAGGAATGGGATCCTGTTATGCTGAGAGGTGTATGGATAGAGACTTCAGCAAGAAGTCCCATGCTGAAGGCCGTCATCTGAAGAAACACAGCTCAGAAGTCTTCCTTCTTCCTCAGAGATCTCCAAAATACTTTTCAACACTCTTGAACATGTTTTTGGCAGTAGACCACCCCTCTTCTTCTTCTTCTTCTTCTTCTTTTCCTAAGGGAGAACAAAACGCATATATATATATATATATATATATATATATATATATATATATATATAGTTAACTAAGGATTGCACACTATGGGTTGTGCTTGCATGGATAACATACATAAATGTAAAATGTCAGTCTACAAATCTACAAATTACCAATCTCTTCCTGAAGTGCTACGGTCTGTGAGCAGACAGAGTTTTGCTTTTTAAGCAAGAGGCAAGTAAGTGAGACACTCTGGTAGGCGATAATTATGAAAAACAAACCTCACGGCTGGGATTGCGGGAGCTGTTGTGATAAATACAGGTAAAAATTGTGAGCCTGAAAATAAAAATGCATTTATTCAACAGCTTTCTGTGGCCATGATGTAATTGAAAAGGATGCTGAGATCTCATTACTGCTGAAAAGGTCTCCTCACTATGCAGAAATGTGGACATAAAGCAATAGGGGAGAGCTGAATATTAGAAACATTGACCTGCTTCCTTTGGCTCTTGATTAGTCTGAGGATGGGGAAGATCTGCACTCCCATCTGGCAATCTCTTGTAAATATTGACTTTGAGGGAGCGATGCCATCCTGCCTGCTCACAGCGGTGCTTTCCTTTGTTACCACCAGATTGTGGCATTTCAGATAATGGCTGCCCTGCACACACAAAGTTTCATCAGTTCTTTAAAGAGCTCCAGACATTTGAGTCACAACTAATTTGCCTACATCAATGTACCTAATACCATCTGATGCACCTTAGCTATCTGGCTGGTCCCTCAGCTTCCAAGTCTGATACTGCTTGGGTCTCCCAGAGTTCCCTTGTTGTATCTCCCAGTCTACTATGTAGATGTTCAGTATGATTCCAATTGCAGGAGCTGCCTGTGTCTGGGCAATCAAAATGTGGCCTTTGAATCACCATGACTGGAATGGTAGAGCCACAGGCAGATGACAACCAGCTCAATATTGGCATGAGATTGCTACAACAAATTTAGTGATGTGGTGGCAATGCTTGTCAGAACGCCACCTAGGAAGTACTCCAAATAACAGAAGGAATTCAGGACAAATGGTGGTGGAGTCCATGTCTTAGTTTCAGCTGGGATGAAATTGTTTTCTTCTCTTCAGAGGTGAAAATTAGAAAATCACAATTTTCAGTGCAGATCAGCTGCACGTGTAGGAGTGGAGGTGTAGAGAGAGGAAGGCTCTTGGCTCTAATGTCAAGAAACAAGTGAAAGTTATTTCTCAAGCAATGGACTCCAGAAAGAGCAGGAAGGACAGGCTATGGTGCTGTGGTCTGCCATTAAATCACCACTACTAGTCTTTTAGTTGCGTTAAGCAAAACAGCTGATTTGATGAGGCTGGACTGTTTTTTTCTCCTATGATAACAAGTCATAGGACAAGAGGGAATGGCCTCGAGTTCCACCAGGGGATGTTCAGGTTGGAAATTAGGAAACATTTCTTCTCAGAAAGAGTGGTGAGACAATGGAACGAGCTGCCCAGGGAGGTGGTGGGGTCACCTCCCCTGGAGGTGTTCAAGAACTGGGTGGATGTGGCACTGAGGGACATGGTCAGTAAGTATGGTGGGAATGGGCTGATGGTTGGACTAGATGATCTTAGAGTTCTTTTCCAGCTTCAGAGATTATATGATTTTATGACTCTATGAAAATGCTTGACTTTGGGCAAAAACCATGAAGAGGAAGTGGAGAAAACGTGGGATTGTACCACAGAGAGTTGGTAGCTGACTTGTCATGATCCCTTTTACTAATGATAGCGCTAGGGGCAGCCACCTACCTGAGCATATTTTTCCACTCTTTCCCCCTTCTCCCTGCTCCTGCTCCCTCTTGCTGTTCAAAAAGATGTTTTCTCACTGGAGGTCGGTGCAAAATCTCTCAGAACTTGCAGGGCATGTTTTTTGTTAAGTGCCAGGTGGTGAAATAAAAAAAGACAAGCGCACAGAGACTTTTCGTTACTGTGATTAATTCTCACGTTCTTACAACTCCTGATCCCGGCTGCATCCCGATGTGGAGGATTCAGCATTTAAATAGCATTCACCGGTTACTATTGATTAGGGGGGCCGTGGGAGGAGTGCATTTATTCCTCCTGGATTACTCCTTCCCCTGCTTTGTAATTATTTGTTTCCACTTGTAGTGGGTTTTGTTATTTAGTGTTTAAAACTAGTTTAATTAATCTCTTCTGTTGTTGTTGTTTTGAAAATGTGACAGACACTCATGAGATAGATAATGGATTGATAAAGAACACTTGAGGGGACCCTGGAGTGCTCATCATTTGCTAGGTAGGGTATGTTAAACATAATACTGGTAAGATCAAGCCCTCCAGGACAAAAAATGAAAGAGGCATTTAATTGGAACACTTAGCAATCACAAAACCAAGACAGAGGTTAAATTGTTTTGAGCAAGAGAAATTAATACATTAAAGGTTACATTTCCAACTGTGAGGCTGCAGAGCCAGGCTCTTATGCAGTGTCAGAATTACATAAGGCAGAAGAAATGGCTCTGAAATGATTGTGGAATCATTAACAAAAGCCAAGGCAGAGTAAGACATTTCCCAGCAGGAGGGTGTGAAGAAGAATAAAGACATGGAGAGAGCTCATTAAGAATGAATTGCAGACCATAAACATTTGAAACCACTAAGTGTGGAGTTCTATCTGTTATCTAATGACTCAGAAATTATAAAACTAGCAATGACTTTCAGAAAAGGAGTTGACTTTGCAGGAGGTTGTTTGCCATTATGAAAAAAAGGTAATTTTTTTTTCTAGTTGGGGGAAAAAAATAAAAATCCTTCATCTTTGTAAATCAGCACAATTTAAGCAACTTCAGCTATACCCCAGAGAGATTTCCTTCTGTATAATTACACATTGTCTCAGATTTAGTAACAAGGATGTTGAAATGGAGGAGCTGCAGAGAGGATGAAGGAAGAGACAAGAGGTTCATTTCTTACTGTCTGACTGCAGATGATTAACCTCTTCATCTTTGAAAAGATCTAGCAAGTGCCGAAATCTCCCTAATTAGTGGGAATTTCATCTTCTTCAGTTTGATTACAGTCTAGACCAGCCTTTGCCTGATAAACAAATGATCGGCAAAGAAACAAGGGTGAATTAAATGCACTGACCAAACCGTGCCCGCTTCAATTGTACGATACAGCCTCAGCAGATCTACGCAGAGCACAGAAGGCAGCAGATTATCCAGCATGAGGAGTTCGTGTTTCAGCGACTGGGCTCACTCGAGTGACGAATTCCAACCCCCCAAATGGTATAGATTGTTTCTCTATTTATTGAATTGATGCTGGATAGGTTACCCAGGCTCCATATCCTACGTGTTGGACTGAGAGAAGAACAAGGGGCAAACAAGCAGATTTAAGGGACGGCATGAAGGACATCCACAAGGGAAGAGGGGCTGGAGGTTTGGGGAGCAGAGCTGGAAGCTGAGGGGCCAGCACAAGTTGCTGACAGCTCACAGAAAGGTTACAGAAGTTACATCTAAATTCCTTCCTTTTTTTATTTTTTTTTCTGCTGAAATGAAAATCATTCCTCTTGAAATAAAATGTCCTGAGTTAAACACAACATTTCATTACTAGTATCTAACTTTTAGTTCTTTTCAATTTAAGATTTGTTCGATTCTGGGATAAAATGTACTTCCAAGGGAAGCCTGTCACTTCTTAGATATTAAGATTGAAAACCAGCTGAATAAAATGTTGACAAATGACTCATCTAAAAAAAAAATTACAAGGAGCACAGACTCATCCGCACATTCATCATGGACTCCTGGCTGCTGTGGTTGACCTAAATTTGCACTGGGGGGTACAGAAAGCATGCAACCCAAAGCACCTTCCTGCTCTGTTGTGAGATAGTGGAGGCCCAGGGCGGCAGGGCAGGAGAGTGGGGGGCAGCTCCGGAGTGGTCAATAGCAGCATCAGCTTCCGTGCTGCAGTCACAAGAATTTCCCATTTGTGGTGGGTTCAGAGAGAGCTAAATGCACGCGAGGTCCATTTAATGGATCCGGTTTATAAAACTGGCTGCTACTTTCTGACCAGCATTTATTTTGACTGTTTAATGACTTACAGCTCCGATTAAAAGCAGCTAGATTTCTAACTCCAGGACTGCGGCTATTGAAACTAGCATGTCTGTGTGCTGTGTTCATTTGTGCTTGTATTTAAAAGTACATATTCCATAACTGGAGCTCACATGAATTATGGTGAAGCCAAATTTACCCGTTTGTGGCCGGGACAAACTGAGATTTGTTCCCTCCTTTGAGAAGGGAGCGGGGCCAGCATTGACTGCGCCCACAGCTGCAAGGATCTGTGCTGGGGTCATCCAGACTCCGGAGGGGATCTGGTTTCTGACGAAAGAAGGAAAAGGAGGGAAAGCGAGAAAAAAAGACCCTGAAATTTCCTTGATAAATAACAGAGATGGAGCAGCTCCAGCGGGCAGAGCACTGGCAGTCGGTGTAATGCCACTCACGGCACTTTCGGCCACTTCCTCACGCTGCTGCTTCTTCGAAGTGCTGCAGGAGGAGGGCTCTGGTGGTGCAGCCCTGCTGCAGGGTGCAGCCTGCTGCAGTCACAGCGGTGCGTCCAATGGTCTTCGCTGCAATGCCATGTACTGCACTTTGCTGAAATCAATGGGACATGTAAATGAGCGCAGGCAGAATGCCTTCCACGGCGAGGAACAAAGCAGCTGTGCGATCCTAAGCAAATAAAAGGATCAGCTTGCACGGGATGCACAAAGAGCTGTGACCGTGCGGTGCCATGCGGGTCTGTTGTGAAGTGGGGTATGAACGATTTCCTGGTGGCATGGGCGGTGCGAGGGGAACTCGGTACAAAGCCAGCAAGGTGTTTGCACGCTTCCAGCAGTGAATGCTAGGGGAGCGGCATAAAACAGAGGTTTGTTGAAAACCTCTGTGAGAGGAAAGCAAAATCTTTAATGGGATGGAAGAAAAGAAAGGTTGCATATATACAACTACTGAATAAACAAATTATATGTTGAGTCTAAATGATTAATTGCCCTGAAGAAATATATGGAACAGGCCAAACTGGAGAGCAAAGAAAAAGCATATTTCAAGGACAAGACAAAACCAGACCCTAAAAGAGCTGTGGCTTTCAGAAATCCCCCCCGTGAAATAAATGTCCTCCTAAACACCCACATGTCCCTGACTAAACAAAATCCGAATAATAAAATAAAACAAAAACAGTGACTTCAGGGGGAGAGGAGGGTAAGGAAGAGGGAGGGAGGGAAGAAATACACCAGATAAAGAGAAAATATACAGTGTAATATTTCATCTGCTGATATACCACAGTGAAGCATAAACTAATCCTCATTCATATGGGAATATTCACTCAGAATTTACTTGTGGCTTTGGTACTTTTTCTTGACTAGTGAGATTCCAGGTCTTCTGGAAGACCTGGAAAATTTTAAAACACAAATGTAGATAGGAACTAAGTACGTCAATTTGTCGCTGAGCTGCCAGTTCCTCTCTCTTCCATAAAAAAACCCCACACCTTGAGCACTGCATACCTCTATGCATGTATATAATAAAATAAATATGTTTAACACTATCTTGCAACTAGGGGTCATATGGGTATGCCTTATATACATTCTCACACAATACTCGTCGCTTAGCTAAGTACAAGGAGAAAATAAAAAGATTTTCTTTGAAGACCAAAAGTCAGACCCAAGGTAACAAAAGTAAAGTGTAATTTACCCTGTAGTTAAAAACCAAAGGAGTCTTTTTACTAGGGGGCTGCTGGTTCTATTCATGCCATTCCAGAAGAATATAAAAGAGACGCTTTGGGATTTTGAAGTAAAAATTCACAACAGTATGTCTTTACTTTTTTTTCCCCTTCAACCAAGACATCTTTTGCTGGAGTCCTTTATCTAGAGCTTTGTATACATATTTTTAATCCTATACAAAAATGATAGGATGTCAAGAAGGATCTATAATAACACCATTTTTTTTATTTCACTTCAAAGACTTGGCAATTTCTGATCCATGTGACATTCACACTCCTTCAGGGTCAAACAACATCTTGCAGCCTTCATAAAATGATTAAATATTTTAAACAGCTCCTGCTTATACCTCCATCGCCCCTCGAGACTGATACTGTTATCGTTTTTGTCAAAGCCAGTTTCCATCCGCATTTGTCATTCCTGCTTGCATTTATGAGTTATCAATCGCCACGTCAAAATGCAAAATAACTGATGTTCTCTGGGCGGGATTGGATGGTCTATCTGGGGCTTTTAATCAATGCTGATTTTTATTTTCCATACCCATACATAAATCTTTACCATTCTGGGCCACATATAATGCGTTTGTACAAAACGCAGTGACAGAAGCAGTAGTTATATTATCAAACATTATACCTTGGGGCTAACTGAGTATCAAGGGCTTTCAAAAGGGAACACTGGGAATTACTGTGCAGGAGAGATGACTGCAGGAGAGAATATAAGGGATTGGTTGTTGCCATTTATAAATCAACATCATGCAAGCTAATCCTTCTCACTTAAATGCAGCCCAAATACTTTTCCTGATACTCTGAAACTCAGCCCTATCTATTTTTTTAAAGCTTGCATAATGCACACAAACAATGGTTATATGCATTTTCTTATTTCTTCAACTTTTCCCTAGGGATGTATATAGAAACTGCGCTGCCATGTTGTTGTTTTTTTTTCTCCCCAAGGTCTACGAGCCAGTAAATACCCTCTTTTTAATCATACCTGAATTATCAGAACTCTCTCCACCCCTGTTTTTTTTTTTTTTTTTGTGTGTGTGTGTAAGAGCAGCTATAATGAAAGGCAATTGTTTCATTCATTCAGAGGGTGTCTGTCTGTTTTGCTCAATGAGGGCAGCAGCCTAAGGGCCTGGCCCACCAGTGGTGCCAGGCAGGCTCCACAGGGCAGGTGGGCCCAGACAGAACTACAGAGGGGCTGACGGTTGATTGTGACCATGCGCATTTCAGAGCTGAGAGCTGGAAAGTTGTGGGGTATCTGTGGAGGTTTCCCTGTGCTTGATGCTGAGAGAGCCAGACTGAAGCATGGGGATCCTCAGTGAGATAGCGGCTGTGACTGGTGAGCAGTGTCTTTTCCTCTTTTGAACTGAGCTTTCTGCCACAGGACCAAAACCTTCTTATCAAGTTCTCAGCAAAACATATATATATTTTTTCTAAATAATACATTTCTGTTTTGTGATTCCCCTATTGTGTATACAGGCTTAGAGAAAAACGTGCTGATAAGCCTTTTTTACTGAACTACTAAAGGACGTTCACTGTGGGTATCTCCTGGGGGAAGGTGACCAAAACTCTTCCTATTACAGGGTAATATGTTTTAGTCCTCATTAGCTAGGACAAACAGGAGAGTCTTTGAATTGCTGCTCTACTCTCTCAAAGGTCACCTTATTTTATATTTGTGACAAACTACAGTGTTTGCACTATGGTGAAGTAACCTTGATCACCCATTCCTGCTCTCTGTCAGGGTCAAAGGGGCAAGTGTAATGCAAAAATTAGGTTAAGGTGACTGGAAGAGAGATCTCTGACAACACTGTGGAAGCCCAGCATTACTAAGCACCCTTTTCCAGTGTGTGCAAAACATTTCCAGAGGAAGAAAAGAGGACAGAAACATACTGATGCACACCCATACTATATTGAAGCGCAAGAGAAGGCACAAAAATTGGAAATGTTGTTAAAAGTACATTCTGTTAATCTTTCTGAATGTCTGTGCCAAATCCTAGAAGTACCCAGCTGCAAAGCATTCAAAGTGCCCTGATTCTGTTCTTCAAGTATGAGTGGAATCTTTATTGATCTCTAGTGCGTACACACAGCTCCCAACAGCCACCTCTTGAAGCTGGAGAAGATCTTGAGGTAGGTGGGAAGGGCACTCTCACTGTGCTCCAGGAATCACAATGAAAATGGTAACAATGAGGAGGAAGAAGCAAGCAAAAATCCTTGTGTTTACACAGTGGTCTGAAGTCGCAAACATCTTTAAGGTTTTTTGTGGTTTTTTTGAGAGAGAGAAAAAAAGCATAAAGAAAGTTAAAATATAGTCTGAGAACAAATAGTTTATAGGACTCAGTATTGAACAAAAATGAATTACACGTGGTTGTTTTATAGAACCATAGAATCATAGAATCACCAAGACTGGAAGTGACCTCCTAGATCACCCAATCCAACCATACACCTACCACCAAGACTTCCACACTATACCATGTCTCTTAATTAAGGGAAAAGAGGTTATCTATTCTGTAAGTTTCAGAAGGACTGCTTAATGATACCATCCTTCAGTCTTCAGTCCCTCTGATGATGACACAATAGCATTCACTATTCAGTCAAGTTTTAGACCTCCATCCTGTAAAGAATTACAATGTTGGCTTATCTGTCTTTGAGAATGAGCAAATTGACATCCAACAACACTGATGTCTTTTGCACCACACTTCAACTAGGTGCTGGAGCTGTACTTGCACTGAAGCTGGTTTCAAAAGTGCGAGTGCTATTAGTGGATTAATTGAGATGAGTTTTCATAAATGCATGTGCAACAGATTTTCGAAGGCAGGACCCACAGAACATTTGTTCAAATGCTTCATTAGTGCACATTTGCTGACAACGTGAAAAAGTTGGTGCAAATGAAATGAGGTTCATTATGGAAGAAGCAGCCTTGCTGGTCTGGAGCTGAGTAGAAGTAGAGTTATGCAATCGCTTGTCTTGAAACAAGTTGCCTGCCCGTGGTTACTGGCCAGTAAGAGCTGGGAGAATGTGTATTTCAGATTTGGGCTATTCCCTTCGTCTTCCTTATTTATTACTTTCCATAGCAGCAGCACAGCTCTGCTCAGTCACTAGAAGATGGTGGGAGAGGAGGTATCTTGCTCAGTGTGTCTTGTGCATCTGAAACAGCTGTACATGAAGGGTAATCCAGAAGATGCCTCTTGCCCCATGAAGGGATGGAAGTGGTGTTGAGGTTTGTTGTGCAGCTCAGAATCCAGCCATACTCACTCTGTGGTCTGTTGGTGTCGTTCTTTCTCTCTCCAGACCTGTGTTTAGACAAAGAATTTAAAAGGGAATTACCACACTTGAAACCCAAATCTAGAGCGTCAGTTAATTCTGAATAGGGCCTTATGACTCCTGTAGCCTTCTGAAGTCAATAGCATCTTTCATATAATAAAACTGGTGTGAGTAAGATTATTGGAATTCAGCCTCTACTGTTTTGCTTGGATTCCTGGTGGTAATCTTGTAAGCTTGTTTGACCTAAGCAGTCAGTCTTAATTTTAAGTCAGGACTGAACTCTCTGAAGATGTCTTAAATTCTCTTGGTACTACTGTTTCTGCTGATGGCTAGGATCATCAGTGATTTGGTTCTCAATTGGTTTGTAATGTATTTTGTCTGGCAACTGTGTCTCCTGCACACCCCTCTGGCTTGCCCAGGTGAATAGGTGTTTTCATGACTCTTGGCATGTGGTATGTATTTCATTTAGCTTCTCATTTTGGCTTCCTATTTTCTACAGTTAAAGTCATATTAGATTTGCTTTAAATAGCTCATCTTAGTTTTGACCTTCCAAAAAACTGATCATTTTGAATATTTTTATTAAGAAAATGCACTTTCTTCTCAGGTTCTTCTCCGGTATCTGAGCAGTAAATTTCCATCAGTGTCAAAGAGCAGTGATGCTATCAGGCTTTTGAGACTATGCAAAATACAAGTTAAAATACTACTAGTCACCTTTATGTCTGACTGTGGGGCTTACTTTTCAGTGACTAATCAGCAGGTGATACCAAATGCTTATATTTTGTCATTTTAACATTTTAAATTAGTGGCTAATGGAAAAGTAATCTGGAACTTCTCCACTATTTCTCCTTCTGCCAGATTAATTTATGAGAAAATTAGAGAGAGCTAAGCCTCGGAATTATACATATGGAGAGTAACTTTATTTTTGTATGTGCGTGGTTCATGGGTGCTGAAGACATTACTGACAAACCTAAGGCACTTATGTTTCATTGTCACTTCTCATACATAAATGAAATATGAATCTAAAACTTCCGGGCTCAGTCAGTTCAACTAACTTTAGGAAAATATTCCAGCAGTTTGCAAGTAGGGCCCAACCAGGACAAGAACTAACTGACCTTCAGACATGTTCTGAGCTGTGGCAGGTCAACATTTTTTTCCCCCATGTTGGCCACTCTGAAAAGATAAGATCAAAACGTTCAGGAAAAACTTTCAGAAGGAACTCAGATTTCATACAAATTTGCTTTGCTGCTTTTGACTTAAGCAGTAAAAAAGATGCTCTATCTTCAGTCTTTGAGGAGAAGGAAAACTGTAAGGAGAAACACAGGTTTACCAGTTTAAATGGAAGTAACAAATCTACTTGCTAGACTACCAGCAATTTGTGATTTTACTAAATTGTGTAAAATGACAAGATTTTTCTTTATCAAAGAAACTGATCTATCTTGGGTCATTTAGCAGCTGACAACTTGGCCATGTAAGCAGCTGCAAATATAGGCACATTATCAAAACCAAACTTGAATAGCTGTTCTTATCAGAAGGGATAGCATTTAAATTACTTCGTTTTCAAATCCCACTCCTTCCTGAGGTGTGCAAGCCTCACTCATTTTAGGGTCCACTCTTTCAAAGAGCATCTTTCTCCCTAAACTGAGCTCTTGCCATCCTGCCCCCAGTAAAATAAGTTGGCAAATTAGTGCAAGGGACCTTGATTGTGTTTCACATCTCTGGGAGAGAAACAAAAACTCAAACCAGGGCTCTGCTGGTTGCAGTGTCTTTGACAGTGTCAGGTTCATGGATTAAATTAATAAACTTCACATGCCCTACCCATTTGGGAAGAAATAACAGGGTCTCCGGACAATGCTATGGCCAGATTTATGATTCTGTATTCAGCCATTTAGAGTTTTTCATCTGTGTAATTAGATATAGAATAGTTAAATAGCCACAGCAGCCCAAGGAAAGACTTCTTGATCCTCTCTGTTACGTGGCGGAAAGCAGTGGCAAGAATAAACTACCGACTGTGCAGCAGGAGCCTTAGTGGGTTAGGGAAAGAGAAGACTGGTATAACCTAGGTCTTCAGAAGAGATCTTGGCTTTTTTTCATTCCCTTTCATTTAAAATACCATATACTTACAAAGTAAACTGAATAACTGACCAAAAATAGCTGATATACACCAAATTATGTAAGACATTCTATGGATTGAGTAATACAACACTGAGTTGTATAACAGATTTACTGTCCTCACTCCTTATAACTATTATTTATGTAGCAGAAATGCAGTGATTAAGCACCTGGTGGGAAGACAGTACCAACCCAGGGAAGCTCAGGTGCATGCAGTGTACCTGAGTGACTGGAAGGGGTGGAGCCAGGATCCACCTCTTCCCAGACCTCATTTAAGGGTTGGCAGTGGAGGTGAGGGTGTCTCTGTGGAGACCCTTGCCTACCTGAGGTCCTCTGTGGGGAACTAGTATTTCTTCCTCTTTTTCCTGTATTTGCAGCTTCTGTATTTGGGATTGCTCTTCTTTGCTGTTGCCTGAAATTTGTCGCCCTACAGCCACTGATAAACTTTCCTTCACATTACAGTTTATTAAAATCTATAGTGTAAATTGATCTATCAACCTGAGAAAAATTGTATTTGCTATTAGAATAAAAAAAAGTAAGCAGAAAGATTAAAATTTAATTAAAAATAAAATTCCATTGAGTTTAATCCATGTATGCAAAAACAAATTTAAAGAGAAATTCAGGAAAGTGGCAAAATTCCTCTTCAGTTCAGTGGGGCCAGACTGTGCATCTCCAGTGAGATTAAGTTTTATAGAATCGTTAATATTTGTTGTCCAAGAAAATTAAAGTCTTTTGAGTTTCTTAGCATCTGAAAATGAACTCACAAAAATCTAGTCTAAGTGCAGAAGAATGGTAAGAAGGGTGATCATTTTGAATGCGTCTCCTTTTGCAGGAGAAAGTGCCAATGACACATTCCTGGACAGAATTTACTGGGGAAATATTGGCTACATGTAATGTGTGGTAATTACAGTCACTTTTACTTGAAAGTGTCAGAATTGCCATACAGAGAGGCACAAGGACCTTACCAAGGTATACCAATGTTTAAGTGACGAAATATATTACTGTTAAAAGCCAAGGTCCAAACATCTTAAAACTTTAAATATAAAAAATGGACAGTATAAAAAAAGTAATATGAGAGAACTGTAAAGAGGAGAAAGGGATTGTGTAAGACAGAGGTTCTAAGGTAAGGTGAAATAAGTCTGATGGATGTGGAAGTCTCACTAGCAAGTAAATGTAAGGTAGTCCTGCATGGCTGTATGTATGTGTGTGTTGGAGAGTATTAAAAAATCCAAGTGAGTGCAGAATCCTGGTAAATCCAATATCTCCTTATCATACAAGTTGAAGTTCTGAATCTGGAATATAAGCAAATACAGAAAATGCTGTTATAGACCACTGAGCACCTGACTTCCAGGAAATACTTAGGGCTCTGCCTCATGGTCCTAAAGACATCTCTTAACTTAATGGTATGTGGTCAGCAAAAGAAAACAAACAGTATCTGAGCAGCCTGTGTGCCTAGAGCTTTCTTGCCACATGAATACCCTTTTCTTCAGCCATGGAAAGAGTATGACCAAGTCCAACTCAAGATTTCTTCACTACACAGCAGATAGAAACTTTTTTTCCTGAATTAAATGGAGAGTTCTGGTTTTTAACACTGTTATAACTAGGGGAGTTTGGAGTCTTTGTCAAGTCACTTCACCTTCCACCTTTAGACAGAGAGAAAAAAGAACACAGCCAAATGCACTTGGGCATCAAAGTGATAGGAGCAATGAGGCAGTTTAAATAAAATAAAAAACCCTTGTTATGACAAGTGACTAAAACCCACAAATGAATGCAGAATTCCGCTATTTAATATAGTGTATGCTGATATTTAAGCAGGTCTATATCTGTCAAACAAGCCTCTTTTCTGAGACTGGCACAGACTGTTCTGCGTTTAGTTTCCAGAATCAGCAAATTACATTGGCAGAACAAAGCTGTCATATTTGGTGGTATTTTGTTACATCCATTATCTCACTTAAGTTTAGACATATCTTAGCAAAATCAGATCCCACTTAAAGACTGCCTTATTTTGCAACATTAAACAAAATGACAGCCTGCTTTAAAAAAAAAAGTTCATTAGCAAGCAATGAGTTGGTGGAAAAACTGCATGGCTGCTTCAGAAATGAGGAATGAAAGCCTGAAACAGGCTAACCTTTCAGCAGCGGGCCAAGAGCATACATCAGGATTATTTGACTAAACAAGAGTATTAAATGACTTCAGTAAACAGAATTAAATAGAATGAAAAGAATCAAGGATTCTTTGAAATTGATTAAGGAGGTGTTACCTCAAGACCTGTTGGGAAGGGATGGCACCATGGACCACTTATGCTTTGATACAACATATATGGGGCAGTCATAAATAGTGATAATGGAAGATCTTTGTCAGCTGGAAGACAGTAGGTACACAACAAGATTGATTGTAGTCTGCCTTTGAAAAGAAAGGCTATGGCATGTCTAGGTACTTCTCTTTGATTCTGTTTCTCCAAGGCCCACTGATGGTCAGTTTCCTTCAAAAAGTGAAATTTAGTTTTAATTATCTCTTCGGAAGGATGAAAAAGACAGCTGCTATCCTGAACTGAGGGACTGGAGTTGGTAAACTTCCATGCTTCAGTTTAGATTTGCATTTACATGATAGAGCTACTCTATTTTTAAACAACCTCCCATTTCCTTATTACATCTTGTTTTTCTCTTTATAAGGATAGACCTGGTCTGGTGATGATGGATAAAGTATCCAACACAGACATGATGTGATATCACATGCCACCGAGTTATGCCCCAAGAACATGGTTCTTAGCTGGAGATGGAACGTCACTAACACCTTTCTTATTGGTTGCACGGCAAACGTCCAAGATGTGACAAACAGTCCTCGTAGTACATGGTCACATGCATGTGCTACAGAGCAGCTGAGGATATGTGGTGGCAAAAGATATACTATGTACCTAGGAAATTGCTGTGCCAGATTAATATTGCCCAGAAAGGTAAACATTGTTCCAGGCACCAGAAAGGGGTATTTACCTGGGTACATCCATGCACAAATTCCGCCCTGCACCCTGCAGGAGTCTGAGTACAGATGGGAGTTGTTTTTGGTTTTAGTAACTTATTTAGCTGCTTTTAACCTCTCAAGGGAAAGAGCATTCTTTGAAAAAATTGCTGGATGCTTCAAAAAGGTTATTTTCAATGTTCTTTTATTCTCTGCATCTTAAATAATACAAAGAGTTGCAGTGGTATTATGGACCTGTAATTATAGGGCTTGGGGGACAATCTGTCTTTTCTAGTGTTTTGAATTCACTTCTGCAACAACACAGACAAGAAAAGAACTTGTTGGCTAACCCTATTGTTTTAATGAAAGTCACACTTCAATGTGTACTTGGAAGAAGTAAAGCTCACAGCTGGTTATTAGAATCACATTCCCCCTGCTCTCACCACATGCACCCTTGCACACACACTTGAGAAGTTACAGAACCTATTGGCATGATTGGGCTCAAGACTTGATTTAAGGTGAGCAGATTTCGTATTGGATATCAGGAAGTATTTCTCCTCAGAAGGAGCAGCGAGGCAGTGGTGCAGGCTGCCCAGGGAGGTGGTGGGGTCACCATCCCTGGATGCATTCAAGCACTGTGTGATGCGGCACTGAGGGACATGGTCAGTATGCATGGTGGGCATGGGCTGATGGTTGGACTGGGTGATCTTAGCAGTCTTTTCCAACCTGAATGATTCTATGACTCTGTGATCTAGGGCTGACGAAAGCAGTCAAGAAAGATCATTCAAAGTTTCTGACAGTGTATTTGTAAAAGACGATAAAAAGCTGTGCTTGGATGTGTGTGTGTTTGTGCACAAACATATGTATTAGAGGGGGCAGAAGAGAGAAGGGTTTTTTTTTTTTTCAGAAAGTGAATAATGTCATCGTTGATTTAATTAGCAAATTCTAGATGTGCTGACAAAGGAAATTTTCTTGGGAGATGCACTGTGTTGTGTCAGTGGTCTAAATGAATAGGCTGAGCTGAGTTTCTGGTAATAA
The DNA here is from genome assembly GCA_036925125.1 of Oreortyx pictus. Classification (NCBI taxonomy): domain Eukaryota; kingdom Metazoa; phylum Chordata; class Aves; order Galliformes; family Odontophoridae; genus Oreortyx; species Oreortyx pictus. The sequence goes on from JAUPFR010000003.1 coordinate 55,474,452, forward strand.
CAGATGAACAACACAACTCGCCAAACCTCAAACACTGCATAAATCAATTTGCTGGGAATTAACCACTTGCTTTAAAATTAGGGGTTACTTGACAGGGTTTCAGTGATTAGGTTGTCAGGGACCTGTATTTCTAGCTGGGATTTATCTTTCATTGATATAAGTACATCCCCTTACAGGCAACGGAGTGAGTAGGGGTAGCAATCTGAAGCACCAGGCTGGTTAGGCAGTGTGGTTTTATTCTTTGTAAGTACTAGGCGGCATTTGGAGGTGGACAAAGGAGGGAAGAACAGGGACACTTATCAAAAAGAAAATGTGCTGGCTTTGTGAACTACTAATAATGCCCAGGATATTAGTACGAGAATGGTGAATGAGGGGAAGCATTTCAGAATCCCTGCACATCACATGGCCCTTCTGTGCAATAAGGAGCTTAACAGTTTGTTAAATGAGATGCCGAAAAATGTTCAATTATACAGAGAAATTAATGGAAAGCAGTAAGCCACTTGGAGGTCACTTCATCTTGTGAAAGTTGAGCATTCATGTAGTGTACAGAGCCAGGGCACCATTTTTGTGATTAAACTTATATTCCCATATACTTCAAACAATGGCAGATGGTAGACAGAGCAGTGAGATTAGGTACATATGGTAAACGTGGGGGTGGGGGGAGGTATGGGACAGACAAAGCAAAGGATCATAGACTCTGACGGTCAAATCAGAATGTAAAAGATCAATAAAATGTTCATAGAAATTGGCCCAGGAAATATCAGGGGTCATCTGTCAGGTCTATTTATTGCAGCATTCCTGCTTAATTTTACTTACCCAGTGGGGAAAGTCCATCCCCCTCACTTCCTTTTTACTGGTGATCTCTTTCACTGCTCAGGCACACTTGTTTTCTGATATTTTCCCAGACAGCTCTGCAGGATGATTATCCACGCTGTCCCAGTTATGGACTTCAGTTCGCACAGTGTCTTCCTGGGCTTCTTTACAAACTGTATTCTTCTCATGATACTGGGTCCCAAGTCACCATTTCCTTTTAATATCTCACCTTGGGAGATCTGCCTTCCAGGGAAGTCACATAAATACATCTTGCTTTCATTTTCTAATGGAACTGGAAGTCATTGCTCAAGTTTAGATCTTGGCTGCTGTGAAGTAAGAGCTGATGAGACCAAAGGCAGTCAGTAGGAAGTCTTTCAAGACAGTCGATTGCCACTTGCTTGCCATTTCAGAATTAGTATCTGGCAGACCATGAAGCCCCCTTTGAGGCTTCCCATTCCATCCCATCATGGGGGTTGCTAACAGGCAGCTTAGCTTTTCTCCCGTGCTAGAAGTCCTTTCTCCAGTTTTCCCTATATTCTCTTATTCTCCCTTTCAGTTCTCTGACCTGCACAAACCAAACATGAGTATTTCTGATCATTTGGCTGTGCCCTAGCAGTCTTCTTTCTGCTCTCCTTCTCTGTTTTTTTCCTGTCATCATCCACAACTTCTCCCTCATTTTCTCTATCCCTTTTATCTCATTCTGATATTTATTTCACCCCCCAACCACGTGCTGTAAGCATTTCCTCTTCATTTTGCATTTCCTGCCTTTTCTCTTTGATCACTTTCAAGAATGCAATAATTAATTCTAGGTTTTCTGGGCCCTCGATCTTGTACAAGCCCTGATATCTAACTTCTGC
>JAUPFR010000003.1:55481121-55596121 GCA_036925125.1 Oreortyx pictus
CTGGCTTTGTTCAATCACAGATGCAAAGGAAGGACAGAAAATCAAAAGAAACTAATAAAAGTAAAACAAAGAAGTTGGAAGTAGGGAAAACAAAGAAATAAGTAGAGAATACATAGAAAGAAGTATTACATTTTGCTTGAAAATTAAAAGGAGAAATGTCAGAAAATACCAGAAACTGTCTCCAGTCTTAATCATTGCCCTGGTTCCTGTTCCTTAGAGCACTCTCTCTATGATATTACAACTTAGGCTTTTCCATTTGAGAACCCATGTCTGGTTTATTGAGAAGAGCATCCTGTGCTGTGATCTGGACAACACAGTGATTGTTGCCACCTTGCTTATATGTTGTGGAAATGAAAAAAGCTCTTGTGTCTGTGACAAGGAAGAGGGGGAAGAAAAGGCTTGAAACATAATGCTGAGTAACTTGATTCTAACAGAGCTCCATTCCCAATTTTTTCATCTGATAGTAGGCAAGTTGCTTCAGAAAAAGTCTTCCGCAGGAAGCCTGATTTTCTGGGATTGGAGCAAGGTGTAAGAGGTCTGGTTGTTAGAGCTGCAGACTTCCCACTGCCACACCTGAGGTCATGAGGATATCTGCTCTGAAAAGAGAAAGTACTATGAAAGTGCAAAACTCTACAAAATCAGACTGTGGCATTTTTAGTTGGAAATCCCAAATTAAATGACACGTTTGAGAATTTTTGTATTAACCTCTGTCTCAGTCTTTATGAATTTAAACCAGAGGCAGTAATTTCACATTTCTTCACAGTATTGTTGTGAAAGTAATTTCTTAACGATGGCAAAAAATCTAAATGACTGTTATAACAATACCACAAGAAGAGCGAGAGAGGAAAACAATAATTTTGTATTCAGTGAAGAGCTGGACAGTCACACACTGAATGATGAGGATAAAGAATAATACCGAATAGTAATCTGGTTTGAAGAACCCTGTTGTCCTTGTTTACAGAATGGCGAAGGTACTGTGGAAAAATGGGACACAATCATGTAATTAAGGGCTGTGCCATGACATGTAAACAGAAAGAGGACAAACAAAGGTTTTATAGTGACACCAATTTTGACTTTTCATCTTTTGTTAATTTTCTTATCAGCTTTGGCATTTTTTAATGTGTTCTTAGATTAAAAAATATCTGATTACTGATACCTGAAGATATACTTAAAAACTCAAATTCAATATACTATTAGGTTTGTATTTACATATGAATAGTTTTGTAAGTGGCAAAGGGAAACCTGTCCATCTGTTGAGAAGGGTGGCCTTTTGGGTTTAGCATCTTACATACTTGGATTGTGTGTATACTCAAGGGCAAAATCTAGAGGTACTCATCAGTAGAAAATGACATCTGTAGGGGATGGAAAATGAAAAATATTTTTTAGTCATTTAAAAAAGTCTTTCTAACCTACTTTTTTTTTTTTGTTTTGTTCCGGAAGGTACTATTGAAGTGCTCTGCGTAACTGCTGGCATTGGCTATTTCTAGGACGAAGTGGGGAAAGGTAGGCTGACAGATGGATGTAGCTGCATTATAGACATTTTCTATAGTCACCCCTCTGAGAATGAAGGCATAAATGAATGTGAAGGTGAAACTTAAAATGTGTATGGATGTTCCTTTTATCCAGGAAAGGACAACTAACGAAGCAGTTGGAGCACAGTATTTTCTTTGCAGGCGTTCTATCAGGCTTATAATGACATATCTTGGAATAGGAGAGTCACAGTGGACTCCCTTGCTTAACTGTCGTCATCACTAACCATTTGCAAAATGGAAGGCTTTCTAATCCTGTGTCGGTGTGTGTGACTCACCCTCAGTGACTCACAGTGAACAGGAGCTCTGTAAAACAGTTTCAGCTGGAACTCAAGCCCTGTGCACCATGTGGCATGCAAAGTCAAAATGAAGCGGCAAGCTGTCCTTTCCCCTCTGCACCCTGCCTCACCCCTTACCCTCAGTCCTATGGCCAGAGCTGCCCTGCAAGTGGCTGCTCTGGCAGACCAGGAATTTAGGAATTATTCAATAATGCTAATTGATGGTCAGATCAATCTAAATCCATCTTTTATTTATTTATTTAATTGTTTTTGTGTGTGTTGCTTCTAAACAAGAAACACAAAAGGAATATTTCCAGCTCACATACTAGGTTTATATGACTTGTGGTGGGGGATAGCACTCCTGTGAGACCTGGACATTTTGAGGACTGTGTGGCTGGGACATTTGCCTTTAATATCTTCCATCCTCAGTGACACTTCCACCCTTTGTGACACTGCATGCTAGATTACAGATTACAACCACTTCCAGAGCAAAGGTTCATGAGAGAAAGAATCCATTTAAGGAATGTTTGTCTTACTTGTAGAGAATTTGGAATTAGGACTGATTGCCACAGCTAGCAAGAAAAGAGAGATCTGCAGGTAGCTGCATGAAGAAGACGAACTACAAGGAAGGACTTATCTGATCTACACTGGGGCTGAATTCTTTAGGTTTACCACATTATAAAGTTTGTCCTCACAACTTACCCATGTCACATTACTAGATCCAGCTGATAACAGGATGGGTGAATAACAGAATGGATACCCAGCTCTCTGGAATTGCTCCCTAATCCTTTAGCGAAATGCTTAATGAGGGACAGATTGTTAGATGCCTAAAGCTACTTACTTGACTAATAAAGGAATGGTGTTCCTAACTTTCTTGGAGCCCATGACCCTGGACTGAAATATCAGTAATAGATACACCACTGTTTGTTGCAGAAGGCTCTTCCTTCTAATTTATACTCATACACAAGATTTTTTACAATTAGATAAACCCACAGGCAATCTTCCAGTTAATAAGGCTTATTAGCCAAAAAGGACATAAGAATGGGCTGAAAACTAAGAAAAAAACAAGCATAAAACTTTGAACTCTCTTTCCTGTGTTTGCAACATATCTCCTTCTTCCTTTCCATGCATACTGTAATGAATGAATTGAGTCATAAGAATGCTCGTGGAAACAGCATATCTTAAGTGGAGAATGGGTATAGCTGCAGACAGCACATAAAAACCTCATAAATAGGAGCAACCTAACCAGCAATGCAGCTCTCAGCCAATCTGGAAGCAGAAATCTGGCCATGTGATTTGTTTGTTCAGACAAAACTAGCGCAGGCAGCTACAAACTAGTGGTGAAGAAGCTGCGGAAGAAGAAATATTAGTATAAATTATTCATTGTGGATCATTTTGAATAATGAGCAAATCTGAGAAAATAATGACCCGTTCACACACAATTTGCATGGAGAAAAAAAGCAGCTAAAATTGATAAAATTCTTTGTTACAAATTATTTGCTGTGCACTGGGTGTTGGCATAACATACTCTGAAGCCTGACAGTTCCAGAATAATTAAAATATTAAAATGGCTCCATTTTAATCTTTGATCACATATCTAGATCGCATTGCAGAAATGTCATGTTTACTCATGACTCATAATGAAGAAATGTAGAAATGTCATTATTAGAAACCCTGTTTTTACTGCATCACGTATCAAAATTCGCAGGCAAGCTATTACATTTCCTTTTTCACTTTGCAAGCATTTGTTTCCTGGAGGAGCTGAGGCCCACATTTTCAAAGCCAGAGGACCTCCTCATACAGGAAATGTGAGCCACCAGATGGCTTTTACTTTCCTGCCACCCACCACCCAATATTTGGGATGGCTCCAAACTTGCTGCCAGATTCCTACTTCTCCCCTCTTGATCTAGAAGCCTGGCTCCCAGTGCTATTGCACCCAGAGACTATTTATTGATTTTATAGCATAGACTGAGGAAGAAGTGATTAAAAACTTACCCTGCTTCACCAAGTATTCTGTTGGTAAAGAGAAAAAATTATTCTCTTCAGCCTTGTATGATGGCCTTGTGAAATGAGACCACGTGTGGTCCATTCGACTCGGGTGGGACTAAGGACATGTTGCAGTGGCTGCACTGACAGTGGTAACATACCCTTCCACTTGGAGCAACATGGCTGAAATCAGCATAGTGATGAGGTCAGGATGAAGCAGGTCATGACTGCTTCCCCCAGTCCTCAAAAGAGCAGTCTCTGCTCTTCTCTGCTGACAGTCCTGCTTTCAATATTCTACTCTTCTGGAGCTCAGAGAGCAATGGCAAAGTCCAGGATGGGAAAGATGTAAATGAAAACACAATGCAGGAATAGAGAGGAGAAAAAAATAGATAAGTAACTGAATATAGGCATGCTCAGGAGTAAGGGAGCAGCAGGTGTTTGCATACCAGCACATCTGTTCAGAAAATACTCCTTTAAATCCTGATTAAATACATAGTTTTGAAGCTTGACCTTTCTAAGTAATTAAAGATTTGCCTGGCATGCCTTTCAAAGATAAGCTGAAATAGACAAATGACTAAAATCTTTAGTTTCAGAAGAAGGCAATATGATTTTGTTTCCTTGTGTTTTCTATTATGAAACTAGATTTTGCACAAAATACTTGGGAGTTTAAGCTGAGTTCACCACTCATAATGACAAATGAAAAAGCTTAATTGTGGAAGAGCAAAACCCTGGCCTTGTAAAGATGTAACTGAGGAGATCTGGTGGAAAAAAATAGAAATAGAGTACTTCACTAATTGCTGAGAGAACAGAGGAACACCCATTCTGTCACCCTACTGTCACAGTTTCGTTTGTTTGCTTTGTTTGTTTTGATGAAGTTTCTCAAGAGGTCATCCAACAAGGAAACATCTTGTTATGAACTGTCAGTTCTCACTACTACTCAAATGAAGCCGCAGAATAAAATTTGGGAAAGTTTTTAACTAGCCAGGGCTACCAGATACTGAGCTTTGAAAATAAAGTAATCTGCATAATCAGCTCACTGCTGCTTAATATAAAATTGGCTGTACTTTGCTTTCTTGCCTGTTTTGGCAGGAATTAGCCCTTTGTATCTCCCAACCATCGTGGTTCCTCAGCTCTCTTTCTGACCTCTTATAAGCAAGTAAAAGCATCCTTCTGCTCTATAGTTACAAGGTGAAGCAATCACTACAACAACAACAAAACAAATGGTAATTTGAAATCTGCAACATGTGTTTGCAACAAGTTTTGATGTTCTTTGTGAGGGTTTTGTGTGATAATGATTTTCATAACATGAAATCAGTCACTGGTATTAATGATTAATTTTCGTTAATTGCTGACAGAGATGAAGTTACACTGACTAGCAACTGTCTGTTGAGCTTTAGTTTTATTATTCTCTTTCTGCAAGATATTGAGTTAGATTGGGATTTGTTATTTTGTATTTACAGGAACCATGGCTAGTACACTGCCATGTGACAGTGGAAAGTTCCCACTTCTATTACAGTTGGCAAAAGGCAGTTCTTTCTTATGATAATAATTCACATAAGTACCCTGGCTGAAAAGTGAATTTTTTTTTTTGGCTTTTTTAAAAAATTGGCAAAATATCAAGTTTTTCTACTTTTGCTTTCTGCAAGAAATTGTCCTCGCAGCTCCACTCAGTAATTTGTGGCTTCTTACCAGAAAGCTAGATCTGTGTCACTTGTACAAAGGTCAGTGAATTCCAGCTTTAAAATATCTCCAGGAATACAAGTCTGGCAGGAGGGAAGGTATTAAGCCAGATCACAGTCTATTACAGTTCATTACTATAGGTTTATTCAAGGACTGCTGCAATGAAAACAAGTAAAACTAGTGTAACTCTTTTTTATTTTTTTATTTTATTTTGTAGGCTCACTTTCCTTTCTTGCTCTTTTCCTTGGTTTAAAGCAGCAAGTGAGCTCTCAATTGTAGGTTGTGCACAACATGCCTACACGCTTGATATTTTGTAGATGTACTCGATGCATTGTGTAATGCTGTGCAGAGAAAAGTATGGTAGTAATCTTCTCTTAGCTACAGAGGAAAGCTTCCTCTGAGTCCACTCTTCTGGAGATGCAAAAAGAGGAGGTGGAATGCAAAATATTGTTTTCAGATAAAACACTGTAAAATGCTTTTAACAGCCCTCAATTCTGATTAAGTGATATATTTACTGTTAGACTTTTATTACTATTACAAGAGCTGTTTGAAGGGTCTGGAGCTGGTTTCATGAACATGCTGATTCTCTGCTACTAGTGACCCTGTCTTGTAACACTTGAGTTTAAATGTCCATTACTATTTACATTAACTAATTGTTAATTACAACAGAATTCCAGGGGAAGTGCACAAGACAAGCCATATGAATGCCAAATGAGTACATTAGTGATTGGTGTTATCACAGTGAATACAAAATGATTTCATAATGACTGGGGAGGTAATATATAATGGAAAGAATTGCTCCCTTTTTGATATACTCACCACAGAACTAGAACTCATTCTTGGACATCATTCAGAAGCTGCAACATAGCCTGGAGGCCTTTAATCCAGTCCTGCAAGGAGCTTGCTCTGAAAGGCAGTCCACACCCTTGCGAAGTAAGACATGTATTGGAATTTATTATTTATGGCTCATTGTTATGAGTTGCTGCTGTTGCCCAAAGCGTTATAGCGCATACTCAGTGCTGTAGAGAACCTATGCTTCATAACTTTGTTTGAGCCCCAACGCTCAACCTGGAGTACAAGAGGGAAAAATTTCACTGGAAGGGCCTTAAAAAGAGTGTTCTTGTCCCCAGATAATTATTTATGCTAGCTACTGTAGCTATTCTGCTCTATTCTGTGGTGGTTTCTTTTTGTAGGACATTTCTCACTGTTGCATTTGAGAACAATGCTGATAAGTTCATGAGTAACGTTTTGATGTGTGCTCTTATTTGGGGAACTCTGCCATTGTCAACCCATCATAGAATGAGCTTCAGTGTAAGGAAACAGGATGGATAGATCTTCAAGGCATTTTGTATCTGTTTTAATAAGATGTAGATATGTAAGGTTTGTTGAAATCCGATACTCATGTAGAACATGAACACCCAGAAGTGAAGTTTTTTGTCTAAATGTTGTGGAATTTTTGTTTAGTTTTGAGAATTGTCTTCCATTTGACTTGATAGAAGTTTAGAATCCTTCAGTCTAATTACCCAAGTAAAACACCAGGTCCTATTCCAATAGAGTTGGAAGAATAAACAGAGCAGGTGAGAGAACTGGTCCACAGCACACTGCAGTCACTTAGAGTCTGTTCTTTGGATGAGGCTCTATGCAAAGGACCAAGTGCTGTGCTGCATACTCAGGAATTCATTGTTTTAGGAGAAAGGCCAAACACTAGTAGGCACTGATAAGTGAAGTGGCATGTATCACAGTGGTGAGTGTCCCTGGCACTGAATGTTTTGGCGGTGAAGACTATACATTTGCCAATTTTGCATTCAAAGAGTGGATTGATAAAATAATCTGATGAGTCTCTTCCCTCTTTAATTTCTGTGATTTAAGAGGAGGAGGAGGCTGTATTTAGTAACCAGTGGGCTCCAGTTCCACTGGAATAAAGACATTAAATGCAATGTTTCCGGTAACTCTGTGATTTAAGAGGAGGAGGCTGTATTTAGTAACCAGTGGGCTCCAGTTCCACTGGAATAAAGACATTAAATGCAGTGCTTCCGGTAACTACAAATTACCCCATGACTACAGTTGTGCCTGGGACTTTCTGGCGACCCACCGTGAGAGCTAATGAAGATGCCCTTTTATAAAGTGCAGTATTTCTGGCAGTTATTTTTAATGGGTCGTGCTGTGTTAGAAAATCATGCCTGCAAGATTCCCTGGAGTGGCAGTTGGGATGATATTACTTTCAATGAATCACAGCAGCCACCATAAGGGCAGGGCAGTGTCTATGGCAGCAGTATTGAGCAATGGTGCAACATCAAATGAACGACTCAGCTGGTGACATCTGGCCCCTCTGATCATAACAATTCTGTAGTGTGTAGTACTCCAAAGAGTCCATCCTTCTAGATGATATGTTAAAATGAGGTGTATTTTTGTGTTCATCTTGGGTGACTATTCAGTCAGGCATGGGAGATCCTGTGAGAAAATGAAGGAAGTAATGGAAAAACATTGTCCTCCTTGGTTCATCTCTCATTGGTAAACAATTGCTTTGCACCTTGTTGTTGCTGAGCTTGCTTATGGAGGAAAGGCAGTGCCTTTGAGAGATGTTCCAGTAGAAAGAAACATGCTGCTGTGGCCATGGAGGCCCTGAGAAGCATAGGTCAGCATCAAAAAGTTTTTAAAGTGATTTTCAGTTTTCTTTTCAAGGCTGGGTTTTAGAAAAAGAAAGAAAATAATATTGGATGTTACTCTACAAATATGAAATGCCGTTACTAATTTCCTGTCTCACTGGTATCTTCATCATATCAGGTGTTATATGTAAAAAAAATGTATTTTTGTTTGCAACAATGTCTTCCGTGAAAGTTTTCGTGATGATACTTGGGTGTTGCAAAGGCAAAAGGTGGTACAATCTGTGACAACTAATGAGAGTGAAATGCCAGCCTTTGAAAGGGCTTTGCTTTCCCTACACTGAGTGCTTTAAAAAGCCATCTGCTTACTTGAAATGGCTGCAACACATGGTGCTCTTCCCCAATCCAATATGTGCTGCAAATTGTAGGCACATGGATCCAGTCAAGGACACAGTGTCTGTCTTAACTTTGGATCTCCTTGCTTTTGTCAGTAAGAGTCTCCTCCTTAAACTTGGCTCTTGTGTGTGTTAATTATTTCCTTTTCATGTCCAGCTGGCACAGTACATCAGCACCTTAAGTTGCTCAATTTGATCCTTGTGCTCATGAACAAGGTAATTAAGCAAGCTACAATTTAAGGAAATGTATTTGCCTTGACTTGTTGCAAGTCTTCAGGCAGTGCTCTATCCTAAATCATTTGATAATGTAAGATGCTCTGTGCAGTTTCCCACTTGACTGAGGTTTAGTTCAACAGGTCACAAAATCAGTAATTGATTCTCAGCGTGTCTCTGTTGATTTTATTACAATAATGAGGACCGTCTTTTTTCATCTCTGCTAATATGTTACTAAAACCATCGTTTTCTCAGTTTGGTGTCGGAATGACTTTGACAGGTTGTTAGCAACTATATGACGTACAGAACATCACAGAGATGTCTCAAACTGTGTTGCTGCATGCCTTAGAGAGCCTTAGGTGGTCGTGAAATAAGTGAACACACTTACAAGAAAAAGTTATAGCAAAGACCAAAAATATTCTTCCAGTTTTGATGTCCTAATGAAGAAGTTCTTTATGCCAGCTTGGATTCTTGATCACTGAGGGATGCTGCGTTTCACAGGAATGGGTGACACTGCAAGGCAGACATGCTGGATTAACCACCGATTAAAATCTCTGGGAAAAAGTTTCCTTATCTCCTGAGGTTCTATTTTTCTTTGTTGCTGTTATTGTTTTTTGAGTAGGAGCACTTTATAGTTAAGACATGCACATCTTGAAAGACTTCTGTACTCTTTCAGATTGAAAACAGCAAACAAATAATGAGATGAAAGTTAGGAAGGCAGCTCTACAGGATTATCTCTCCTGCTTAATTTACCAATTTATGTGCACTACCCTCAGATTTTGGGATTCAAAAAGAAAACCCAAAACACATCTGCCTGTTAGCGCAAATCTTCTGACATCAACATTCAGCCTGGCAACATGTGACATACAGTTTTTGGTTTTAGATTCTCAAGTCACAATGATGCTTTTGAGTTGTAACAAGCCAAAGCCATACTCACATAGGTAACAGAATGAAGGAGAATCAGCACAACTTCTGGAATAATGTTGCTGAGAGCTCTGGCTTGCAAAATGAAAAACAAAACCACCAAAACCAATGGCATTAACAAAAAAGCCACTGATTTGAATACAATGAAGAACAAGGCTTATGTCCTTTACACTGAAGGAGTTTTTATGTACCTGCAACTAATGAAATGGATTCAACAACATAGTACTTTTATGGTCCATTTTATGACCAGGTAATTATATATTTTAGCTAGTCCAAATTAATTGCCATTTTACTGTTTTCTGGTTTAAAGGGAAAAGGTTTTTATTAGTACGGTGAGGAAGATTCTCAACCAGAACACAAGGCTTTTATCAGCAAGTGGAATGAAATGAAATAAAGCTTTACTCTTCTTTCCTGCAGGAACATTTTATCTACTTTCTAGTGATATTTCTCTCTCAAAGCCACTTTAGACTTTCATGCCACACACTACTTTAGAAAACAAGTGATTAGCTTGTCTGCACTCCCCACACCCCTCTCCGAGGCAAAGGATGTAGGGAAGCTCATGGAGACAGCATTGGATACAGGCAGGTATTAACTGAGAGATAGCAAGCCTCAGGTGTAGACACGGGTCTCAAATTCAGCAAAACACATACCGACCATTAAAGTCTATGAGAATTTATTGTCTTACTGTTAAGCAGGTATGTGTGTGTTGGACTGACAGTCTAGATCAAGTCCCAAAGCCATAAAAGTTGAAAATATCTCACTAAGAACTATTACTGACTGCTTAGCTTCTATGTGAGACTCTTGCACATGTGACCTGAGGGGAGTGAAGGAGGGTTCATCTAGAACCAGTATTTTGTCTATCAGTGGAAGGAGCCTGACACTTAGGGTTTTGTTTTGTTTTGTTTTTCTTTTTCCCCAGAAGGCTAGTTAGGTAAAAGCATACATAAACAATTTTTCAAACAACCTAATAATATAACAAACAAACTGGATGAGGACAAAATGAAAGAGGCAGTAGATTATCTCCTATCAGCTGGGATTCAGATGGAAGGAAAGAGAGAGCCATGCTGAGTACTTCAGGATCACAGGTACCCGAGTAGGAAAGAAACGGCTATGTCTTCCAGGCTAATTCCCTGCCAGTGAGGGACTGTTCCCCTCAAATGACAGTTTTGCCTTGTTTTGACACCTGAATGTAACCAGGTAGACAGCTTCCTCTGCTTTTCTTGGGAGATGAAGTCGCAATACAACTCTTCTTTCCCCCTAGGTGTCAACACTGCTACCTAATCAATATAGCAAGGGAGAAGGAAAGCACAGGTGTGGTGTTAGGAAGGAGCCACAAGCGCACTGCACTCATGCTTGCTGGGACACTAAGCTCCTGGCAGTACAGCACCACATTGTCAGTGCCCAAATACCTGTGATCCCACCTCACAGTGCACTGCTTTCCACAGTTCTCTCTGGAAAGAAAAGACTAAACAAGGGAAGCGTGGCTTTCAAAATACCTCATAGTTTGCTTCAAATAAATAAATAAATAAATATGTATATTAAATCTGATTTGGTTTTGAAGCCTTTTTTCTGCTCCATTTTCCTTAAATCCGAATTTAGGCTTTCACAGAGAATGTATATAGGGGATGCTCTGAAAATAATGCCTCCTATTTTATTATATTGGCCCAAAACATCAGAGGCAGATGAGTAGAGGCTGAACCTTCCATCAGTATCCCATTACATGTTGTTGCCATGAGACAGATGGCAGCAGACATGGAAGTACATATGGATCAAAGATGTGAAATTAAATTGCTCCATACAGAAAAAATGGCACCCAGTGACATTCACTGACACTTGATGAACAGTTAGGGAGACCAAGCAGATTACAAACAGGGAGTTGTGTACAGAGCTAAATCTTGGCTTCAGTGCATTGGAAGCTATGGTGGCAACATTGGAATATCATAAAATTGGTGGGACTCATGAACGCTCACACAGGAACAGAAAGTACACTTTATGCAGGACAGTTAGAATCTATTGAACAAGTATGAGGCTGAAGTTGACAGTTTCCACACCCATCACATGTCCAAATCTGGTACCTTCTGACTTCCATCTGTTTGGGCTGATGAAAGATGGACTGCATGGGCAACATTTTCCCAATAGCAAGGCCATCACAGCAGCTGTGAAACAGTGGGTCACATCCACTGGTGAAAAGTTTTGCAAGTGAAGCATACAGGCACTTGTTCATCACTGAGAAAATTCAGAGCTAATGGTGGTGATTATTCTGAAAAATAGTGTTTTGTAGCTGCGAATTTGCTCTATCAAAAGTGTTCTTGGGCTCTTTGTATCTGTTGAAGTCTCCATGGAAATAAATAGGAGGCATTGCTTTCGGAGTAACCTTTGTGATTTCCTTATTTTTATCATCCACATTCCTGTTAGTTTGTAAATAATAACAGCACTTATTTTCTATGCTTTCTTTTTTCCTTATTAAAGGAAAAAACAACAACAATACTATGACTACCTTTGGCATTAAGCTTACAAATCTGAAAGAACAGTATTTAAATGATCCATGATACATTTGATTTGCAGCTGCATGCAGAGGAAGAAAAAAAGCCTATTTTAAGCAGCTGAAGCAGTCAATCTTGGTGTTTCAGCTCACCATTATTTTCTCTCCCTCAGCAACGCCTAGTCAGCCACCATCCCAAGAAAGGCAATGCCAGCTTCAGGAAGAGCTATTCTCTGTTAAGTCTTCAGATCTTAAAGTGTGGTGGAAAACTTCACATTCTCTCAGCAGGAGAGCAGGACTCAGTGTAGGTGTAAATCTCTGGCAGCTGATTGTTGGAGCCCACAAGCTGTACCTTGTAAATAATTCACTTAGGCACAGAAAATCTGCATATAAGGATGAAATGTCATTTATAACTCATAGGATATTGACTTGGCTGAGAACAAGTTTCCAGCTCCTTCAAGTCATTAAGTACTGCTAAGGAAGAAGGAATATAGATGATGTAAAATAAACTCTGCTTTTTGCTTGTAACTAGAAGAGAATGGTTAACAATAACCACACTGAAAATTAAACTCTCTGGGAGAAGAGGAACGGGATGTTTTTGTGGAACCAGTCAGCTCAGTACAAATGTTGGAGCTTCTTTACCATTAACTCTGTCAGAACCTCATCCTTCACATTATTCATAGGGCATGGCTTATAAGAAGACACTGAGCTGGAGGTGAGATGCTGGAAGGTGCTGAGAGTGTTTCCCTTCATTCATTTTTGTGATGGAGTGGTTTGCTGAGAGGGAAGATAGACAGAGCACCCCTCACTCAAATTCTGTGTTAGCAGAAGTGAGGTATTTTCACAACTTGTGTGTTTCACTTTATGATATTTCTATTGCTGTTTTATATTCCTGTCTGTTTACACCCTGTTTTTCAGATGTTTATAATTTTGGCAGACTCTTTTTTTTTTCCTCAGTCTTTTGCCTGTAACTTTGCATACCATCCCATGTTGAATGTTGTTGGAAACCAGTTTGCCACAGTCCTCAGAGGAATCACTGGTTCTATGGAACAGAAGTAGGGAGAAGTCATTGTCTAAGAAATCTTTCTTAAAAAAAAAAAAAAGGAAAAAGGAAGATGAATGCATGATTGGGAGGGATGCAAGGAAGGAAACTGAGACCGAGCATTGAAGTAGGGTGCAGCTCTGGTATTACTTGTGACCTGATAGCTAAATTAAGGATGCTTGTTATCAGAGTGCTCATTCCAAGTGGAATCATGCCTTCAAAATTCACAGTATTCTGTGCTTTCACTTATCTGAGTTCTGCCTGTATGTTGAATGTGGTTGGTATTAATCTTCACTTTTCCACAAATTACCCTTTGTCCTCATGCCATATTCATTGAAAGTAGAGGCAAAGGTATTCATTTAGTTTTGGGCTGTTCATAGGTTATCTTTAGTTCCTGCTACATTCACCCTCTACATCAGCTTCATTTGTTCACTTGGTGTTCTCTTTTTATTTAGACAGCTGATGAAATAGCTATTTGTTTTAATCTCTTTTGCAAGGTTTAACTTAGCTTAATTTTCTGGCAAACTTTCCTTTTTGTGGAGAGTCATTACTTTGCCCCTGTATTACCTGCCTTAGGAAATAGTTAATTTACCGTTTGTACCCTTTTCCCATTCTTTGAGTCTGCACCTGACTCAGACACCCTCAGAGACCCCACAGTGTGGGGTGGCTGCTTGTTCAGTTGGGTCTGGAGCCTTTCCTTGCAAACCCTTTCCTTTGCCTTGCAGTATATGTGCTCTGCTATTCAGGTGACTTCCTTAAGTAGTTCATTAATCTCTGCACTCACATTTTCCTACTGAAGACATCTGACAGATAACTCACTTTGAGTGTCTTTCCTAATGAAAACATCCTTGATCTGACAATGCTCTTGGTGCTGAAGATCAGCAGTCAATACTTCACTTTCTACCTGCCTACCATGCACTCCCTGGCAAGCAGCTTACTCTTCCAGTTTCTACATCAGCTTTGAAAAGTGTCTCCCTGATCATCTGTCATGGTCAGACAGACTTCTTCATGTGAACCTCAGCTTTTTTCTTCTTTCTAAGTGGAAGTCTGCTTTCTTTCCACTGTTTACTGCATGTTACTCTCACACCTTTTTCTTCTCTGGTTCATGGCTCTCTCTTCTTCTTTTATGGTACAAACTTTTCCACTTTCTTCCTCAGTGCCTCATCTTTTTCTGCCTGTTTGGATCTTGCCTTTTATAAATTACCTCATGCAAAACTTCTTGCCCCTACAGATCCTCGTGGTGCTCAAGACTGCTTCAGCACACAACTGTCTTTGCTCTCCCCTGCATTACTCCACGCATTGCATGACTTGAGCTTCATTTTTAAGAGAAGAAACAAATTATCCAACCATCTCTCAGGAATTGTGGTGATAGGATGAGGGGAAATGGTCACAAACTGAATCATAGGAAGTTCCGCATAAAATGTGCTAGGAAACTTCTTCACAGTGCAGGTGATGGAGCACTGGCACAGGCTGCACAGAGAGGTGGTGGAGTCTCCTTCTCTGAAGACATTCAGGACCCGCCTGGATGCCTACCTGTGCAACCTGGGCTAGGGATCTGGCTTTGGCAGTGTGGTTGGACTTGGTGATCTCTATAGGTCCCTTCCATCCCCTACAATTCCATGATTCTGTGAAAAAAAAAAACCTTCTTTTTGTGCTCCCTAGCTTCACAGCTTCAAAAATAAATGTCTGTCTGATTTGTAGCCTTGTTCTCATATTGTTGCTCATATGACATGCAGTGAGAGGAGTCTCTTAACAGGCAGACTCCAAAGCAGACAGGGTAATGAGTGGTTACAATAGCTGTCCATAGGCATACACACAAGGTGAGATGTCTGGCTCTTCTTAACTAGTCCTATGCCACCGTGAAAAGGAAAGGAAAATGGAAAACAGCAAGATCAGAGAATCAAAGAATCCTTAGAGTTGGAAAGGACCACTGAGGGCCATCTAGTCCAGCTCCTCTAACAGTGAACAGGGACATCCACAGCTAGATCAGGTTGCCCAGGGCCTGATCCAGCCTCGCCTTTATAGTCTCCAGGGATGGGGCATAAACCACATCACTGGGCAGCCTGTTTCAGTGCCTTACCACCCTCACTGTAAAATACTTTTTCCTTATACCTAACCTAAATCTACCCTCCTTGAGCTTGAAAGCATTTCCCCTTGCTCTATCACCACAGACCCTGCTAAAAAGTCTGTCCCCTTCTTTCCTGAAGCTCCTCTTCATACTGAAAGATACTGAAAGTCCACTATCAGGTCACCCTGCAGCCTTCTTTCTTCCAAGCTAAACAGCCCCAGCTCTCTCAGCCTGTCCTCATAGGAGAGGTGTTCCATTCTGTGGATCATTTCTGAGGCCCTTCTCTGCATGTGCTACAACAGGTCTGTGTCTCTCAACATAGATCAGGATTACATCTGCACCAGCAGCCACCACTGTTTGCTCTTTGCAGTCCTACTATGACTGAAGATCCCCAAAAGGAGGAGACATTCGCTGTTTTGTACTGAAAGACCAGGTAGCTTTATCCCTGTCTAGAGGATGGAAGATACACGACAGGTGAGTAAACCAACATTTCAAGATGAGGAAGAGGGTGTCTGTACTTTCATCAGATGGCAGCCTCTGTGGTATCAGTAGTCATTGGTAGGTGCTGTCATATAGTCAAGCCATACAGTTGTGATTTGTAGTTCTGATAACAAATGCAGAGGGAATGAAAACAAACCAACCAACCCCCAAAGATCCCATGAAAAAAAAAGTTTTATATGCGGCAGACTAAGAAATGAAAAAGAAAGAAATGAAAAAAATAAATTATTAGTAAGCAATTGGGTGAATAAATAAATGTATAAAACCCACTACTGCCCATTTCAAAAGAAGAAGAGAAGCCTAAAATAACAGCATGAAGAAGAAAAGCTCTCAAAGAAAGACTTATTACGGAAACAAGAAGAGAAACGTTTGAAGTTGATTTAGAAAAGAAAAAATCATGAAGTAATGGTGGACATTAATAAATGGAGAAGAAGATTAAATCAGTGATATTTCTAAGATGTGTAAACTTCTGAAATGCTTTATAAAAATCTGTTAAAAAAAGGGGAAGGAGAAATGGATAATTAAGAAGCAATGATGACTTTGTCAAAGCTATTGATGAAAAGCAGATAAGAGAATACTTAAAGCTTCTGAGTATACATATACAGATCAGCAGGTGCACATGCATTTCAGAGTGTTAAGGGAATTAGCTAATGAACTTAAAAAACACTGGCAATTATTTACAGAAAGCTACAGAGTCTAATGGGAAAGTACCAGGGAGCCAGAAGAAAAAAAGCAAATGAAATTCTGAACTTCTGCAGGTAGAAAGTAAAACTTGAAAAATGCAATAATCCAGCTACTGTGTGTCCAGTTTCTATGATGTGCACATTAAGAGAGAAATTGAATCATAAACACAATTAACAGCATGGATTTCTACAGAACAGATCATGCCAGACAAACTTTTCAGATCAAGTTACAAAAATTGGGCAAAAGTAGCAAAGTAAAGGCAATGTATCTGGACTCTCCTGAAGCATGTAGTTACTGGGGCTGCCTCAACTCTTACTTAAGTATGAATTAAAATTGATGTGAATGTCAGCTTTGTCACGTAAACTGAGAGTGAACTGAAGGACCATAAACAAGGAAAATGATAAATTGTGGTGTTGAGCTATTGGGAGCTGCCTGCAGGGGTGCTACACAGGGATTTGAGCTAGACATAGCATTATTTAACATTTTTTGTATTGAGGGAAGGGGTTGGGGAGGACAAGGTGGAAAGTCACAGATTGGGTTTCTATGTGGCCTGTGCTACAGCAAAGTTGATAAGTAAATAATAAAGCAATAATTAATAATAAAATAAATAATAAAGTAATGATAGGGCATGTGAGTGACAGTCTGGGAGATGGCATACAGGGGAGTGAAAATACAGCAGTGAATATCTGTGCAGCTGTTCAGATCAGAGGATGCTGCTTTCCAGCATGGATGCAATAGACATGTCCAGAAAATAAGAAGTATTATCCCAAAACAGCAAAACAGGAAATTACTGCAAAATTAAAAGTGAAAATACTTCATCCTGGAAATGTCAAAGCATTATGCTTTCTTACAGAAAAAAAGATATGAAGCCAGTGCTGTTTGGTTTCCAGAAGAGTCCTTCTGACAAGCTCCAGCGACAGTTTCTTTGTATGTAGCACGGTTGAGGTTGCATCAGAAATAGTGTGTACAGTTTCGTACATGTCAATCTTGAAACGTCGTCAAGAAATTGGATGGAGTCCAGCACAGAGTAATCCAAATGATTAAGAGTCTGAGGGATTCATTTATACAGAAGATTAAGTGAATTATATTTTGATTAGGAGTACAATTTAATGGTGTATAAGTAACAGAAAGACATAAACACCAAGTAGAGAACAGGATAATTTAGGATAGTCACAGAGTTTTTGATGGGATGATCAAAAGAAAATTTTGACAGGATATCAAGAAGCATTCCTCAGCTGTGATTTTGACTGTATGTTTCCCTCTTTTTGATATCAGAATGGACTTCAGAAATAATGGAGGAAGTTCTTGCTTCTAGAGTTGTCATTTAAAGTAGTATATGGCTCTCCTGCAGTCAGGGGTAAGGATTCTGCAATGCAATCTAGGCAGCCTCCACACCTCTGATTCTTGCTACCCCTGCACAGAGATTGCCACCTTCAGCTAGTAGGCTCTGAGCAGCACCCATTCCCCAAAGTGATCAGCTGGTAAGTAATCTTAACCCAGGCTAATGAGCAGAAGAGCCAGTAAAGGAAATTCCAGGGGCAGGTGGGTGGGTGACGAGCTGCATTAGCAGATCACTTATGTTGTTTATTTTTTTAATAATAATAAAAGTCCATGAGCTGTGATTGTATACATCTGCACTCAGCACTTGGTCTTGAGGATTAAGACAAACTAAAAAGACAGTGAGGTATGAAATGACAAATGTAAGAAGCTGTAGCCACACTTATCAAAACCCCTGCAACATGGTGCCTTTCTGAAACTCCTGTGTGAGAAAATGCTTAATAATTTTTTTTCCCCAAATATACTAGAAGGCTAAATTCAGAACTGAAAGTGCATGTGGTCTAAAGAGATTCTATCTGGGGGGCAAATATCGGTAGTAATAAAAGCATTGCTATTGACTTGGGGTCAAAACTTCAGTCATTTCTGCCATCGTGTCATACTGTATCCACTTCTGAGATGCTGGAGAACTGCTGTAATAGTCATATTCTCACAACATACTTAGATAAAAAGAAAATCAGCCCTGCTTCCTTAAACCAGGCACATCCAACCTGCTGCCTGAGCTGCATGCTGCCTGGCCCAGCTCACAGTGCATCTGCCCTGTGCCTCACACCTTCTTAGTTGCCCTGGGCACACACTCATTGCTCAGCACCAACCAAACATCAGTGTGCTACTAACGCTGTCTGGGCTGAAACCAGGGCATGGGGAGGGCAGTGATGTGCAGTGCTGACTCAAGTGATCTTAACTGTATGCATTTTGATACATTGCCTAAGCACAGCCCTGTAAATAGTGAAAAGTGTGTGGCCTTATTTTCTGTTTTGACAAAGCAATTTGAGAACAGGTTTCAAGATTGCCAAAAAAATATTTAATTCATCGGTATATTTGCAACTCCGTTTTCATTTGACATAAACATGTTTTTCAAATGGAATATACGGAGTTGCAATCAGATATTCAATTCAAAAATCTGATCATATCTCTTTATCAGACTTCTATAGGAGAGAAATATCCCTCACTTCACAATCATGCCTTATTCGTCCCATAGCTTTTGGCAGCACATGCATTTTGGAACAAATTTTGCCAAGGATGAAGCACAGGAAGAGTACAGTTTCATAAAAAATCTCTGATGAGCACCTTGAGACCTCACTAAGAGTTGCCACCCCTGTCATCGCACCAGACTGATGCATTATATTCACAAAAACAAAGTTAAATATCCCACTACTTCTATGTTTTTGTTCTCTTCTTTTATATCTTTTAATAAAAATATTAAAAAATAAAATAAATGTTGTTACTTATGTACAATAACAATATTATATATTTCCCAAGGGTTGCTCCAAAAGTAGTGCCTCCTACTGTGTTATGTTGGCCCTCAACATCAGTGGCAGATGTTGGTGGTATGGCAGTAGAGGGTGAACCTTCCCACCAGCATTCTGTTACATGTTGTTGCCATGTGACAGATGGCAGCAGAGAGGCAGTCTGACAAAATTATGCCTGACATGGAAGTGCATATACAGAAAAGATACAAAGCTGAATTCCTCCAACCAGAAAGAATTGCACCCATTGTCATTAATCAACACTTACTGAAGGTTGATGGAGACCAAACTGCGGATGTGAGCATAGTGAAGTGGTGAGTTTCTGCAATGGTGACAGCAACAGTGGGTCACCTCCACAGGTGAAGATTTTTACAAGCAAGGCATGTGGGCTCTTGTTCCTTGCCGGTGAAAATGCAGAGCTAATGATATTGGCTATCTTGAAAAATAGTGCTTTGTAGCCATGAATTTGCTCAATCAAGCAGAATTACTGCACTCATGTTTTCATTGAAGCATTGTAGTTTTTGGAAAATAAATAGGAAGCATTACTTTTGGAGCAATCTACATATTTTCAGCACAAAACAATCCCTCTTTACACCATGTGACCCAGGCAAGCCAAAGAGTTGAATGCCTCTGGCTTAAATTGAGATTAATTACAGAATATGACTGTTAACAAAAATGTAATCTTAAGTTTCCAGTCAGAGCTGTAGGCTTGTTGTTAAAATCTATTTTTATCATCTCATATTGGTAGCTGTGAAGCCGGATCTTCTCACTGGAATTAAAGATACCCATTAAAATCAAACATAGGAATATTTCCTAATAGAGCAGTTCTTAAACATCATCTCTGGTTTAACATTAGCCTAATTCCTACACATTCATCAGCATCATATTGAAATGCTGCCTTGCTGTTCATGTGCCCTAATGACAGCTCTGCTGAGGGAGCTGGGCTCCAGTGTAACTGCTCCTTGGTGCATCTCCTGAGCTGCACAGCCTCCTCCACACTGGACAGGCCACCTCCTGCAGCTTTCAGCTTCTTTGTCCCTGCAGCAGTGGAAATAAGAAGTACAGAGACTTCACAGCTGAGGTAGGGTGCAGACCCATGCAATGAGAAAGGACTGGCTGAAAGCTCAGGCCTTGTTTGATCTCTGGGCAGTGTCCAGTGCAAAGTGTTAAGGCATATCTTCTAACTGCAGCCTCCTGTTCCTGGGCATTTTCTGCTGCTCAAAAATGCATCCAGCCTCAGAGAAATTCTCCTCTGAAAAGTTGCCTGGATGGAGTACTATAAAAAGGATGTATATTCCAATTTAAAATATGCACAGATCATTCACTGAGGTAGCAACCATCCTTTTTCCCTTCCCCCAAGAAAAAAGTGTAAATCACATCTTCTCAACAAGGCAGGTAGTGAGGATGACAAAATTCTTACATTCTTAAAGTGTTATTGGAGAAAAAATGTCACCTCCATGCATAATTGCATAACTTTACTACCTGTCATTTTCTATCAATCAAAAAAATGTTATACTTGAATTTGAGGACAAACATGTCTAATAAGATTTTAGATTGACAGCTGAATGGCTGTACTCAACCTTATTTTAACTTTATTTTTTTGTTGTTGCTCACTAGATCAACATAGAGAGTATTATACCAAAGTTAAGTGAAACAAATACTCAGATATATTAATCCCTCATGCGCACTTTACCTCAAAAAATAGCATTTCTTTCCCTGTAGATTTTACTAGTCAGCTCCCTTCAGTCTCACCAGCACTGCAGCAGGAGTCTAATGTTTCTTCCTTTGTGTTTCCAGTGCAGTATTGCCAGATTTTGTCTCTGTGATCAGTATAATGTGTTTGATGACATGTGGCCAGCACAAGTGCCCCACTTTTCTTCAGCCCTCCTTGTCCTGGTGCAGGGCTCTGTTGTCCTTTGAGAGGAACAGCTTCTGTAATTCTCTCACTACAACCTTCTGCCATCTCTCCTCTGATCATGTTGTTCAGGGTTTTCAGTGGCCTTCAGTTCTGCAGTTTTCATCCGAAGGGAGTAGAAGATGAGACTTCCATTGCATTCTTATTGCCATGTGTTAGACAGCAGCTCCTTTCCTGTCTCAGTGTATTGCTTTCTGTCCCTGTCAACCTCAGAGTCCCAATTGACCCCCCAGAGCATCCCAGATAATATTTTCCCATCACTGGTCCTTCTCCTTGAAGCTGTTGGTTTTCTACCTTGAGGTTCTCTCTATGTCCCTTTTTGTTTTTCTCAGACTTCCTATCCCTGAATAAATTACAAAAAACCTGTTCCTCAGCTCAGCAGTTTTCTTCTTTGTATTCATTTTCTGTTGGATAAAGAACTTCTCAGATCTGGGATTCATTATTGCTTGGGTCTACTTCAGCCTCCAGATGAAATAGCTATGGTCTATCTCTTCTGAACTCTTTGTAAGCCATTGCAAATGCTCCAGGACAGACTGTAAAATGATTAAGAGGGCACCAGGGCCTCTTTGTAACAGATGCATGAACACGACTAATCTTGGCCATCTTCTGCAGCTTCTTTCAGTTTCTGTGCATGAAGCTGTTGTTTCACTCTTAAAAATAAAATACTTCTTGGTGAGGAATATAGGCAAACAAGGGGTAGGAAATTCTGGTTGCTTTAAGAGGAAAGATGCCTCACTCCAATTTTCCATGAAGAATGTAATTACCTCCCATCAGGAGACCTCACAGTATCCACTGGTTAAACCTGCCATCCCTCTGGTTCTGCAGGGAGGAAGTGGTGGCATCCATGTATTCATACTGTGGAAGCAAGTTCAGCATCAGGGATATCGCTTGCTTCCATGGACATCTGGATGAGCAATGATTAGGACTGGATAGGAAATTGGTCCCTACCCCACTCCCAGTTGCCCAATGGCCTGCGCAGGATGAGACGCCTCAAGAATAGGGACCATGGACTTCATGGGGCTGATCCACTTTATTTCTTCCTTGAAGAAAGAAGCAGATTTAGGATGGAGATTTTGTATCTGCACTTGCAATGAGTGTTGTGGAAGCAGTAGGATAAAGACTCCCAGAGCTAAGCTACAATTAGCTAATTAGTGCTGGAAGAACATTGATACTGGGACAGCCTGGGCCTAGATTTGAATGATACAAGCCTTCCTTGGAGGAGGAGCATGAGCTTCTGTTATGTTCTGTTCTAGTTACATTCAAGCTGGCCTGAGTATGTCTGTACATGTGGAAATCACACCCCTGATAGCAGTGTAGATCTACAGGTCCCAGCAGTTCCAGGTCTGCTTCACAGGCAACACAATATATGCAATATGCTGCTCACTGCTTGTGGCAAAACCACAAATGACTCTCCAGGGATTGTTCTTGGTGAAGTGTCAATCCAGGGGGCGATGTTTATCTTCTAGTCTCTTTAATGCATCCTTTTTGAGTTTCTGAGATTATTTAGCCTAACTTAATGACAAATGAGCAAGTATTTAAAGGAACCTTCATAACTGCAAGAATAACCAAGGAGCCGGATGTCAAAATGCTATCAGCCAAAGTCACAATTAAGGGCAACTCACAGTTTCTATAGCCATAATTAATTGCAGGCACAAAACGAGAACTTCAAGGAGCTGGTCATTAAAAAAATAAGATTGAGGAGAGACATTCTGAGCATCCATGCTATTATTAAAATTAACATCAATCTTTTTTGCTTTGCAGGATCTTTCACGTTCGATCTTTAAAATCCCTTACAAACTGCAGAGATGCTGTTATAATATCCAGTGAAAGGGAAAATGCTCAGACTCATGGCAAAGTGTAACATCAAATTAGACTTGTTTAGCTCTGATATCACACGTACTGCTCTGGCCACATCTTTTTTTTCACTGTAGAGAGCAGTCTTTTTACAAAATTGGAAGAGAGTTTTGATTTGTTACTTCTCTGCTGGAGATATTCCTGTTTCCAGATGCTTATGATTTATATCGGAGGTCTCACCATAAAGGGGGACCAAAGTGGTAGTTTGCTAGGGCACTTTTCTGGGCAGCCATTTGCAGAAGTGTTGAGGAGGACTGGCAGGACCACACATCCCCGGAGGAGCCATGCTCTGGCTGGACCCTTTCCAAAAGTGATTTCCTCTGTTCCCTGCAAGCAGCAATCAGAAATCATCTCCCTCAAAGGCGAAATGTTGTAGAGGTCCTTGCACGTGGAAAACAGACAGCCTTTATGTTGGTGGAGGTGGAGGGCTGGAAGGGGTCTTGCTTTCTTGTGGTGACTTAAGAAAATACTCCAGCAGCCGCTGCTCCCTCTCTCAGTGGAAAGTATTAGTCCATGGGGCTGTGCTGGCAAGATTTCTCTGCCTGTCAGGCTGCAGGCTCAGCAGCACAGTGGCAGGAGCCCAAGAATTGCTCAGAGCGGCGCGTACCTGCTTGCTTCTGGTCTCGCCCCCAGTCGTCCTCTCACCTCATGAATATCCAGAAGGGGCAGATGGAGAGGGTGTCAGAGAGGCCTTGGGGGTGGAGGAGAAGACGGCCACAATCACATGCAGTGCTGTTGCCCGCCAAGAACGAGTGGCTGCACTGTGCGACATGCAGACGTGGGCAGGTGACCTGCTTTTTCTGCTGACAGCAAGCTGGCTGCATGCTGCTCATGCAAGTGGCACCCGTCCCTTGAAGCTGTACCCTTTGTCCCATTGCATGAGTTCTGCCGAATGAGCCAGGGGGAGCAGTACCCATGGGTGAGCCCCGTGGCACTCCTGCAGCATCTCTATCCTTTCCACTCAGCTTCATGTCTGTATTTCAGCAACCTTTTTCTTTCCTCTTTGATGCATTTCGTTGAGATGCTTTGACCAGAAAGGCTCCTCCATGTCCTGCCTCTCAGCAGTTACAGTGGAATAGCCACCTGCAGTGTTGTTTTTTTGTCGTTGTTGTGGGTTTTTTTTAATAAAAAAAGGCTTTAAAAAAAAAGAAATCAAACCCATGCAGTGTTTCTTGTTTTGTTTGTTGCATTTGTTTCAGTGTTTGTGTTTCACCACATTGAACTGGAACTGATACTGGGGAGCAGAAACTGGTGATGCCCGTGCTTTGCCAGTGAATTGGCAGAAAAAGGGAGTGAGCTGAAAGAACGTTTTCTCTATCTAGAACTGACATCAATTTTAGGTGGGAGTGTACTTGCTAAGCTGCTTCAGCTTAGCATCAATATTAGTGGAAGACACATAAGGCTGAAATCTTATGACTCTTAGTGTCAGAACGCTTTTGATACTGCTCTCAGGACCAGACCTGAAACGAGCTCTTGCTATAGCCTGCATGCCATTGCACAGGATTTCTTTCAAATTGAGACGCCAAAATTACATTGCTAAGATATAAGTAGTTTACATAATCCCAGAATGCAACATGGGAAAGATTTCAAAATAAAAATGAATAATAAGATCAACATTTATTGTTTTTTTCCTCCTACGCTGGCGTTGAAAATTCCTATTGGTGTGGCTTTATATGAATAGTTCTCCAGAAGTAAATTATGAGCAAAATTCAAAGCCACCATAAATTAAATGTGCTTTTCTCCTGCTTTGGTGTACAAGACTTTCCATTAAGCTAGCCCCATATAATATACCTTGGATGTGTTCAAGAAAGCCCTGTAAATTATAGTAAGTATTTAAAATGGTAAGTAGACATTGAAAAAGGCCACATTAGGATTAATGAATGAAAGGGTTGATACTGAAAATGCACTTGTAAATAAATAACATGAAAAGTAAAGATGACACACTGTTAGGTTAGAGTTACAAGTGGGAGTATGATGATAAATCATGCAGTGGTTTGTCAGAGCTTTGCGTGTGGGGGCACGTACTCCTCAGGCCTCCTCTTCCCTTCCCCCAGAGTGAGACCTCTCCCTTGCCATGCCCCCAGCTGCATTTCCAGGAGGCTGATCAAACATGCCTGCTTTCAGTGCTGCCTTTCTGTGATGGAAGCACACTTGGCTGGCTAGGAGCAACGTATTCCTCTCATGGTTCTGGCTGGAGGGTGGCAGCGCTCCTCACCTGCTCTGGATACTTTGGCCTTAGAATATACCTTGTATGCTTTGCCAGAGTTGCCACTGAACTCAGATACGTTTAACAGGAGCAGACGTTTGGGTGGATGGTTTCACGCCTACATTCATGGGCAGTGAGTTGGGTGATGAGAAGAAAGCAGAGGAAAGCTGAGGTGTTCCATCCAAGGAAAGATTTTTCCATGTTTTCACTGCTCCATCATAAAGTCCATACGTACTGACTACAGATACTAACACAGAGCATCTCATTTTGTAACTTTCTCTTCAAATCATAGAACAGAAATCATAGATGTGTCAATACCTGCAGATCGCTTGGACTGTGGAAAACATCTGCTTTACTATGTTAGGGTTTTCAAGTCTGAGAGAGAATGTATAAGGTCAATAAGCCTTACATAGCTGGGATCAGAAGTCCACTTTAAGATTACCTCTGCTTTGAAATGGTAATGATGTGACTATGTGCAGTCAGATTCTGTCTCCTGGTGACATGGGATGAATCCAAAATGTGATGACTGTAATAGAGCTGCTCTGGTTTCAGAGGAGCAGAAGACGGGATCAGGATGTGGCATGTACACTACATGAAGTGATGGGTGGGTACATTTTTACAGCCTGATTTTACTTCCCTCCGTGGTATTCAATTTTATCCACATCGGTCCATTGAGAAAACAAGGTTCTGCTCTCAGTGAAGTGTTTATGGGCCTGTACAGCCATAGGAATACCTTTTATGTGCCCATGGCACTTTGAATATCTTTGAATGGGAAGGAATCTTTGTGGGCAAGAATAAATCCACATACTTTTTGGTCTGCCATGCGAGGAAGGGCAGAGAAGCAGTCAGTGCTACCTAAATCTTTGCCAGACCCCAGGGAAGGATTTAAGTTCAGGTTTCCTATTTGAGTAAGCACTAGGAACAAATGGTAACATAAAGGTTAGTAGAAGATTATAAATAGGATAATAAATGGAGAAGGAAGGATTATACTACCACATTAGAAATCATTTGAAGGGAAGGTAAAAACTCTCATGCTTTGCAATAATTTCTGAGTGCCCAGATTGACGGTAACCTATCTGTGTTATTTATTATAGAGATATATGTTTTGATATAATTTTAAAAAACAGCTTGTTAAATTATTGACGCTACTAATACAGTAGTGCACCAAAATTCTAATAGGCTGAAGTAGGATGTTAATGGTGTAGAAATAAATATTTGCTATAGCAATGTGTCTGAGCATACCCAATCAGCTGAAGGAGGAGAAGAATATGTTTCTCAGGCGGCCAGTATTAGCTTAGTAATTTGGCTTATATATTTGAATACTCCTGATTATTCGTTTGATATCTGTCAGATAAACTCAGATAATTGGTGAAGATGAAGATGCTGCAGCCCATTCATGGATAGGCTGTGAGCAGAAAGGTAAAATTAGTCCATCCACTTTGACCTCTTCATTCGGCTTGGTGCAGTTCATAAAACTGAGAAGTCAGATAGTGTGTAGTAAAAGAGTTGAGTTGGTAGAAAGGAAGTAACGATCTCTGCTCTTTATTGGTCTCCATAACCAGAGCCTGAGAGTTCCTCGCAGCGTTCAGTTTTGCACAGAGTCACACAGTGGCATCCAACCATCATACGCAGGAGCAAACCCATCAACATCTGCCCAAGATGGGCAACATGGTTTGGGATGTGTTGACCTGACTGAAATCTCTTCTTATGTGAAAGGGGAGAAGTGTTGAAGCTGTGCCACTGAGAGTAGAGGAAGTTGTGGAGAACAGATGTCCATGACTTAATTAATATACAAGTTATAGTGTTGCTGCCTGAAAGCAGTGGGAACAGTGGGTAAAGAGGATGACAAAAAAGGCAGAAAAGGGGAGAACTACAACTGCAGTGGAGTGGGCACTGGGGATTTCAAAAAGACAGTCCCCATTCTTTGGCCGTCCACACTCCATTTTACATTAGTCTGATTGGGAAAATCTCATTGCAACGTGTGCATGCTTGCACCAGACAGTCAGATTACTCACTGCTTTTGACATATGCCTGATGTGCCAGGCTGCCCAGGAAGCTGCTGGGCTCTGCTGAGGAGAAAGGCATTCAAGAATCAGTTTGGGCTCACAGTGCAGAATTCTTCTGTATCGTCCGTCCCCACAGCATTCTTGGCAGGTGTCACTTCTCACTGCAGGTATGCTGGTAACACTCCAGCAATTCTGAGTCACTGGGCGACCTCTGTGAAGTTGAGCTCAGCTATGTATCTGTGTTTTAAAAAGGTTTCCTTTTGTTTAAGAACACGTTTGTTGCTTTTTACCTGCTTCTCCCATCTCAGGCTTTCAGACGACAAGCTTGGTTTAGCGATCAGGAAATTACTAGCATCATCCTAATTTTAGTATTGTTCATGCATTGCGAAGCAACTTGCTATGCAAGAAAAAAAAAAAAAAAAACACGTTTGAGCAGTATTGGTACAATATGTCAGACGTAGCAATATTGTCTGTGATTATCACTCCATACAGTTTTCAAAGCATTGATGAATTGTGACAGATCCTCCTCTGAAGCATAGTTTATGAAATCAGTGGTAGTACATCAGCTTACATCAGCTGAGGATCTGGGCTACAGTTCTAGTTTTCTGCTGACACCTTTTCACAACAGAGGTGAGCCTGAGATGAATGGAGAGGTAACCTCTTTAGGTGCTCTATACTCTGTGTGAGAAATCCTCAGAGTTTCAGCCTCTCTTGGATAAGAAGATGAAGTCACAGAGTCTTGAAAATGAGTATGTATCTGGGAAGTATGATACAAATATAGGAAACACTTCCACACACTCCCCCCCCCCCCCCCCTTTTTTTTTTTTTTTTTACCAAGGTCCTGGGACAGCTACTGAATTTCCAAACTGGGACATGAAGAAATTTCCAGTAATGATGGCAATGGGAAGCATGTCATAGAATATAGAATCATAGAATTGCTTAGTTTGGAAAAGACCCAGGAGATCATTTAAATTCACACAAACAATTTACCTAGAAGGGCTACTCCAGTATAGTCTCAAACATTTTGTCACAGATAGTTAGAATGGCAGTGCAGTTGTAGTAACATGGGATCCATTACAGTGCCACGGATGCTGCTTAAGCTTTACAGGGAGATACAGGGAGAGATCACCATTTTGTATGTGTGAATAGCGGTGTGTGGGGATTAGCAAAGTGTGAATTAGCGCAGTTCTGCTGACTGGCTAAAAAGATGCATATCCCTTTTTCTTGACATTTAGAGGCGAAGAGGAGTTAATTCAGAAAAGACCAAGTTTCTGACACTTTTAATAATAAAGTAACACTTCAGAATGATAGTGTGAGATGAACGATTTGTAATGACCAGCGTAACAATGTGAGAGAGGCGTGTCATGTGCTTCTCTCTTTTTTAATATGTCTGAGACTGTTCATCAGTTACCATCCTTTAGGAGCTCTCCTAGTCTTTTCTTCCTATTTATAAGTGTCTTTTTCCAAATCTGCCAAAAACGCTGTTAAAAAAGACCACACAGAGAACTGATCTACCTTACACAAATGTCTGGTGGGAAACAGTCATGTAAATTTTGATTTACTGAATGCACAAAAGAGGGAGGCCACCACCTAAGAAATGGATGACAGCATCTGAAAGTGGTTCCAGCATTTTAAAAGCAATTATGGGGGGGTAGATTTATGCATGAAACCTGCTCTGTACATTAACTAAATTTGTGGGTTTAATCACTGGAAGGAGAAAACCAGCTATGAAAGACCCAAAGTAACAGGTCATTGTAGCTATTCCCTTGAGGACATAATTTGTGTCAGTGTACACAGACAGGACTGGGCATATGTGTCGCAAAAGTGACAAAGGAAAAAAGTAAGAGAACATCCTAAAAAAAGCAAACACGAGAGAATGCTGGAATATATGGCTTCCTGAATAAAGAAAATAAAGCAGTGACTATGTGAAGATTTCTTAGCATGGGAATGGCAAAGAAGTAACGCATTCTTCACTCCAATGGAAATTAATGGAGCATGCATTCCTCATTCTCAGCCTATTTGAGGCTGCAACGGGGGATATCACATCTGGCAAAACTACTTTGAGTCATGTTATACCACTTATAACATCATCTGGACTTAGGAAACAGTTTTCTGAAAATAAGGAATGCTGTACAGTACCTGACATTAGCCTTGTTGAAAGGTACTGATAAGTTGCAGAGGTCTAAGAAATTAAGGGCCACATTTACATGGAATTTTCCTGCACTTTATTACAGTCAATTCCCTGTTTTTGTAATTTTAACGGCCCTGTTCCCTTCAGTGCCTTCCCCAGAGCAAGCAGGGGGTGCCTGTTAATAAATGGGAACCAAATCCATGTGAAAGGAGAGCATTTGGGACAACCACAGAAAAACTGTGTGCCCAGAAACTTTACAAAATCTGATATAAATTGAGAGCATTCATTAGTAATAGAAATACTATTTTCAAACTGTGTCGCACTTTCATCTCCAAGGATTTCACATGTTACAGTCCTAATACTGTGTTTGTAGTCCTAATTCCCATAGTTAGCTTTATCAGATTTGATGGAATTAGTGGTGTGAGGAGGATGCACACTTTGTAAAGCTATGCAGAACTTGGCCACAGACACAGACAGCTTTTTAAAAACTTAACTCCTTCTGGAATGGAGAGCAGCGTCCTTTCGCTTCTCTATGTATTCTACTATACAGCATTGCCTTGTGTTGGGGGGGGTTGTTTTTTTTCAGGTGATGTTTTTCAAAAGCATAGTAAGACACAAATGGTAGCCACAGAGCAGATAATAGCCCTGGTCTGTTAGGACCCATGAGTTAAACTTGCATGCAGCATGTGCAGGGGTTACATTCCCTTCCGTGTTCCTGCTCCACAGCAAGTGTGAAATGGCAACATTCTGATGTCCAGCAGCATCTGAATTAATGTGGACAGAACCCATAGTCATGGAGGCACTCAGAACTGGCTGGTGTTTATATGCAAAGCTGATGGGAGACTGGAAATGCAAAAGGGAGGAGAAAGTCTTCACAACCACAGTTGCAGACCTGGACGACTCTATGCATGGAGGCCTTTCAAACCAGTGCGTGTACACAAACATTTTCACTTGGGATACTTCATCATGTGGTGCCACTTAGCTTAAGAATCACAGGGAGGTTATCATAGACCAGTGCAAAAACTCTGGTGTTAATGCATGTGTGTGTGAGTGAAGGGATAAAAGGGTTTCCATTTGCTCTGTTCAGTGGTCAAGAGATTAGTGGCTGCTACAAAAGGTTATATAGAGTGGCATGAGGTTTACTACCCAAAGTAAACCTATGCCCTTGTTTAAAATGTACAGAGAAACTCATTCCTGTATTAGGATTATAATGTGCAGATTTTATTTTTTGATCTTTAGCTGTTTCCAACATTGGTTATAAAAAGTCCCCAGTGTCCCATCCCGCACCCATGATTATAAAAATATTTAAAGTCACAGAATGGATATATGGCTGGGCAGACGCATATTTTGATTTATGTTATACTATGGGTTAGGCACACATTTGAAGGCAAGGTTTTTGGCTGACAACAGCATCACAATAGCAGTCTTCTAGCCATATATTATAGTGATGACCCCTGAAAATTATCAAGGTTTAACACAAGGCTATAATATAGGGTTTCTGAAAACTCTACATAAACAATAGACAACATAAAAAGTCATATTGCTATTTATGTGCCATCAAATCACATTAGGAAGGATTTGACCACATAAATAGTAAAATGACTTTTTGGGAATATGGAAATTAAAGAAAAATGTTTCAAATAGAAACCATAATTTATAGAAAAAACATCACAAATATCCAACCATGTTATGTAAGTAGAAGAGTGAGAGAGGCAAAAAGGAAAAGAAAGACTTCTTGAAACCTTTTCCATATACTTTTGTGCAAGGTTGTTTTTTGTATTCTTTTCTTTTTTTTAGTGCACCCAATCAAGGATGCATCCTGTCATGTCATATCATTATTACCTATATTTACTGTATTATATTGTGTGCTACGTGGGAGTTGACTGATATCTATGTTGTCAGCTGTTTGCCAGCTGTTTGCTCCTGGGATGAGCGGGGTGAATTTTAGCTTCTCAGAATCATCAAAATAAGCAGCATCATTTCTCTTTGTTCTTTCTTTGCTGAGTGAAAATGTTTTGAGAAAAGGGAAACTTCCCAGAATCTCACCCCCAGGATTTTCTTGAATCATGTGTGAATGCATATCAATATTTATTTGCTTCTCGTTATTTGGTGATGCCAGTGAAAACTGTAGAATACGCAATGATGATAATCATGGCAATTATGGAATATTTGGGGCGTAATGAGTGCTTTAATGATGAGCATGAAAGCAAGGAGCCACTCTAAAGAAAAGTTAATTACCCAAAGGACCTAGAAGTTGATGAGTTTTTGCCCCTGGCCTTTATATGGGCATGGGTAGGAGGACTACAGCTTGTCCCAGTGGCTGAAGTGCACCAAGCTATAGACTTGGAAGCAAAATGAAGTCACTGCCAGTGCTAGCAGTTCCATTCTATGTTTTGAGAGGTGAGGGTGAGGGAGGGATTGTGGTCTGACTGGTGTCTCAGATGATGGGATTTCTCTCCTATGATCCTGGCTCAGAAAGGGCCTGACATACTGCCTACCATGAAACATGTGAGCAGTGCTACCCACTAAAAGTGAATTTATCTCGTGGAACGTGAATAGAACTATTCATTTGCCTAATGTTTATGACGTGCCTGAGTGGTTTTCTGGAGAGATGGTCAATGTTCTTAGCCTGTTTTTATGAAAAAAAGTGTTTTTTATTCTAAGATAGCAATAAACAGTAAATTCTTGGAAGATTAAAGCATCAAGGAGACTTTACATGTCACTGTTGTGAATGCACATTCCCTTTGAAGTCAATAGAACCTGTGTGTGTGGAAGGACAGAGATAAAGGGCATCAGAATTTCATGATGTTGTGGCTTTGGAGTCATAGGCAACAGGGGTTATCCAGAATCATTATGTGAGTTTTTAAAGCAAAAGTTGCCTGGAAAAGCTGAAGGGAGCTGAGAGGCTACACATTAGGGACAAGAAGTGATCTAGAGGAGTGTCAGTTCCCAAAACCAGGGAGATGAGACTAAAAGAAAAGCTATACAAAGACTGAGTGAGAGTTTGCCAAAGGTAGGTGGGCAGGCAGACCAGAAGAACAGCATCTCAGAGCCTACCTCTGGGAAATCTTTTGAATCAGGAAGGCTGTGATTATTTTACACCTTGGATTATTTGTGTTTGCTCAAGCAAGAAAACTATATAGCTACTTACTTGCTTGCCAAAAGAAAACAATTAGCCAGTGTTCTTAGTGATGTTCTTAAATGAGAACATTATTTTACTTTTTCAAAACATTGCTTTTATTTATCAACCTCATTTGGGAGACCCACAAGTGCTAGATTTCTCTTCGGATCAGAGCTCTTTGTGTTTTTTCTCTCCACATGAGCTACATCTGGAGAAGTGCTGAGCATCGAGCGAGAAGTGCTCAGTGCTCTGCCTGGCATCGCTGTGAAAATGGAATGGATAGGGATAAAGCCTGGAAAGATGAACTGTTCCCTTTGGGTAACAATTTCAAAACAGTAATCACTTTTTTACATTCTTGTTTACACATTTTGGTTAGTCCATCATTTTCTACCAACCTCTTAAAAATGTTACCTTGTCCTTGCTGGTCTCTGTTAGGAATGGCATCAGCATTAGTATCTGGGTTTGGAGGATGAGTGCGCGGGAAGGGGAAGGAGAAGAGATGACAGCCTCTAGCTAGCACACTTCTGCAACACGGTTGCTAGCTCACCACATCACACTCTTTTTTTCTTGCTAATTACAGGAAAAGTGATTTATTAATATTTGTGCAATGGTAACTTCTCAGCTCACCCACAGCCTTTTCTAATCTAGCCAATTATTTTCAGTATTACTTTTAAGCACTGACTTTAATTAATGGGGTGCAGAAGTTTAAAGCATATGGGGCTGCTTTTCTTAAGTCTGGGAACAAGAAGAGTTTAAAAACCCTGTGGATACGATTCTCAAGGCTGCACTTCTGTTTCTGAAAATACTACATACAAGTTGTCACATTTTCTTCAGCTTGACATAAAATTCTGTGACGTGTCACATCAAATAGCAACAATCATGAAATTTTTAGGGATGTGTCACTTTTGAGATACATACTTTTTCGCTTTGATCCATCGTGGCTCAATTGGAAGATAAAATACTCACTTCAATTTCTTTCTACTTTTTTAATATAAAAACATACAATAAAAAATGTATAATTTTAAAATTTTCAAAGTATTTGTTCTGAATCTACCCTTTAAACGGGAAACTGCTGTTGATGCTAAAATCTGCTGCAAAATCAGAACTTCAGTTGCGATGATCTTTTCTCCTTCTGGAAAGGTGTCATTGTTTATGAGATGCTCATATTGGGACAGTGCCTGGAGCACAATCCCAGCCTTGGGAAATCAGAATGATGTTGGCTATCAATGCTCTATGGACTGATGCAGCCTGAGTGAAACTTCAGCTATCTTTAAGTGACCCAATAGTTGCCCACCCAACAAGCTGCTTTTCCCATTAGCAACAGGTGATGCAAGGACCATGCTGGCTTTGCTTGCATCTCACACTCCATGGCACCACCTTTCCTTCCTTTTCGCTCTTTCTCCTTCCTGGCTGAGGCAAGATAAGCACAGTGTGCAGCAAACTCTTGCTCCAGCACAGTGCTCCCCTCACTGCCCCATTCCCCACTGCTGGATTGCTTGCAGGGCCACACATCTGCTAGGGGCTGGAGAATAGCTGCGTAAGAGGGGTGAGTGCAGCTCTCCAGCTCTGTCTGAGGGCCAATCCATCAGCGGGATGGCTACTGCTGAGAGAAATTTCTCCCAGGCAGGATGAACCTCCTGTGACTCCCCTCCTCTCATAGCTCAGCCTGCAGTTGAACTCTTGCTCACCCCCTGACCCCTGCTTCAACTCCTGCATGCATCAAGACATCAACAGGGGACAAGAGTTTTCTTCATCACCTGGCTTTGCTCCCAGCCCTGTGTAGCCCATCCCATCCCACCCCAGTGAATGTCCCTAGATGCCCCTCTTCTGGGAGGGACATGGCCTCCTTCTCCAGCCCACCCAAAGGGATCACGTGCTGAACCTTCCTGGGAAAGTCATGGCACAATGGAGACTTCAGTACTATATCAAAGAATTCAGTGTATCAGTGTCCTCATGGTCTGACCCTTGGGGACTCTCTCCTGGAGGTCCTGTGCCTACTCTTTCCCTATGCCTGGAAATAAAAGGAAATGTAAGGTTGGATGTCAGAAAAATTTTATTCTCAGAAAGTTTTCAAGCATTGAAACAGGGTGCCCTGGAGGTGTCCAAGAAACGTGTAAATGTGGCACTGTGGGACATGGTTTAGTGAGCATGATGAGGATTGGACTGAAGTGATCTTAGAGGTCTTTTCCAGCCTTAATGATTTTATGATTCTATGATTCGATCTTCAGGGTAGCTCTGGGAGATGTTCCCTGCCATGACGGAGGAGTGAGAGGTGGCCTCTGCATGGTGCCTCTGGAAGTCATTGCCAGGTTGGTGAAACACGCTGCCATCCCTGGGGCAAATGAAAAAGGCAGCAGAGGATGCTGATTCCTGCCCTCAAGTTCTCTGTTCTGCCTATGTAGTGCTGGGGACAAGGTTGAGAATACAGAAGCTCAAGGGTGGTAGCTAAACCTTTGTGCTTTACTTTTTTAATTCTTTTTTTCTCTATTTTTTTTCCAAGGAAAATTTCAAAATGCTTGTCTGCCAGGTCCTTGGGGACTTACGTGCTCCTGCAATTTATTACACTGTCTCTAGGCAGAGCTACCACTGCCCTATCAGAGAATTACTTAAGGAGTTACTTAGGTCCAGGTGGCTGTTAGAGAACTTATATCAAGTACTTACATCACCTTTTATTTCTTTTAGTTAAATGTAGGCCCCTTCCTTTGGCTTGTTTTGCCTTTTATCAGAGCATAATTTAACCACTGGTCACTGGAGGCAAAGAGAAACATAAATAAGCTTCAGAATATACCTGAGAACTCTGCTGGGAAGAGGCAAGAAACAATACTTCCTTCTGAAAACCAGCGTGCTCCAGAGTGACTCTTGTAACTTCTGCTGTCCAGATCTGGTTGAAGGAGTTCATGAAGAACATGAAGAGAAACAACAGAAAGGTCAAGGCAAAAAGAAATGTATTTGCTCAGAGAAGAAGGGAAAAAAAATTGTACTTTAGGTCTTCAAATATGTTCACTGCTTTATTCACAGAGTTAGGCAGGAGGTAGGAATATTGAGAATGGACAAGCCATTTCTTCCTGGGTCAAACTGAGGACTGCTCTGGTTCTCCAGTGCTGTCACCACAGTGTGCACTTGTTTTGGTTTACATTGCAGTGAAATCGATGTTTTAGTGCTTTGGGTGTTCTTAGAAATGTGCAGTGAGGAAAATATCCCTTACTTCAGTATACTGGAACTCTGTCTGGTGGGGATCACATCCTGGGGGACAGGTGGCAGAGGCACTTCTTTCCATCTTGTGTCATCCTCAATAGAAATCAGCTAGCATTTACCTTGGAACACTTTAAGGCAAATCAAAACTGGTGATGGCTGCCATGAAGACTGCCCTGTAAACTGCAGTAGTTTGGGAGCTGATTGACAAGCAGCTTAGACATCTGAACCCTGGGAGAAAAGAAGGCAGTTGAAGCTACCAGCCTTTACAGCTCATCCCACAATAAAGCTGACCCAGTTCATCCTAAGCCTACAGATTTGAAAAATGTTATGTTGATCCATAAACTTTGGTAATAGGAGTGGGTCTGTTTTATGACTTCAGCTGAATAGTAACTGGGAGGATTGAAATGTTTGAAAACTTCTTTTTGCTCATACTCTCCATAAGGAGAATTGATGTTTTATATCAATTTTGCATTTTTTTCCCCTTTCATTTGGTGGAATTAAAGCAATGAGCATGTCAGGTTCCTGTAAGTCATGCAATTATGCTGCTGTTTTCTCCAAGGAAGCTGGAAGCATTGTACAAACTTGACAGCTAAGGCTGTGTGATGCTGTAGACCAGTAACCTTTAAACTCAGTAAACCTAGCTTTAGCTTTTGGAAATAGAAAGCTCACAATAGTATGAGATATTCTTTTTTTCCTAGAAAGCAGCCATGTACATCACAAAAAATGTATAATTTAGCAAAAATTACTCAGAAAGTAGAAGACATTATCAGGAGTGTCTGGGATAGAGTGGAACACAATGTCTTCAAAATGCTACTGTTCAGTGTTGAAATTAAGTACTGAATTCAAGAAGTATCTCAGCTCTTTCTGCTTGGTAGCTTAGGTGCAATAGTACTTCCTTCTGTGTCCCGTGAGCCAGCTCGAGGTGAGCATTATCTTGGAACACTATGCATCCCCTTATTGGCATATACCAGTGTGTTAGGATTCATCTCCAGATGTACCATAGCCAGTTCTCAAAGACCTGCTGTGAAAGCTGTCTTCCATTTAGACCATTTAGCAGTAAGAATTGAGAAATGGGTCATGTCAGTCAGTCCTGACCCACATCAGCGGGATCAGTTGCATTTCTGACATGGGCATTTTGAAGTTCTGCAGCACTTCATCAGCATGACAGGGTGGTATGAAATGCCTGCAATAAGGTGGGTGTGGATCCCAGGGTTGGATGAAGTGATATGGGACTGGTCTCCATCCTAGTATGAATAGACCGGTGCCTCAGAAACACACGTATAATATACCAGAGGTGTTTGTTACTCCAGTGTCCTGGAAGAGAGGTGTCCTAGAATAGTTTGAAATAACCCTTTGGAGACAGATCTAGAATAGAATATTTGTATTTGTGTTGACTGAAATACCTGGAACCCTTCT
The DNA here is from genome assembly GCA_036925125.1 of Oreortyx pictus. NCBI lineage: Eukaryota > Metazoa > Chordata > Aves > Galliformes > Odontophoridae > Oreortyx > Oreortyx pictus. Next base: position 55,518,152 of record JAUPFR010000003.1, read on the forward strand.
GTTTTTGGGCCCTCGTGGCAAAATTGGATTGAAACAGCAAAAAATATTCTGAATAAAAATGATTTCCATAGAGTAATGAGTGAAATGATAAGAAATGAAATATGGTACATCGATCACACTAGTGAATAACATTTGATGGATTCATGAAACTGACCTTTCCTCTTCCCACTTTTCCTCAAAATATCGAGCTTTTTTTGTTGTTTTTTTTTCCATGTGTAAACTCTGCACCTTCATTACAATCTCCTATCAGCAGTGTCTCCTTATTACCAGTTAAAGAGCAAACCAAGCGATATTGCCTTTTCCCTTCTTCAGCTACTATCAAAACAGTGCAACAACCCCAGTCACAAACTCAAGAGTCTTTTGACAGCAGCAATTAAGCAACTTAATTAATGAGTGAATAAAAATGATAATATTTACTGAATGGGAGCATCCTGTTTTGCATTTTTATTCAAACTGTGCACCTGAAGAATACCACTGAGTATACTACCTCCTCCCCTTCTGCTTGCCTGCTCTGTTCCTTCTTTCTGTTTTTTCCTCCACACTGTTTCGACTTTGCAGACACCCAAAAGCTATTGCATATGTAGGCACAGGCATGTGCTGAGCTATTGGAAGTCTCTCCCAGCCTGCTGAGGGAAACACGGTGCTGTCTTTGCTCTGATTCTGACTAACCCTTAAAATGTGGCTCATATTTAAGGAACGATTTCCACGGTACATTTGTAAGCCTGAACTTTACATCAGAGTAGGTGATTAATTACTGATAAAGGGCTAATAAAACATTAATGCATTTCATAATTAACAAACCTTGGGATGACGGTTCCCTCCACCCACTTTCTCCACATGGCTCACATGCATGTGTTTACAGACTTCTCTTCCCCCTTATTCCTTATTTGCCCATTAATCTGTGAAAACTCCATACATTACATGCATGCATATAAATATATATTTTAGTCTACATGGATTTTCTCAATGAAATATATAACCCATCTCAAGTGAGAGTAAAGCCCCATACATAATTATTTTGGAATGACAGACAGTGAATTCCTTAGCTATTATTTTTGACGACCCTGTCATGGATGCCAGGCATATACTGTGGTAAGAGCCTGAGAAACTTGGGAAAACCCACCTGGGGAGCAAACTCCTTTTTTCTTTATGGAAAGGTTCCCCAAGTGACAGGCCTGCAATCCTGGGTGAGCTTAATTAAAGTCAATAGAGAAAACTAAAGCATTCAAAATTGCTGCCTTTGGGGCTCCCCCACTCTTCTTTTTCTTCATTTGCTGACACTTTTAAGGGGAAAGTGCATTTTAAATTCCTTATTTGGGGCTTGGGGCTCAGTTCATCACATTCCCCTTCTGTTCTGTATCCCACATTAAATCTCTCTGGCACTTCAAAGTGCTGTTTCCCATGATTTATGGCTAACTAATGCAGGTACACTGGGCCTCCTGTGAGGTGCTGAATGCCCTCTTTGACATCAGTATTAACGAATGAAGTTTTTGCGTACAAAACCAGGTTAGACATGTAACCTAAGATTACAGTTAGGGAAACTGAGGCACTCGAGAAGACAGAAACAAAGTCAAAAGATGAATACAACCTTGCCAGGCTCCCAGAGCTCTACCATATTTATTAATAGTTGTAGGATGGAGCCTGCTTAGACAATCTGTCTCCCTTCTTGTTTTTCTCTAAAATCTACTGAACCAAGACCTTGCATTTTCATTCCTGCTCCATTCTTTTTCCTCTCCTACCACAGTTCCCCGTCACAGGCTGGAGACATGCAGAAGCAATAGAGCTAGGGGCATATGATGATGAATCAAAATGCCTTTGTGTAACAGGATCTTGACCATCTGCTGCACCTGCCATTTCAATCCCTTGTCTGGTTTGAATCACACACTTCCAAATGTCACAGCCACCACCAGGCCTGAAGCTTGGATTAGTTCTTGAGCTTGTAATGCTTGCTGTTGAAATTAATGGCTAAATGCCTACAAGTTTTGGTGAGAGAAGGGCTCATCAGCTGATAGCTACGATCACCTTCATTACAGACCCCATCTTTCCCAGAAGAGCTCATTGGAATGGTGTCAGTAACCGCAGCGGGACTGGGACTGACAAACTACCTTTGGGGTTAGCTTCTGGAATAAAATCTTCATTTACTATCCACTGGTAATGAGGCAGCCACATGATTTGAGTGAAGGCATTTTTATTAGTGTCTAACCCTAGATACACTAATTGAAGTTTGTGGATTACAAAAGCACTTTAAACATTTCAAGTGATCAAAAGCTCTGATGGTAAGGATGGGTGTCAGAAACTCCCTGATTCTGATTGTTGGTCCTACAGCACTTATATTACTCACGATGTGCTAACCTAGGCTGCTTGTACATTTATTGGAGAGGGAGCTGTATGGGAGGATGGTAGTAATTACATATTCTCTCCTCCACAGCACTCAGAAACATAAGAAATGAGCTATGTCAAGAGCAGAGAGAAGTCCGGTTACAGATGTACACTTAGGTAGGGTCAAAACCAGGGCTGTGGGACCTGAATTGGGAAGGGGCTGAGGTGGGGAACTGCACTCCTACTCATGGTGGTACGGGCACTGCCAGAAACACTCCCTGGGGACTCAGTTCTGCAGACAACGCTTTCACCTCTGCTTTGGTCTTTCAGGCTCACGAAGTGCAGCAGTTCTGGTCCCAATCCATTTCTGCCCCAGAGGCGAACCGAGTACCTCCTCCTTTCCCTGCTCCTCCTTATCACACTCCCTCGGCAAACAGCTCAGAAGCCTGCTTCCCTCCTGAAGGAAGGATATAAACGCAGAAAAGGTTAAGTGTGCTGCCTTATGAGTTGGGCTGTTGTGAAATTTACACTCATTAGCTTCTCTGGGTGGCCATCGGGAATTTAATTAATATCCTTGACATGGGTTGTTGTAAGTGATATCATGGCTTCCAGATGCCCATGACTGAGAGACAAAGATTGCACTTGTGAAGACTGACAGCTTTCAGGAGTACGCAGAGGCTTTGTACTCTGTCTCGCAAGAAGAAAGACAGCTCTGGTTGCCACCTTCTTCCTGTGGGAAAAAAGGGAGAAAAAAAGCGGCAGCCTTTTTGCAGGTAGCCTCTCTCATGACAGTAACATCACGTCTGTTTCTGCCCTTGTCAACACATCTCACTGTCCACAATCACTCATCATCTCTAGACAGACAGCACTGGAGGAGATCATCAATTGCCAATGCAATTCAGCAGATACACTTCATAAATTTTAATTACATTCCCACTGAAAATGAATGGTCAGAAAATATAAAACATCTGCCATCCAGATCATTTACATTTTTTGTCCAATAAATCATCAGCAACATCCAAAACAATGGATTAAATCATGTGGAGTGTGATAGGTCAAGAAAGAAGGAAAGGTACCCATTGTGTGATTGCTGTTTGGACCAAAGCCATTACACGGTGTGCAGTATCAAGGAAAATAAAAACGTTAAAAAATAGTAACCGTTTGGACTTGTCCTCATAAATAAAAGATCCCTGGTCTCAGATAGACCCTGTTAATGGATCTATTACCATGCCTATGGAAAAATGAGGGCTTGTTTAAGTAAAAGAATATTTAGTTAATTAAGATGGAGGAAAATGAGCATTTATCAATTGAGTGGCTGGGCTATTTAGCTTGTAAATAGAATAAAGAAGTGATGTCAGTGGAATATAATCTGTTAATCGAGTTTGACTAGCATCATGACTGTTAAAATACCACAAACTGCTTTTTCTTTAGAAGAGTGGCATGAAATCCTCGTGTGAGATCACCAAATTTTATTCAATCTATTTTATACGATGAGCATCAGACTATGTGTTTATCAATCCAGGCATGGGACCCAAAAGGGGACCCTCTAGCACGTGTTCAGCAGGGAAGCTGGCTGTGGTGGGATGGGTGCAATGATACCCTGTGAACCCGGCCCCAGGAGGCAAGGGATCTGTATTCAGCTCTCCTTTTCCTTCCAGCTCCTGAGCTCCTGAGCTGCTGGAGAAGCAGCAAGATTGTGTTTGTTTCCATGAGAGTATGAGGGCATGAGGCAACACTGCCAGAGCCACAAATAAAAAAAAAAACTGGTACTTATACTTTCTGGTATAATGATTTCCTCAACTCTGATGAAATTCACATTCCTCGTATTCTTGGAAGCATTGGAATATCTTAGTCCTGAGTTGTAGCTGCTCTCTGTTGTTCAATATTATGTATAAGATCTTTCCTTGAGCAGTGATACCATCTATATCTCACCTTGTGCTGCATTTTCCCCCAAGCAATCCTCTCTTCAGCGATCCTTCTTGCTTCTTGTACTGTTACCAAACCTGAGAGTTTGTCCTCTCTGCCTTAAGCCATTCTCAGTTTCTAAAAACTGAAAGTGATTTTGGCTTAAGGCTTGTTTGTTTGTTTGTCTTTTATATAGTACCGATACAAAGGCACGAACATCCACACAAAAAGCAAACTGCAAACACACTCAATCACAAGTCAGTGGATGTGGCATGTCCTCATCCCTAGAGCAGACGAGAGATTAGGGTGTTTGTTAACCTCAGTATCTTTTCTGTTGAATGAAACGGGTGGAAATCAGGTATACACCGAGCAAATGTTTATTTTGACTGGAAGCCCTGTCACTTTGTGTATTTATGTGAAATAGAGAGATGTATGCTTAGCCTGAGGAGGTATCTGCACTCTTCAAAAAAAAAAAAAGGCCATTGATGAATGGCTGTAAAAGCTATACTTTTATCTATTTTATGTTCTTCTAATGCTGCTAAATTGTTGTATATTAGGTTAAAAAATAGTTCATTCTGACGTTACATCATGAGCATGTCTTGCAATGGTATTTTCAATATAAGCCTCTTTCATTTGACGATTTACTGCTGTTAAAAAGAAATAAAAATCCTCATAACGTATGAGAGAACAATGTAACTGAGAGATTTTTCAAGGTATTCAGCTTGAAATTTTAGGCTTGAACTAGGAATAACATCTTTTTAACTCAATGTATCTGCATATTTTAATTCAGTTACACAAATATCAGAGGGAAAGAGGTAGCAATTTTTTCTCTCATTGAGATGTTTTACTTCATACTAAACTCCTTTACAACAACAGTAATTACCGAAAAATATCACAGAAGTGCTGCAGCACATGTTATTATTATTAGTTACTATTTATATGGTGACACATATTGCTCTACAGACAAATAAAAACAATGTGGCTTTTTCTCTCTCACAACTCTGGTTTATGGGGCTTTTTACTCAGTTTTGGCCAGCTGGTTTGGATATAACAAGTAGTATTCCCAAAATCTCTTCCTTTTATCCCAGTGCCTATAATGAACAGGGATTATTTTTTCAAAACCACAAATATTTTGCACAGCTTTGTGTCTCATCTCCCTGCTCCCACCACTCTGTCACTTCTCCAACCACCCAATCTCTGTAGTTATTTCAGTCCCATTATTGTCATTTTCATAACTTCTCCTTCAAGGTCCGGCAGTGAAAACATCAAGTCACAATGCAAAGTTTCCAGCATCTCTGCCCAGAGTGGAAGCCAAAAGCACCAGCAGGCCACTTTGCAGTTTCCAGGTTTGTGACTCACTGATGCTCATAGGTAGATATGGGACAGCCCATGGGACTCATCCCTTTCTTACGGATTTACCTTCTGCTGATGTTCAATCCCCACATCATGCACCTGGACTTTCACAGGAGCAAGCAGGGAAATCAAACCATGATTGCTAGTCATACTGGCCGAACGTACTGAAGGGAAGTACAGCTGTGCTGTTGAGGGAGTGTGAGGTGTTGCTGAGTGCCGACCTATCAAAGCTTCCTCACATCTCAGATTTCAGGGAGACAACATGGGGCCTGGGTTCCCCTAAGTTCAACTGGCCACAAGCAATCAGTTTTAAGAAGTTTGTCCAGCCTTTAAGATGACTTCTAAACTAGTGTCTCAGTGTTTCTACAGCATCAAATACCTACTGCAAAAATGACAGAGACTGAGGAGAGAATTCGAAAAGTATGTAGGTACCTGAAGTGCCACTTGGGAAGAATGCATTTGCCTAAATTCCTGTCTGCTAGGTAGGATACCTTGAAGCTCCTGAGATGGACTTTGTGGTGGTGATGAGATTTGGATGAAGATCATCCCTCCTCATCCCCAGAACTATCTGCATGCCCTGGAACAGCAACAGGCCATGCTGGCCAGGTTTCTCCTGGGGAAAACTGAGCTGAAGGAAGCCCTGTCCTCCAGGAACCTGGTGAATGCATGGAGTTCCTCATGGGATGCTCGGCTCAGTGACCAGGCTGCAGCCAGTCCCTTAATGCAGGTGTGGAGATGTGTAGAGCCAAGTCACAGCTGTTTCGCTGTACATTTCTGCTCCTATTGGTCTGTACAACTAATGCAGGCACAGCCACCATTGCTGCACAGCTCATCCCAGAGCAGGCTGTATGTACACATGCATATGGATCTATGTCACGTAGACATGTGTGCGTGTGCACATGTGTGTGCGCGTGTAATTCATCATTTTTGTGTGATACACCAAAAATAATGTATGAGCTCCCTCTGCTGCTTTATACAAAGAAATTAATCAAGAAAATTGCTTGCAAAGCTGAGAGCATTTTGTTCATATCTTGCTGATAAAGCTGTATGTGCAAGCAGTACTAAAAATAATAAGCATATTATGCTTACAAAGCATCGTCCAAACATGAAATAATTAAATAAATGAAAGATTCTATGCTGGCTTCATGGGCTCATAATTCCAAGCATATCTATTGTTACTGAATGAAAGGTGTCAACATTTTGGGCAAAATACTTTAATTTCTGACTCCCAAGGAGCCATCATTAAAAAGTGACAACTCTATTGAGAAGTAAAATGCATACAGTATTAAATACAGCCAGGTCTTTTTCTCTTCTTAAAAAGAATAAATCATTTTCAAATGTGTAATGGTGATAAATTATGGAGTGTTAATAGTTTTTGGATGTCTTTTTTATTTTGTTAAACAAGCCTTATGTAGTTAAACAATGTGACATGAGATACTTTGTGAAGTTTATCTGAACTTGTAGGATGCCTCACAAGAAAAATCAGATAAATTTGGTGATGAAACAAAAGCCTTGCTAAATAATGTGTTTCTAAAGGCTTAAAGAAGCTCTAGCTTGTATTGTAGTATTTTCTTTATTCTCTTCATAATTGCATTTCTTTTAGAAATGGTTCAAGAGAGGGATCTGAAATACCTTATCATTTTCTATATTGGAAAATATAATTTTGATAAATTGACTTGCAAACAAGTTATTTCCTGAAGGGACAAAATCAAAAGTGCATTTCTATGAATATTTTCAGAGAAATGCTCCAATTAGAGCTGGATGAAAAAAGTTGCAGCCAATTTTTCACCCTAAAAAATAGAGACTTAGTTAAATGGGAAAAGTGATGTATTTCTATCAATTCACCGGATTGGTTTGAATGACTTTTGAAAGATTTTTTTGACATTTTGAATTACGGAATAATAGACTGAAGGTACCCCTGGAGCCCTCTGATCCCAATCCAAATTAAAGTGTCTCAGTGTTGCTTAAGTGGATGCTTTTCTCCAAAAAATGTATTTCATTAAAAAAAAAAAAAAAAAAAGATACATAGAAAAAACTCCCGAAGTAGATGGTTGTTTCAAGTCACAGTAGACAGAGTTTGACATGAGGCAATGCTTGCCTTTGCCTTTCATTTTGCAGAGAATTCAAAAAATATTTAACCAAAAAATAAACCAAAACAAAATTATTGTCAAAGCTGTCAAGGAACAATCAGGCATATGTGCAGGGCTACTTGAAGTCTTGACCTGAGCTGAGAGTGAGAGACAGTGAGAAACCAGTGAGACAGCGAGAGACGGCTGATGGCACCAAACACGTGGGCTGCACCAAACCCCCAGTTGAGCTTGTTACATATCAATCCCTGTATGAAGCTGCACAAACTGGAAAAGGAGATGAATTTCAGCACTGTCAATTTCTATTCAGAAAATCTTCATTATTTTGACTACTTTTGCACTTTGACTTACAAGACCGAGCATTCCCTTGCCTTTTGGGCTATGGTCTGTTTGTGTTTCTCACAAAGCATTTGTTTAACAGTTATTTGCTGCTTTGTCCCTGTATGGGCCAAGTGGGACTGTTACCTTTTCCCACCATGTACTTTCACCCCATATACTCCAGCTGCCCCACAACAGATACGTAACTGAAAGACATTTCACTGCATCCTCTTCTAGTGTTTGGCTACTATCTGGTTTGTCATGATTTTTAAACATCTGTAACTTGCTTCTCAATGTGCATACAAAAGCATTAACATGAACAGACAATTGATACTAGATCAGTCTAACCATCTAGCTGTTTGTATTTTATCCACCATTGATGACTTGGCAAAAATAAGTGGCATAAGAGATTTTTTTTTATTTATTTATTGGTCAAGCCTTGCTCCAGTAGGACCACCAGAAAACTAGCCTGATTAGGTGCTGAGCTGTGATTCTGAGATTTGTTATGTAATTAGTACAATAGAATACAACAGAGTTCTCTTCTGTGCCTCAGCTGCTGTGTGACATTACTGTACCATACTGCACCATCACTATTAGGTAGCAGCATTGAAAATGGATGTACCCTTCACAAAAAAATGTGTTTGAGTAAATGCTCTTTATTTGTTCATGTTTACCAGCTCTTTGTGCCATGGCAATCACTCTGTGAACATTTCTGATACTTTAGCCTCTATTCTGTTCCCATTACTGCACCAAATTTGGGTCTAATAACCACACTATTCAGTGGTGTAGCTATAATTATCCAATCTGCAGGCTTTGCACATATAGGAGCTGATGAATCAGACATTCTAACACGGGGCCTGATGTCTCTTCTGGCAACTTCACCACCTCAGTAGTTTGTGTTTTTCAGTTTTAAATTGGTAACATTAAATGTCTTTAATAGCTTATTACTGGAATCCTTTACACGACAGAGATGTGGTGAATACAAATAGAGTACTTGACAAATCAGAGGCTGTGATGGTTGGCAGATCCCATTGGCAATTTAGTAATGTGCTCAGGATCACAGATATTAGAGTTGGAAAACATACATTAGGTGAAATCCCAGTTTCAGTGAAGTTAATGGCAGAACTTCTGTTGATTGCAAGGGAGCCAGCTGCATTAACACTGTTGTATTTTTCCACCATCCAGTATTGATCATAGCAGTCCAGTCTATGTGCAGTTTTATAGGGAGCTCCTTGAATCTAAGCACTGAGGTTTGGTAGGAGAGTGTGTAACTATGAGCATTATTGATTGCTGTATTCACTTAACACTGGCCAAACTCCCATGGCCCTGCCTCTGCGTTTATTCAGAATTTACAGAGAAGTTTCTTCCTGTTTTGTAGTCCTGGTCAGGAATCCAGAGGGCTGTGCTTAGGACATTACAAAGCATAGCCTAAATTGGGTCTCATAAGATACAGAATGACTTCTGCTGATCTTCTGAGACATTTCCAGCAAGCAAAGTAGGCTTATTTAAGTTTGTGTCTGGGATCAATGGGCTCCTGCTAAAACCCTGAATTGGAGTGTTTTCCACTGTCCTTAAAAATACAAATTAACTTCTAAAGGAGCAACAGAGTATTCCTTCTGAAATAAGGAGGCAATGATGGATGGAGACTGTCTTGCTGAATGGAAACTGGAGACCAGTCTACAGTAACAAGCCCTGGAGGAGGAAAGCTACCAACAGCTGCAAAATCTTCCTTTGCACGTTACCTGTGCACTGATGTTTTCTGTTGATAAAAACCCGAGGACTTTTAAATTTAAAGTCCTTCCATTGGCTTTCAGAGAGTAACTAACTGAAAACAAAAAAAATTCCAAGGTGATAACTGCCTCAAAAGAAGCATTTCAAAGCCAAGTGTAAATGAATGCCCTGAATTACACACTTTTTTCCTCATGCTTCTCACAGACCTGAACTCTGAGGATCAATCAGTTGCATGCAGGAGTCATGACCCTGCTCTCAGTGCTCTAAGGAACTGTTGTCTCACTGCATGCTATGACCCTTAGTGTGAACCTGGTAATATTACTACTTGTGGGTCTATCAACAACAAGCCCTCTGTGGTCCCAATGTGCTTAAGAAAACTTAATTCCTCTTGTTCCAAATGTAGGGATCTCTTTTGTGCCAATTACCCTTTGACACTGCTATTTAAGCCTACTTTTCCACACACTTGTCCCATAAACACTGCCCCCTTCACAAAGAGAGAGGTTGGCAATAGCCATGAAAGCTAGAGCATAAATGTTTTCTCTTGACTTTCCCATTTTGGAATGACTACTAAACGTATGTCACTGCCTTTTAGACAGCTGTATACAGTGGCTGGATAGCTGGCTTCTTCATGTCTTAATCTACAACTGTCTTGTAGGTTTAGTAGACAAGTTGTAAATGCTTTATTGTCCCCATGGTAGCATTAGATCTTCCTATGAATCTATGGGTGAAATCAGATTCCTAGAAATCACTGTTCAAGAATGTCTTGCTATTGACTGCCTTAGTGTTTAGTGGCAGACTCAGAGAAACCCTATCTCTGGCTATACTAATCTTGGAAATACATATTTCAGTTATTTATACATTTGCAAGCTGAAATCCCATCCACCAAAAAGGAGATGAGGCCTTGCCAAAACACTGTTCAGACACAGCAGCAGCAGCATTATTAACACCACAGTTGCACTGTTTGCTAATTCTGCAGAAGGAGCACTGGGGCAATGCACATACATCTGTTAACAACCATTTGTGTGTGAACTATCCATCAGGGGCCCTTCTCCACTCTACTTCTGCACTTTGTCTACCACTCTGTTCTCTTACTGAGCAAATAAATAAATTGTTTGCGGCTTCCTATTGTAAGGTCCTGGTGACTGCTCTGGTGAGTGGCAGGCTACCCCACCAGCAGGCAGCTGGGTGGCACAGTTTAGGCTGTTTGTTTGCAATGTGAACAGGCTGGTGGCCCTAGAACGCAGGAACTGTGAGGGAGCTGAAGGGATGCGTGCACAATTGATGATAGCTGATAGCTTCATGGCCTGGAGGCCTTTTACAAGATCATCCAAGGCACAAATGCCACTTCTGGTTCTTCAGAAAGGCAAAATTGGCTTAAAATGGATGGAAATTGACATTGTAAGGGGCGTAGTTGAGAGAGGCTGAACCCTATTGCTGGCTTCTGCTCTGCTCTGGGGCTTCAAGGATTTCTCTACCTCCTGCTTAGCTGCAATTTCTGCACTTTGCTACAGCTCTTTGGGTTACACAGAGATCTTCATGGCACAGCCTCTGACTCCTGGCTCACACTAAGCCTAGCTCCCACTGAGGCACCCCAGCTGCAAAGAGCTCACGGCAGTGCCTAAGCTGTGTCTGCACTGTGAAGCAAACTGGGGTCCTGTTTTCTGCTGGAGGCAGCCACCCTGCAAATGAGTGGCCTTGCTCACCTCACTTCTTCTGTGATCTGAATGGCAGTGGGGTTCCTTTCTGTAACGATGCAGGCAAAGGGAGGGGAATGCTGCTGTAGTCAGGTACACGCTGTGACCAGCTAATCTGGCCTAATGCTTTCTGCTCTGGAAAACAAAACAAAACAAAACAAAACAAAAAGCAGACACAGCAAGAAGGTTGGTTTTTATCTACATGCCTTAAATATCGCAGGTGGCAATATTTCCCATCTAACCTGAAGAATGAAAAATCCTCAGCCACAAAATAGATGTGCAATGAAAAGGGCAGGTATATAGCCTATCCACCCAAATGGTATGGAGTGGATCATGCCAAATGATGACAGTAAAGTTTCAATGATCTTGTGGTTGTATCAACTAAATTTCAAATGATTGACTTTGGTTGTCTGTTATTACTTTAGAAGTTTCGGTATTTTAGTTTGAACAGCTTTGTTAATTTTAGGTGAAAAATGACTTATTCTCCTTGGGTGGGTGCTTTGGGTAGTCACGTCCTGAATAGCTTGCTCCCTGCTGGCTCACTTCAGGCACTTATCTAGAGTTTTAGGTGGGCTTTTGGGTCAAAGCCCACAGAGCTGTGTGTGTCAGTAAAGAATCAAAGATGATGTTTGTTTTTTTGTTCTCTCCCTATCTCTGCTCTGCTTTATTTCTGAAAAATCAAATATAACAGTTTAATCAAAAAGGAAGTGGGAAACAATATAAAAAATACAGCCTAGCTTTTGCACAAATAAAGAATAAATGAAATAGAAGCATATTCATCAAAATCCAAGTCAGCACTGAAATAAAGTTGGCCCCTGTTGGTATATGCAGCATAAAGGGGGAAAAATATGTGGGGAGTAAAGCACGTATAAAAAAGATATCTTTTTTCTGTGAAATAACTATTTCAGAATATATACCAGTAATGCACTCTGTGTATAAATGTTATGGGGGCACAACTCAGGGTTTAAATGAGATACTTCTCTTTCTCTGAAAAGAAGATAGCTTTTGATACAGTTTAGTACTGCGAGTTAAGCCTGGATAATATTGGGGGGCTGAATTATTAGCATCCAAAGTGACCAACAGTAACAGGGCAGATGGACACTTTAAGGGCTTGGCGAGGCAACAGGCCACTCTTGGTAATAAAGAGATGTAAAAGGACTGGGAATCCACCCAGGGGACTGGGAATCCACCCAGGGGCTCCAAGCCAACAGCTTTAAATAAATCTCCAGTGTAGAAGGAGTATTGGAAACATTAAAAAAAAAAAAAAAAAAAAAAGGCAAATTAGGCTTCAAAGGGACAATCTGTAGAAACGTTTGCCCTAAAGTGTCTAAGGGAAGCCACTACCTATTTTTTATTCTATTGTTGCTGTCTGTTGCTCATTTTCTTAGCTTAGGTTTGAGGAAAAGGTATTAAGGAATCTTCCCTGGAATGACTACAGTGCTTGGCACTGCGGTCTGGCAGTGAGTTAGTGCTGCCCAACACAGGGTCCCTAAGAGGTGACCTGATTCTTACTCAGATCAGCTGCCTCTTCTTTAGTTACACTGCACCTCCATCATACAGAGCTCTCAAACTCTAAATTCCCATTGTGCCAGACAACATCCACTGAGGTTAAAAAGCATTTGAACTCCTCACATGAAAGAACCTATCCAAAAATAGACTCTCACAGGTGACGGTGACTCTTTGTTATGGTGTCATTTGAAACGGTAGTTTGCAAAGCTGTTGGGAAAACTAAAAGATGACCTGCTCAGCCAAATAATGTCTGGATGCACATGTTTGGCTTTGCTTTTATCACGGAGTCCCAAGGTGCTATTAAGAAGGACTTAAGGAATTTTCATTGCTTATGATTTGTACTGGTCTTGTCCTTCAGGATCTGGAGAAGCTTTTGGGATTGGGATGGGCATTGCTTTGAATGAAAGCATGGATTCACTGATGCCCATAACATTCTGACATGGTTTTATTTATGCTATCCATGTAAAATTGCTTGAAAACAAATGATTTCTGGACAAATGAAGAGTAAGTCTGTGAAGGTTAATTCAGCCTTGCTTTGCATATTGTCCAAGAAACATACCTCCAAGAAAAATGTTATCAAAGTGCAAGACAGGAAAAAGGAGAAGCTCATCACTCTCTTTCACTCCTTTTCCATTAAGTATTTATCGCTACCAGATTTTGTGGGGAAAAAAAAAAATCTGGAAAAAAAAACCTTGGACACCAGCTTTCTCTTGGTCTTGAGGGGGAACCTGAGGAAATTCACAGGACATTTCACATAAATGTTTAATAAAACCACTTTTGAGTTCCATGTGGTCACTGGGGTTACAGAAACTCCAGTATACTGCATCTGGGAGGAGGCCAATGAATATTGCCAAGTGGCAGTGGTTTTGGTACTGGTAAAGTTCCTGTCAAGAGGTTTCAGTTTAAGCGCTCTTCATGCCTTGTGAAGGCTTTGCTTTTGTAATCTGGTTTTACAATGGGGCCCCTCTTTGGATGCAACCTAAACTCTGAGGTCAAAGGTATGCTGTCTTTTCAACACAGAATGTAAAACTACCTTTCTTCATACTGGCCTTTTTATTCAGAAAGGAGAGAGATCCAACACCTTCTTCTGGGAATGTTGCTCAGGTAAAAATATGGAAACAGATGCCCAGAGCACCAAGAAAAGCAGAATAAGGCTCCAATGCCACAATGCTCCAACATAGTAAATTGCTTCATCTAAATTCCCTTTAATCTACAACAGAGGTCATTTGCACCTATGTCCTATGATGAGTTCCCTTGCCTCTGCTCCCTGTGAATGTGTTTCGGTGAACCTGAATTTTCTGGCTGATTTTTTACCATGATCATTAGAAAGATTTGCCTCTTGAGCAGGGAAGCAATTGTCTGCAGAATGCTGTTAGCTGAGAGATTAATCTGGATAAGGTGAAGTGCCTTGACTGGAGATTTTAGAATTGGCACATTCTATTTTCAACATATAAACCTATTTTGGTATTCATACAGAGTCATAAAATATAGCAGGAATGTTTAATATATTTACTTTCATAGGACGGATACGTATATCCTGAAACTGAAGTTGTTATTTTCGTTTTCTTTACTTGTTATCCAGTAACATGTAAATTATTGATTACATATACTCAGGCTTAGCAAATCTTGCATTCAGATGTACCTTTTTAATGACTGAAATAGTGATTTTTTTAAGAGTCTGTGGGTAGTAACATTAATTGGCATACAGAACTGAGGAACTGCTTTAAGCCACCTACCAAACAAATATGTCTGTCATGATGCTGTCACGCTTACCTTTGATGTAAAAACACATTTTTATTGTGCAAGAATGGAAGGGCAATGTTATTTGGAAGGAAGAGTTCGGGTGACAATGACACTGATTTGTAAGATCAGGTTCTGACATTGTTGCTGCTACTTTTACTTTCCTGGAGTTGCTTAGATGAAGCTGAAATGGAATCAGAATGTGGCTTATAAAGGACTAAAGAGTGCTCCTCATCTGTTTGCCAAAGAAAGAAAGTGAGGGAGAAGCAAGGATCCTCCAAGGATCCTCCTCTGTATTAGCTAAGAAAGAATCAGAGAAAGGTAAAGAGAATGGAAAGTTTTGATGAAGTTGGAAGAACTGAATAAACGAAGTTCCATTCAGTGTTAGAAGTGTGGTCTTCAGCATCACCCTCATGTTGGCTGAAAGTCAAATTAAATAATGAATGTTTTCCTTGACCTTGTGCTACTTCTGCAATGTGTCATATGATATGTTCAAAAGTTAAAGTAGCCCTTCATAATACTTCTTAGTTTGGTGTTATTATTGGAGTACCACATACACCCTAACCCTCCAGGTCTCAGACAAAACTGTCAGTGTTTTCAGGACAAGTTTCACCAAATTGTCCAAAGAAAGCTTGTGAACAGAGACTCATTTCAGAACTGTACTATACATCCTCGATGCTTGCTGCAATAGTAGCTGAAATGGCTTGGAAAGATCACTGCAAGAGTGTGTGGGGATACATTGGCATTGCTTATTTTCATCAGCTTGGAAATCCTATGAGATCACTTGAAAGCAGCAAGAAAGGAGTGAGACTGCTTGACGAGAAACAATGGACTTGACTTGCTTCAGGTAAGGAGAAAATCATGCTTGGTTTGCTCTTGGAATCAGCTTGTTCATTTTCTGCTCCCAGAAAACAGGAATGGGCCAACATGACGAAGGACCTGCAACTGTGAGGTCAGAAGTCTTTTAGATCAACATAAATAGAACCTGTCTATGCTTTTAGCAATTAACATACTGCATTTTTATAATCTCACAAATACCACAGTGAACCAAATTCATGCTCTAGCCGGATTGTGACCATTTTTAAAGAGAAAGATTGTTGTCATGTGATCAGAAGGGGGAGTGCAGAGATCCTATGCCATATGATAGCAAGCAAGGCCTAAAGTAAGCCTTCTGCTCCTCCAGGTGCTGGACAATGGGTGGTCTCTTGGGAAAGTAGAAAGGAGAGTGAACAAGGTACTGCTCTTGAGAATCTTCTTAATTTTTTCTGTCGGTTTCACTGGCAAAGAAAAGGGGAACTTCACCCAGTCTCATCTGCTGGAGACTACGAAGTATTTTTCCTTCAGACAGGAGGACTGCTCTCAAGCACTGCACAGTACTTTTTCTTTATTTGTACTTTGCCTCCTATCTCCAAATGAACTTGCCATCTAAACTCCAAGCAGGTCTCTTGTTTTTGAAAACGCTGTGTGAAGTGTAGGATTTGGAAGAGCTCTCAAATGTACACATAGATGTGATAAAGTATTCTTGTTTCAAGCAGGTAACGTTGGAGTACACATAGAGCACTACAGAAAAGAACAGAAAGTGAGGAGGAGGGGAGGAGAGCTCAGTGTTGTCAGAAAGCCACAAGACCTTTGAATTATTACACTGAAAATTGAAACTGCTTTATCAAAATTGATGGAAGTGCCATGTAAGGTTGTTCTCCCCTGTACCTTATTTCCAAAGTTTGCACTTTGAAATGTGTTTATCTGTAATTCAAACCTAGAGGTCTGACTCTGAGTGACCTCAAGTTATTTTTTTAAGCAGCCTCTATTTACGTGACTCTATGCACGATGACCCTTTGGGCACTGAAAGACATACTGATGTGCTTTGAAATCAAAATGAATACATCCCCCTTTCTTTTCACCCCTTTCCATATGGTAAATCCTGGAAATTTGTCTTTTCTTTGAGTCTAAGAAAAAGATCACAGTAAAATTGACCTGTTATTGTTAGGGGAATGCATAATTCGAAAGGCATAGCTATAGTATTTTGTACAGTATATACGCATGTGTATGCAGACTCACACATATGCAGACTCAAACATATGTACTATACGTACATACTGTGTTGTGTGAGAACACTTCAGCAAAATCATTACAATTTATCATATATTGTCCCCTCCACCACTATTTGAAGATGAAAGTTTTCAATGCTGATGCTGCAAAGTGGGTGTTATGTTGATTTATGCTAATCGGTTCTATAGATGCTGTCATATTATATTGTTAAGTGATGACATGGGTGAAATACTGTTGCTTCCAATATTAAAAGCCCACAAGTGCTGGTGTGAAAACAGCAGGGGAGCCACCCACCTCTACAGTCTCCATGATCTGTTAGATGTAATTGCAAGTCTGGGACTTCTCCAGGTTTCCCTTGTGTTCATCAGTCCTTTGTAGGCACAGTTTACTATAGAAAGATTACAGAGGTGTAAATAATGAGACATTCCTCAAATGCCTTCAAGTGTCTGACCACAACAGGGCCCATTAGAGTGGAAAAGTGAGCTTCCTTGCCCATCTACTCTGGCGATCCAACCTAGGAGAAGGGCCAGTTTTACACCACATGGTAGAGTAAGAAATTTCAGTGACAGACAGCAATTTCTGTGCCATAGGAATGAGGCCTACTGGTGCTCATAAGAGGTTACCTAGCCCCTCTCTAAATGGGGAGAAGTGTTGCTATCACTCAATGACTTTTCCATGTTCACAGTAGTGGGACTACTACCTCAATTGAAGTAAGAAGATAGAGAAGAGTAATGTTTACCTTCTTCTCCTTTTTTTCTTGTGTGTGGTTTTATGTTTTCCATGTCATGTGTTCAGGTGCATGTAAGACTTTCATAGGATGAGCACAGATAATTTTCACTGTCCAGGGTAGAATACAAGAGTGTTTTGTTTGTATTTGGCTTTTCGTGTTAATTACCAGAACATGGAGAGTGCATTGGCTTCTGGTGAGTGTATAACAGAATCAGCTGACTTTCAACAAAGCAGTCATAACATGTTACTATATTTTAAAATAATCACTTAGGTCATGCTTTACCGTGGCTTAAATAACATGACCTTCACCTACCTACCTGTTGCAAAATTTAACCTCAAAGGATGCATTCTAGCAGGGTAATTTCACTTCCAATCTACTCTAGATTTATTATCTAAGCCCAGCCTGAACTCAGTTCACTGCTTTTGATCACTATATTAGTTTAACTGAAGAGCCTCTAAAACAAAAGGAACATTGACAGAGCAGAAGCAGAGGATACAGAGAACACAGTAATACAACCCTTTCTTGCTAAAGAAAGTTGCCCTGAAGAAGTAGTAATAGATCAAATGTTCTTCATCTCGAGGCATGTCTATGGTAATAGAAGTTAACATTAGTCCATTCTTCTTATTGACACACTGTTTGTTTAAAAAGTAAACTCAGTTTGACTCATAGACTGTAACGATCAATTTGTAACATACGGTGGAAAAATCTTAAAGGCTTCTGACTTGGGAGGTTTTGTAGCATTGGCTCAGTGTAAGGGAGAGGTGCAAGGAGGTGGAAAAAGAGAGAAAAAATTGCAGCTACTGAAGCACAGAAGAGGAAACACTGAACACTTCTTAGGAGGTTATATGAGAAACGATTCTGGTTTTACCCATTTCTGAAATTGATATGTAGAAAGAATCAAGTCATAGAATCAAAGAATGGCTAAAGTTGGAAAGGACCTTAAAAAACATCTAGTTCCAACTCCCCTGCCATGGGCAGAGGCACATTCCATCAGATCAGACTTCCCAGGGGCCCATCCAAACTGGCCTTGAATGCCTTCAGGGATGGGGTATCCTCAACTTCTCTGGTCAGCCTGTTCCATCACTTCCACACTTTTACTACCTCTGAGTAAAAAAATTATTCCTGATATCTAACCTAAATGTCCCTTCCCCTAGCCCTCCTCCAACAGCTGCACATTTTTCTTGTGCTGGAGTCGCCAGTACTGCTGGATGCATTACTCCAGATGGGGTCTCATGAGGGGACAGGAGAGTAAAGGGGGACAATTACCACCCTAACCCTGCTGGTCACCCCTCTTCTGATGCATGCTGAGGATACTGTTGGCTTTCTGGGCTGCAAGCATACGCTGATAGCTCGTGACCAAGGTGAAAAGTTCTGTAGAACTGCTCTCAGTTTTTCTTCCAGTCTGTACACATATCTGAAATTGTCCCACCCCAAGTGTAACACCTTGCACTTGGCCTTGTTGAATCTCACTAGGTTCATCTGGGCCCAGTTTTCAAGCCTGTCTCTCTGGATGGCATCCCTTCCTTCTGCTGTGTCAAATGCATCTCTCAGTTTGGCATCATCTGCAAATTTGCTGAGGGTACACTCAGTCCCACGGTCTACGTCACTGATTAAGATGTTGAAGGGCACCAGTCCCAAGACAGATCCCTGCAGGACTTCATTCATGGTCTGCCTCTACTTGGACATAGATCCAGTGACAAAACCCTCAGCCACTTATTTATCCACCAATTAGTCCAGAGTTCAAATTCCTATTTCATATTTCTTCAGTTTAAATATAAGGATTGTCAAAGCCTTGCACAAGTCCAGATAAATGACATTAGTGGTCCTTTTGTCCACCAGTGCTGTCACTCCATCATAGAAGGCCACCAGACTGGTCAGGTATGATCTTCTCCTTGTGAAGCCTTGCCAGCCTTAAGTCTCTTCCAGGAAGATTTGCTCCATGATCCCCAGGCACTTCTCCCTTCCTTGAAAATGGAATTGATGTTTCCCTTTTCCAATCACTTGGGACTTGACAGCCGCAACTTTTCAGATATGACGGAAAGTGGTCTGGCAACCATATTAGCCAACTTCCACAGGACCCTGGGATGCATATCATCTGGTGCCATAGATTTGTACGTGTTCAGCCTCTTGAGGTGGCCTCAGACAGAGATCCTTATACGTTTTTTACTGTGGGAGACCTTGTTGGGGGCTATGCCCTCTAGTCTGTGGTGTAATGATATGGGACATTTCACTAATTAATTCCTAAACAGCCTTGGATGAATGTAAGGCATCTGCACACTTCCTAAATGTAGAGTGGTGGTAGAAATGCCTTCATGCAGGATCAACAGACTACTAAGCATACATACGTATTTCTCCCCTGTACCCTGGTTATTTTGACTTACCAGTTTCTCAGATCTAGGTGGCATCTTGTTTTTAGCTTATTTCTTGACTTCTCCATCAAAATGATCAGGGGTGCAGTGAGAATTGGTACTAAGTGATACTATAATCATCCTTAGCTATCGTGGAAGGAATTGTCTTGACTCCTCTTTTTGCCTGAGGCTTTTGACAACTTTGGCAATGAATATGTGTATGAATGCATGGGGAAGTGTATATGTTTGAATGTGTATGTGTGTGTCTGTGTATGTGAATAAACGAGAGTACATTTTTCCACTCACATTTTCTCACACAAAAGGGAGAAAACAATTTTTCCTGACATTACTAAAAGGAGTAGCAGCAGCATTCAGCTAAGAAAGGGAACACCATCTTACCCAGAAAAAATAGCATGTTTGTGGTGATTTCTGTTATTGAAGTAGCTTATTAAGTATACAAGAAAGTCCAATAGAACAAATTCAGAGTCCATACTTTTCAGGAAAAAATGATAGTTTTGCAGAGAAAAAAAATTTACTAAGCCAAAGTGCTCCATCATTTTCTTTTCCTTTCCCTCAGCTCAATTTTCTGATAATCCCCAGTATTCACTGAATCAGAGGGTGACTGCTGATTGTTTTGATGATAAATTGCCTGCAGTGCATGTGGGACTAATTATGAGATGGCACATTTCATTCTGCCACCTGTATAAACTAAACTTTAGACAGGCACAATAAGGGAAGTGTTCACAACAACACAACATTTGAAAAGTCTGCAGACCTTCTCCCGTTTCCTCCCTCACTGTCACTAATGGAAGGGGGAGCTAGATCTTGAGTACATAAAGGGAAAACATAAGGGAATAGGAGGATGAGAATAAGGATAAAATCAACCTGGAGGATCTACAGAAAGGGAGAAATGAGGATCAGGGAGAAAAGAATGAGCAGGGTAATATGCCCATAGAGAAGGAGAGATCAAAGGGAGGAAAAGACCTGAAAGCAATAAGACTGTTTTGGAACATGAGCAGGAGATGCTGAGGCTCAGAAAGTTGTGGCCTGGGGAGTAGATGCTCAGTAGGTACAGAAAAGAAGCTAAGAAGAAAGAAATAAAATCTGGGTCAGACCCCCCTTGGTGACAGAGAGCTGTTAGATATAGCCAGGAAAAGTGAAACAGAAGGTGAATTGTGGCCTTCTATGAACTCCTGGCACCACCAAGACATAAGCATCATGGTCCACAAGAGGCCAAAAAGGAAGCCACGGGCTCATTTTGCCTAACATCTTCTTGTAGGGGCATGGTGGTCTGAAGCTGCTGTTAATATTCTTCAGCAGTAAGGTTAGTTTGTGCACAGGAGAAGAACTCCAAATCATTGTATGCTGTATTACATCCTCTTCTTGATAGTTCTCCCATTGAATGGAAATAAAGAGCCTGGAGTTTTTGTTTCATCCTGTGTTTGTCTTACACAGTAATGTATATGCTTATAAAAATAAGCAACTATATAAATAAATCCTGTTTTCTCTGCTCCAGTACTGGTGCTCCTATCTCCCTTGTCTCATCCAAGGGTCACCGGACAGTAGCTCACACAAAATAGCATGTCACTACTGCTTGCCCACACATGTACATAAACACATGTACGTATTTACACATTATCATCATATTTACTGGTTGGAGCCTCTTTTTGTTCTTGCAGTCTTCAAACAATTTAAGTGTCTTGTTGTCAAGGTGTTGTATTACATTGTACAGGGACATCACTGAGATATCAGCAATATCAGTTTGTGACATGCCTCTAATCTCCCAGAACAAGTATTGGTGACCTCATCTGTATTTATTCAGTCCACTTTTTTTCCTACCCAATTGCAATCCTAACACAA
This sequence comes from Oreortyx pictus, assembly GCA_036925125.1. Lineage (NCBI taxonomy): Eukaryota > Metazoa > Chordata > Aves > Galliformes > Odontophoridae > Oreortyx > Oreortyx pictus. Next base: position 55,539,795 of record JAUPFR010000003.1, read on the forward strand.
AGACATTATTTCAAAGAGAAATATGCATATGCATAGCTACTTTTCTTCTTGAAAGCTACTGGTAAAAGTCGTAATACTTGCATTAAAACCTTTCTATAGCACTATGCACACAAGAGACAGGATTTCTAGAAATGAACACTATAACTTTCTTGTTACTTTCCTGAGGACAAGAGACTAGATCTTTGTGAGCAAGTTGAATATCTATCAGACCTCCTCTAAAAACTCCTGAATGTATTGACAGTCTTAACAAAACTGAATTTGAGTCTTTGTGGATACAAATACCCTACAGAGTTTGAATACCCTACAGAGCTTATGTACATATGTACTGGATAAAAGAGATACACATGTTAGTACTCCCACTATGGACTGGTCAAAGAGTGAATGTCTATGTGTGAAAGAGTGAATATCTATATCATCAGGCTCCAGAGAACAGACTCAGAAAAGAGTAAAAGGAGGCCCCTCTGAGAGTATAGAGACATGTTGAGATGTCCTGCTTATAGCTAAGGACATTGCAACTTGCACCTTGTCAAATATTACTAAATCTGAACTTGAGGCTCAAAGGCACAGAAGTTTTTATAAGTTCACTGGCAATGAAACAGCGCTGAGTTTTTCTCCTGCCATCCACCTGTCCAGTTAGCCAGCCAGACACATGGTTATACTTTGGAAAATCATAGCCATTTTTCAGTTTTTTGACACTGTAACACACTGTAATTCTGCCTCTGACTTTCCTCATGCATAGCATTCGTTCATGAACTATGAGGAATGCCAGGAAAAAAACAAACCTGCAGAAGCAGCAGGTTGGTAGACAGGTATGAAGTCCTGACAATGTATTGTTATTTTGATACTGTAATGTCAGATTTGATTTGAAGACCACTTTTGCCTACAGATCAGACAGTATTCTAGATGGCTTCAACTAGAAGACTGTACTGTATGTGTCTTTCAGTGGAGTTTGTGTAGGCATAAACATTGCTTCCAATTGAAGGTTGAATCTGGAGGTGTGGAGGAGAGCACACTGCTTCTCCTTGGACACACAGACAGGAGGGACTGAGAGACACAGTCCTGCAAACTTAGGATTGGGAGAAGAAACTAAAGCTACAATGGTGCAGAATCTTTTCTATGAAGGGAGATCTACAGTGGTGGTGAGATGCAGCTTTTGATCCTTATGCACTGAAGAATAAACATGTAAGTCATATATTATGCTCCACTGTAGCAACAGAAATTACACATCCCTTCTCTCTCTCTTTTTTTTTATAAATTCCATAACCCTTATGGAAGAGTCCTTGAGTCCTCCAGGACCTGGAATCTTCCAGACCCCTAAATCCAACCACATCTCCAACGCCCTCATTTACTTTTTACCTTTGTATCCAATAAAACCAGAAAAGTATGGTAGCACTGAAGTTAAATAAGCCACTTCTTTACAGCTAGAACCAATAAATTTGTTTAAAGATGCATTACTGCTTTTCTTGAGGGATAATTTAGACTATGTATCAAAAGGAAAATCAATAGTTTTTTCAATTACAAATAATTGCCTGTTTGATTCTTTTCCACTTTTTCTTTTTTATTTATTTTGTCTTCAAAATATTTCTACTGAGAGTGTCTTTTGTATAACGTGTAAACCAGTAAAACTTTCAAAACAGAACTAAGTGATGTGTCCTGGGAAGCCTTACCATTGGTGGCTTCAAAGGCTTTTTACGCTGTGAAGAAGGTAGCCAGGGATTCACGAGCTGGAGTGAGCTCATGTTCACTGCATAGGGTGAAATCTCCATTCTACTGAATTGAACACAAATGCTATCAGGATATCAGGGAGTTGTAGCTGGCTCCCCAGCACTAGGCTGCACACTAGTTGGGAAATTTTTACTTGGGGTTGAGTCCCTCTCTAAGCAATTTAATTCAGTTTTCCAGGCAAAAAGTTTTGGGTCATCTGAGACAGAGTAAAGACAAATAGAGGTCAGAAAATAAAAATAATAAAAAATTCAATAACATTTTGTTTTCATAATTTCTACTCAGCAGGTATAAATGAGAAATAATAACTCATTTTTCATTCAGTAAATTTGGTGTTCTTCTTCAATTTTTTCAGTGATACAGCAATAAGTCTTGAAGTACAGGGGAGGAACAGCAAACAAAGAAACAGGTATTTCCTCACAAAAAAAAAATGTTCTTTTAAGTAATATTCCATGATACTAAAGCTAGACATAGCTGAAAACCTGAGGGAATTTGTGTAACATTCTGTCTTTCCCATAGTCCCATGTTTCTGTGAATCTTGTCTTCATATATTTGGCTTCAGATTATCTGTAACTGTTTTTCATATTTTTGGCCTTTGTTAACTGTACGTGGTGTATTATTGGTGTCATTAAAGCAGTATGATTTTGTATGTGAATGTTCCTCAGGTTATGTTTCACTACAGCTGAGATCCGTACTTTTATTTGGAATACTTTTGTCAAAGTCAGCTTCTAATAATTTAGCAGAACTATTAACAGGAGCACAGTGGGTGCTCAGTTTGGACTATGGCAACATCTAGCCAGGACAAGCTGGGGCTCAAAGTCCATCAGGTCACATGGCTATCATGACAAGGCTGTATCTTTTAAGAGGAATTATAACCTCTTGTTTAGATTGCAGTATAAATGCACTATAAGGCTGTTTAACATCATTCTTACATTATTTGCAGTATGAATATACCAAAAGCTGTTGAGTTTCCAGAGATGTCTTGGAACATATTCGCTTCATTGAAGCTCAAACACAAGTTCACTCAAGAACAGGTAGGCTTGTTCCTCCAAAATTCCATAGGATTTCTGCCAGAGATTTTTTATGGGAAGTTTTCTCTATGCATATTTGGTGAAAAAAACACGAGCTTATTGTGTCGTGGACTCACTGGAAATTTGTGTAGGTCTTATCTGCCTTTTTGCTTCCAGATGTATATAATAGCGCTCATTTTGTGTGGTAAAGGGTCAGATCTCTAAGGAAAAAACAAACAAACAAACAAACAAACAAAACAAACAAAAAAACCACCACACATATTTAAGCCTTAACATCTTGCATTTCCTGACTGCACTCATATTTAGTTCTAATGTAGGATAAATAGTTGGTAAAGGCACATTCTTCTCACTTTCATGAAGAAAGGTGAGTGGGAGCAGGGAGCTAAGGAAATCATAATGAAAATGCACACAGTTTGAGAAGTAAGATGTTTCTTTGTGCATTCTAGTTACTACTTCTCAGCCTGAAAACTATTTGAAATGATAAGAGGGAGACCACTAAAAGTGGATAGTGAATAGGAGGCAGGAGTAGGCAGGAGTTGTTACATGCTAAAAAGAATATTTCAAAATAGAGAGCTACTGATGGTTTTAGATTCTCCTGAATGTGCACATTAATAATACCTTAAATAAGAGCCAAACTAAAAGTGTTGAAAAAGAACAGAAAACAATCCATTCATCTCCTGTTAAGATAAGGTTAAATTCTCCTTTTCAAAAATGTATCACAGTGTATGTAAACTTTCTCATGGACAAACAGGGTGTGAATCTGCCCGTTCACTAGATATATTTTTAATGTAAGGTAACAGTAACTTCTAGTGCTTTTTTTTTTTTTTCTTTTTTCCATAAAAATAAAAAATGTAACTAACAGTGTAGGTTGTTATAGTGCCAGTGCTGCAAAGCATTTAAGAATGTGCTGAAGTGGTTCACTATGCAACAAAGCCCATAGCACATGCTTTATCTTAAACATGTGCTCAACTCCCATTGCAAGCATCAGTGTTTAAACACGTGTCTAAATGCTTTGCTGTACCAGAGCTCCAGGCACAATTCATTGTCCTTTGAAGCCAATGGGAATCTTTCCAATCCTTTCAATAGGTATCCCATCAAGTAATAAATCTGGAATGCTAAATAATCAAACCAGAGAAAAAAAGAAATCCGTTAAATGTAGTCATTGACTACATTCAAATAACAAATAAATATATTAAAAAAAACAAAACAACAGGATGTGGTCACAGCTATTCCAAAAGCAGAGAGGTTCTAAAGAGAGAGAAGGTTCACCCAATAAATTCTTTGTTCAGTTATGCATTCAGAGTGTTTGCTCTCTCAAATTGTAAACCCATATTTACATAATTTTTTGATGCTGCAGTTTGTTGTGGCCCTGATACAGCAAATTACTTAAACAGGTGCTTCACTTTGTACATCTGTAAGTCCAAAAGTTAAAGTAGATCCACATGCACTAGGAGCCTATTGATAAACTGGGGCCTAGAAGATGACCTCACTGCATTTCAGATCACATAAATCCTCTTTCAAAAAGAAACTACTATCCAGAGGAGGAGTCAATATATATTAATTTTACAGCCTCTAGCTTCTCACAGTCAAGCAATCCTGAGAAGCATTTGCACAAAGTAAAAGTTAGTTAAATTAAGGAAGGAAAAAGACAAGTCAGAAAAATAGAGGGTTATACTTATTTGCCTGTACATACATACATATATATGTTTTTAGACAAAAATAAAATTAGTTTGAGTCATGATAACAAAACTACTTTGCTCATTGAAGTTTTGTCTGCTTCTCTGAAATCATGAAGTCATGCCATCAAATGCAATGGACCAGTTATACAGTGCCAAAGTATTGTTCTGGATGGCAGCAAATATAATAAGGAAGAAGATCAGATTGAAACAAATTTTGCAAACTGGAAGAAACCAATAGTTGGGGTTTGCAGATTTGACACACATTTAACAAGCACAATATGCTTTTTATTATAATATAGAAAGTGTTAATATGGCAGAAAAATTGTGTTATAATATAATGCCTTTCTTGTCATATTACTTAATATCTATATCACATTAGAAAACTACACGGTACCTTTATAAAATAAATTGACACGTTACATTAGCCTTCAGTATGACAATTCTACATTCTTGACAGAGAAGGCATGACAACGACCCACTTAACTATTGTAAGGCTGAAACGAAGAGAGTCATGCTGATGATTCAGTCCTTGATATTTCATCACCAGATAACCACATCGATGTTCTCCTTGCTTCTGCTGACACATCTTTATTTCATCTTTCTGACAGAGGAGGGACACGAATTGCCCAAGAGGTCTGACCATGGTGGTGGGACAATGCTTCCAGGATAAACCATGGAAAAAATAGGGCAGAACTGACTCAGAACATCAGCACAGCTCTAGGCCTCTCCCGATTATTCAGCATCTAACTGGTACCTTTAGCTTACATAGGACATTGATGGTTATTTGCATACACATTATAAGCAATTTATATTTAAAAATATTAAGGTAATTGTGTCTTTCGTTGTGTACCAGGAGTATACCTTCTAGGTTTCTTATAGAGCCATCACAAATGTTTCTGGGAACTTTCCCTTCCATGTAGCAAATGGAATATATGCCCAGAAATCTACCCTTTGTAGTTTCCAAGCATTCACCTTGCATCATCTGGTTAAAGCATCTACATATCATAACAAGGAAAGGAATTGCCTTAACTCACAGGAAAGAGCTTGGGAACAACAATATAGTTGCATTTGAGGAGATAATGGCCTGAGGTTAGCCACACTAGCATACAGCTTCAGCACCGGACAATGTTTCATCTTCTTTATTCTGTAAAATGGGGATGGAGACATGTAACGCACAGAGAGCTGATGATGCATGAAGTACTACAAAAATGAAGTGCAACATAAAGGCCAAGTCATTTTATAATTGTTTTCTGACTAAAACTGAATTAGAGTCTTAGTGACAGCACTGAAGTATACATTCACATAGATTATAGTGTGGCATGCTAACGTAGTAGGATGTTGGTAAAAGCAAACTGATATTCCTAATCAGTCAACTTTATTAACCTCATATAAGCGAACACAGTGAGTAGATATTGCCTTTCCTTTGTATTTTGTTAGCAACCCGCTATTGCCGTCATAACACATTATGAGCAAAACTGCACTGCAGATAAAACATCTGTTTTGAATAAGCAGGTGTATGGCAATTTCAGAACCAAACCCCAAATCCTAATTAAAGGTTGCTATTCCCATTTAACAAAGAAGTGTTGCTGAAAGTTAACCACAGTATAACAGTAGCATACGGATGCACACACTCCTCTGGTTATCAACAGTCACCTCATAAACAAATGACTCCACAGCTTGCACAAGCCTACCACTGGATTTGCTTTTCCTGTTTCTTAATAATGGATTGTAATATGGTAAACAACATCACATTATAAGCAAATAGAGGAACGGTGATGGACACCTTTCATACCCAGAAAACTGTATTTGTAAGTGAAATGCGGACCATTTCATTGCTACCAGCTAACTTTCCCATTTGCACCAATCTAAACCTTGAATTAATTAATCTTTTTGTTGATCTTGGCTTTATTAATGGCTGTTCTAAGATCAATGGAAGGTTCTGCTGCTGCTATAAAGTATTTGGTTTCTCTTGTCCAACTTGACAGGGGGAGAGAGTGTTTGGACCTTCTAGTAATTAAATCTATTTCAAAAGACTTATTTGGCTGTTTTAGAAACATGATTAATAATACGGTTCCTTAAAAAAGTAATTAGGAGAACTAGTGAAGTCAGAGAAGCCAAATACTTTCCTCTGAGTATCATTTGGATCTTGAAGGTTAAGAAAATATAGACCCTGGTCTGAAAAGCATATATCATAAAGCATATTTTTTTCAGTTTTCTTGAAAGAGGGAAATCTGGGGACAGCAACACTGAAGCCATCTTCCATTAAATCTCTTCACTCTTTGCTGCAAAGTCAGTGAGATCTTGGAGATAAAGGCAGTTAGAGCAGAGGGTTGAAGAGATCTTGAAAGTAGTTAACTGTTGCTGTGACAGACAAGCAGCCCAGAAATTATAAATTATTCTTCTATTTCACCTTCTATAACAACCTGAGACATTTTTTACAAAGAGCCCAAAGCCACAAAAACTACATTATGCTACTAGAAAAGAGAAAGAGAAACGAAGTGCAGATGTTGATACATTGACTACTTGTACTATAGCCAGATTGTATTAAGATATGAAGTTCTCAGATTCTCGGATACTTTAAAAGGAAGGCAAAACTAAATAAATATTAAAGAGAAGAAGTCAATATTTAAATCAGTGCATAGCAAAAGGTGCTCCTTGGCCCTTAAAAATGATCCAGTGGAAGACTTAAATAACACTAGCGCTGTTCAAGAGGCGTTTAGATGAGGTGCTAAGGGATTTGATTTAGTAGCGTGGTGAGAGGATGGTTGGACTAGATGATCTTGTAGGTTCTTTCCAACCTCATGTGTCTATGAATCTAAGAATCTATGAACACAGTTACATGTAAATGTGGTTCAAGTATCTCATGCATCCTGAAAACTCTTCTGTCTTCGCATACAGCTCATAAAGCTCCCATCTCCAAACTCACTCATTCCTCACAAACACATACACATTTGGAGAATGAGTTTAGAGCTGTTGATCTGATGGTTAATGCTTAGTATTATTTCCAGCTTAAATCTACTAAAGACCACCTCATATTCCTCATCATAACTCCTTGTCTATATAAACAAATGGAAGAAGCAAATTCAAACTCTTTTAATCTTCTTTTAGACTTCCTACTCTCAGCTGCTCCACAAGTCCATGGGAACAAGACTCAACAGAGTAGGGTATTTATGAGTAGGATTTAAAGAAACAGTGTCTCACTGATAACCGTATTTTAACAAATTCCAGTAGATACGTTATTGCTTAAGAGTTCCTACATCTTCCTTGTAAATTCTCCTCTACATGCATATGTGACAGGAAGACATACCTTTCTAATCCTTGTTTAATGCAAGCCAGAGGTGTGATTCTTGTTGTGCTTGGCACTGTACAAACACTGAGGACAAGCATGGCCTGATTTTACATTTCTCACAAATGATCGCTATTTCTTTAAAAGCTAAGCATCATTTTTATTTGCTTGAATGAACTGAAAACATGCATATTCAATGTACTGGGAATTATAGTTTGAAATGTCAGGACTGATGGAATAAGGGAAAAGGATAAATGTCCTGTTAACTACTTTGCCATGTGCAAGTGAACAAAATAGAGTAGAAATTACTTATCCAAAATGATGTAGGGTGTGCCAGACGTTATGGCAAGACATAAGACTCATGGCTATTATGTTTTTTTATTGCTCTGAATCACAACAAAATGAAGGGCATGAAATATTTTCCTGGTGCTTTACTTATGGGTGTATTTTCAGACCAAAATATGATACATTTTTTTCTTTTTTAGTTTGTAAATTGTCATTTGACTGGCTTAAGAAAAAACTATTCTTCAAGACTGAAACCACTTGCAACATTCAGTGTTAGCAAAGAGTGAACTGGGCTGCAAACTGTAAGATTTTTCAGAGAACAACAAGCATAGTGGCCTGTAGCTCTTTGAGCTAGCTGTCCTTCCATTAAAAAACAGGCTGCCAAAATGGGGTTCTCTTTTCCCAAAATGCCCTAGCTAACCTATCTGCTATTAGTGGGACACACTGACAGACAGATTTAAGATGATTTAAGAAATTTCCTCACTGTTGCGCTTTGAAGACCAATACTTATAATACAATGGACGTTTTAGCAATTCTTTCTTAAAATTTCTTGAATATCGTGAATTCAAATCACTCTATCCAAACTTCATTGCTAAACAAATTCAAGATCTACTGAGGGCAGTCTGAAGGGATAATTTGGAGTACAGGCCTCTGTATACTGCAGCCTAGCTAAACACATTCATTTTCCCTTTTCTACAAAGAAGCTACGCTGTCAGTAGCAATAATACATATATAGTATATAAATATATATGTTTATAATATATAACTCCTTTCGGGAAAGAAAGGTCCCAGAAGAGGAATTTGCACTCTTTTGTTAGTCTCAGGAAATCAAAAAATATGGAGGCTTTGCCAGCACATGAAATTCCATAAGTTTACTGTTCACTTTCAGGTACAAAGCAGTCAATACTGCAAAAGCAGGGAGATGCAGAGGTGTGTTCCTCTGTTGACAGTCACTGAAGAGAAATTAGATGCATGCTTTCAGGGTGAATTTTCAGTCAGACTGAATTTTGCCTCTCAGTCTATTTGTATTTCTATCATAATCTGGAGCTGCAAAAAATCTCAGCTATACTGGAGACTGCTATTGTTATAGTACACAAACAGTATGGGTTATTTTAATGGACATATTGCCTTAAACTGAATTTTCGCCATCTGTTCTGCCCCTAATTTTGGATGCAAAAAGAACATATTTCACAATTACATCTGTAAGTAATGATATAAGTAATTTAAATGCATGTATATGTTCACACAATGCAGCAGACATCTGGGATATTTTTTTCTTTCAGGCACAAATCAAGGGAAGAAATCTACTAACTCCTCAAACAGCACTTCCCTCCTCCCCATTTCATCATGGGCATACACTTTCCAATAAGATAATTTTGCTGTGCTTGGGAGTTCAAAGATTTTTCAGTGAGCAAAAGCACAAACTCATTTGTACCATGTTTCCCTTGCCTTCATTCAAATCCCCTCTGGACTGAATGACAGTTTGACAGATGCAAGGCAGTAGATCAATCAGTATCAATAGAAGTTCAGGAGACAGATCACACTGTGTGGACCAGGTTGTGCTTCCACTTTTTCTTTCATACCTTCCCTTTTGCACAGGCTTTTGCAAAAGTGTCCTTCTGCAAGTGAATCCAGGGTTAACTGGGATGCAGGCCGTCTGGTCAGAGAGTGGGTCTCACCAGGACAGAGGCAAAGTGAAAACTTAGGGTAATATGGTGACTGCAGTCATCTGGTAGCTCTTATAAGACAATATAGTGATACAATTTTGGTTCCTATTGCAAATGCCCATTTTCAGATACTGAAATTCGGTATTAGTGGCATTTTTCCATGAGCTTTTTCAGGATAGTAGTCATGAGATGTGAATTCCATCACTCAAAATCATGTTATTCACCACAGCTAAACAATGACCCAATTTCTTGACAGTTAGGAAAGAGATCTATTCAATGAGAGTTTGAGGAGTATAGAAAAAAAGTAAATTTAAAAAAGTCCTTCTTGAAAGTGTGATTTAGATAAAAGTTGATTTTATGGATTTTTTTATTTTTATTTTTTAAGGAAATCAACAAATGTCTGAACGTTGACCAGATTTTGTAGGGTAGAGGTGTCCTTCATATGTACATGCATTCAGTGTACTGATATGTACCTACTGACACTCAGTGCTTATCACCTGTAGTAACAAACTATACTGAGATGCTAAAAGAAGTCACGCTAGCAGAAAAAGATGTTATTATAAATTCCTAGATAATTTTTTTAGCAGGAAGTTTACTCCTACTTTTTAGTCCAAATTGCTAACAGGAATTAGAGAGGCTTTTATTTTCTCTATTATCACCGCCTTTCTATGCTGATGCACACTTACTACTGCTAGCATTCTGCATTCCATGAAATAGATATCAGCAGTGGATTGGCTTTGGACTTATATTGTAGTTTGATAGTGTTCTTTACAATTATGCTCTTTAGACCATACTGCATTTCTCATCGCTTTTTAACTGATAATATCTTTTTATTGTAAGGAGGTGATAGCTAGAAACAACAAAATGCTGTACCTAAAAGCTTACAGAGTTGAAAACGATTGAGGAAAATTATCAATGAATATTTTGGTAAGGCAAATGGAGTCATGCATTAAGAAAACTGGAACTGTGCTAAAGATATTAGACATTCAGATTTTCTTACACTATCTTTTGAAACGTGTTTGATTTTAACAACTGGATCTTTTCTCCACGGAGGTCAGGCAATTATGTATGTCACCACATGTAAGATGTAGTCAGATAATAACTGGCTGGTTATTGTGAAGGAAGGAAGAATTGCTGTAAATAGCTCTGATATGGGCCTCGTCTAGCTAATATATGGTGATATGGTCCAGTCTGCACAAAGGCAATGGAAAAAATGTACCTACCTAGTGCTAGTGTTGTCCATCTCCCCATAGTTACATAGAATTGAAATATGCCTTCAGAGTAATATTTGGCTACAAGTTTGGGCCATATACTGTTAATGGAGTCAGGAAGAGTCCTCCAAACTGAAGAGAGGGCTGTAGGCTGTTGTAGAAAAAAATTTTTTTAAAGGATTGAACAGAAGAACTTTCATGGCAACTCCAGACTATAAATGGATCAGTCAAAGTGTAAATAATTTTTTTTTTTATCATAACACTACAATGAGAAAATAAAAAAAAAAACCTATTTCTTAAGACCCTTTAATATCTGAAACCCATAAAATTATTAAGGCTGGAATGAAAAACTGAGGTCTTGAGTTCCAAGGAGTTAGTTGCCTCCTACTTGTAACACTAGATGACATTTTTTTGCAGGGCACTTATGTTAACAAAACCTATAGCTCTTGGCTTTTAAACAGTGAAGACAGTCAGTTTCAAAGAGGGGATGAATTAATTTAAGCTGTATTCCTCATGGAACACCTTTCTGGCTTGTTTTTTTGTAACTTTTCAGAAGGGTGTATATGAACAGACTTTCAAAGCAAATCTGTAAAGCAAGTGGTAAAGTAAGGTAATGCTTTGGAGAGAGACTGAAAACAAAAAGTAGAAGCCAAAGAAAGAAAAACAAAAATAAGACAGAAAAATCAAATAGAAAGAAAGAAAAAAGGAAAAATGAGCCTTGTAAAAAAGAGGCAAATAAAGAGGGTGCAGTACACGAGATTCTCTGCCATTCTGCAACTTCACTGCTGGTTTGGAATGCAGAATCAAGACTATAAGAATTGAACATAATTGCATTAGTTTACTAATTAAACAGTCATTGCAAACACCTAATACAAACAAGTTCAAAAATTAAGCAAGACAATGGGAAGAAAACAACCTCTTAAAACAGAAGGGTACTGTAATAAGAATTGGCTACCTGAACACTTTCAACTTCCTGAAGAGAGCTGGAGACATATATCCTGTACCAACTAGCTAAAATGGAACATATAAAACTTCACTATCCAAAGATTTTGAATGGTCTGACAAAGAAGTGCAACTTTGATCTGAAATTGTCATTCAGACTCTTATTCAGCGAAATCTCCATTCCCTAGATTTGTCAGAGATTTTGATTCCTTTTAATATTCTTAAGCACATAACCTCTAAACAGAGAGAGATGGAGCTGAAGGAGGAGGAGATTTTGTTGGAAAAAAAAAAAAAAAGAGAACTGGGAATATAAAAGAATAAAACCCAGATATTTCTTTTTGTATTAATTATCTATAGAATGAAACCTCTATGGCAGATGTGCCAACTCTCTCACCATCAATTTCAAGACTTCAATCAGTGGATGACTCACAGTTAGCGAAAGAAAAATTGTTCCAGCTACGTAAGAAGAACATAAATATTATGTTTCACTTGGTATCATAATTAACTGCATGCTTCAGATATTTCTTTCATGTCTGCTTTCACAATAGGTAATATAATTTACTGTTAATAGGATTAAAATGTCTTTAAAAAAGTAAATACTTCATTGGTTTAAGAATGTTTTCTGTTTGTTTTGTGCAGATACATATTTGGCTACAGGCATAGTATTTATACCTCAGTGTAGAAAATAATGAAGAATATTAAGATAATGCATATAGTCCAGAAGCAAATGTATTTTCTCTCTTACTTAACATAATTATAAAACAAACAAACAAACAACAACAACAAAAACAAAACAAAATGAAACTTTTCTCTCAATTAATGAAAAAGAATTTTGAGGTCTCAAACCAGAAACATCATTTAAACAATTCACACAAAGAAAAAAACTATATATTACAGTGTCAAGATACAAATGTTTGTGCTAGGAACATTAACAGTAGCAATGCAGAAATTCCCAAAGTCAGAAGTATCATCACTTTCTGAATTGAAAGTCAAAAGAGAAAACTACCACCTATTATTCAAGCAAAAGGAATTTTGTCACATGGGATATCAGTTACTTCACATTTTAACATCTAAATATACATCCACCCAGAAAACAGAACAAGGAAAATACAGGCAGGGAAAACAAAGAAAAGAGATGGAAGAGTGAAAACAGTTTTAAAAAGATAATTAACAGCATATGCTTTATATTCCCAAACTCAGCTAATAAACGCACAAATGCTGAACACTGAATTCTTGTTGCATTCCTGTCCAAAAATATTTAAAAATATATTTATTTTATGTATATGATTTTTTCTTCCCTTTTTGCCTGAATTTTTACTATTTTTTGTGGTGTTTGTCTCAAGTAAAAATTCACTGACTGACAAACAAAAAACCAAGTAGATTTGAAATGACATTATTTTATAAAATGTATAGCTTTCTTTATACTTAAAAAATCATTTTTAATACATAGGTGGTATCATTATGTCTGCTAGCTGGTTAGTATAGATATCTGCCTGGAAGAGATTTGGTCTCCCTGTTCATTGCAGCAAGCAGAATTTGGCATAAACATTTGGATGTACTCACTCAACTGCTGATCCATCTATTGAAGTTTCATTAGGGAGCCATGTGCATTTGCAAAGGATGAATGGTTTCATTAGCACTGAGACTAATAAACTTATAAAAGTTAATAATGTGAATATGTTTGATTTGGAATTATGCACATAGACATTAAGAACCACAAAAAGGCAAGCTCAGTAATACCCAGTTTTTTCTAGACTTTCACAGCTGGGGCATTTTCTTCTTTTCTAAGATCTTTTAGCAAAAAACACACATTAATATTTTTCATGTGGTCTATGATATTATCAACTGGTTCTAGTATAACACTAGGACTTTGATCTAAAAGCACAAATTTTAACCCCTCTAAATATTATTTCCCACAATGCTTGATGTAGGCTTTTGGATTCGTAATTATGGCAAATTTCAATAGAAGAAATCAAGTATATAAAAACTGTGTTATATCTGAAGTTCATGCATTCTGAAGTGTCTTTAAAGGCACAGAGATCATAGGTAGGCTTAACACAGTCATTTCTTTGAAGACACATAGGCAATTGTCTACAAGCAGATAACCTCCATGTTCAAAACCCAGAACAACATGGTTCTTGCATCAGTCCCCCAGCAAACTTAGCTGGCAGTGTTTAAGTTATGTAGCACATTTTGTATACGTTTTTTCTTTATCACCACCATAAAAAGGAAATCTGTTTAGTTTGCCTTTCTCCCTAGCTTGCTTTCCTGATGACAATGTTACCTGATCATCTCGCTCCACTATCAGCCTTCTTATTTTCATCTCTGAATATTCATGATGAGGTCTGAATAATCAGCTCTCACCCTAGGAGCCTTACATGGCAGCTGATCTCTAATGGTTATCTCCCAAACTTCTAGACGTATACCCTTCTATTTTTTTTTTTAATATGAAAAATTAATTAACAGTTAGTGAAGTTACTCAATTACAGGGTGAAAGTAATTAAATATGGTGCAGAAACTGCTACGTTAGGGCAGAGCTGATTTAACTGTGTCAGTGCAGGATGACACCAAGGTGCTTATGATGTTTCCAGGACTTCAGCTCCTTTCTGAATTTACTTTATGGGTCCCTGAGCCATCTGTGAATGTTATCAGTCTTCCTTCTCCAGAAGTTTCAGCAGAGACAAACACAATGAGAATGATCTTTCTCAGCCTGGACAAGGTATTTTTCCCCAGATCTCCAACACTGTAATTGCATAAGTCAATCCCTCTGCTTCCTTGTCGTTCATCTCTTTGGGGAGAGTATCAGTAATTGCATGATTTCTGATATACATGTCTGTCTCCTCTCCTTGGGACCTAGAATGAGACCATAGCAGCTTATAGCACACAGGGCACTGAACGCTTTGGGGAAGAAAAAATGACAAGCATGGGCATCTGGCAGACTCTGAATCGAAGACATACAGTTAGAGTCTGTGTTGCCAATAACTTGGCATCTATTGACATCTATTCCCTTTCATCACTTTCTTTCTATTAGAGAGAGAACTCATCTATGACAAATCTATCGGAGGCTCCATTCTTAGGCTTAACTAATAGCAAGGCTGCAGCTGCAGGAATTATAAATGCATCTGTTTTTGTGCTGCCTGGTACAACTATGTATCTATTATGATGATCTGACATACATCCTAACATCTCCTTCAGGTGCTGGCACATCATTTACAATAATCTCAGGTAACTGATGTTGTGACACCTCTCCTGCATGTGCTAGGTTCCTGTTAAATGACCAGAAAGTGAGCAACTACAGGGAAATATCAGAAAAGAGCAAGACCAAATTCATACCTTCTGTAAGAGGGTGAAACTCTACAGGCATGACATATTGCAGCTTGCAGGACAAGTTGGGGGTTTGACCTGCAGTGGTATGTACTCTTCTCGTATAATTTTTCCCAGCTAGACAAAAACCAATACTCCCACTCTGCTGTAATTAATAGGAAGTCTGCTGGGTTGAATAGCTGTCGCCTAAATTATTCTCCCAGCTCTCCATTATTTGCCACCAAGAAGTAGTAGGGATACAGGGCATTGTGTTAAACAAGACACACAGTGAGAAATTCTGGGGTCAGTTTTGAAATGAAGCCAAGGAATTACTGAACTCAAGTTTCTATTTGCACTGAAGGGAATGTGAAATGTTTCCCTAAAATTGACAGCAAGAAAAAATGCCATTGTATTCACTGACTTGACCCACAGCTAAAGTCTTTATTTCAGATGCAAAGAGGCCTGATCTAGCCTAAGCTGGAAAAGGAATAAGAATGGTTTCCTATTTCCAAAAGGTCTTGAAAGTTGAAAGATATATGAAAAGTCCAAGAACCATCAGATTTAGGATAAATTCCCTCCTCTGCCTGAAGGCAATTCCCCAGCTTCAGTATGTGTGCTGCCATACTGTCGCCTTGGCACTGCCCCATTTCATAAGAATAAATATACCAATTAGTTTAATTTGAAATATAAATAAGTTTTTTGGCATATGAGCTCTTCCTTCAAGATCCCAAGAAGTGCTTGCATGTCTGAGTGCAGATCTCAGTGATTATTCAATACTGACACCTTTGAGATACTCTCCTTTTTGGAGGATAGGAGGGAGCTTCATGCATCTCACACAGCAGGGCAAAAGATGCAGGAGCAGTGCTGGCTCTGCATTCACTGCCACTCTAAATCATCCCTTTTCCTCCCTTCCCAGCACAGTAAGAAGAGATCTCCAGATCTAAGCACCCAGTCAGTTCAAGCTAAAATCGTCACATTGCTGATGGAAAACCAAAGCACTGCTTCTTGAGAGTTTCCCACTCACCCAAAATAATGATTATTAATATATTAATTAATTAATAGCTCCATTGATAATTATCTACCCAAAAACTCTGTTGGCTGCCTTGCAAGTGAAGTTTTGTTTCACTGAAACTGGTAAAGCTACTTCAGCATGAATGATACACACTAACAGGCATGGTTAGAAATGCAAGACAGCTTCTGAAAATCCCTGTACGCTCAACTCCTTCTGGAGTGGGATTTGGTGGATAAAGGGCTGCACAGAAGAGCAGGAGGTGCTGAAGGCAAAGTGAGGGTGAAGGCAGGGGCCAAAGAAAGGCTCTGCCAGCCCAGCTGTATGTGTGTGCCGTGCGTCTGGACTAGGGATTGCATGGGGCATGCGTTGGTATTAGCAATTTCTAATTAGATCTGGGGATAAGCTGTTTGAAAATTTTAAGAAATTCTTAACATTGATGGAAACAAATGTATTGCTGAGATTTTTCATGGCTCACAATTCAGGGGAATTAAAGTAGATTTTCTTGGTGGCTGCTGCCAAAGTCCCATCCCCAACTAAAAGCAGCTTCTCTGCCAAACTGCCAATCCCTTGCCCAAGGTCAAAGAGCTAGTTCTCTGTAGAACAGCTGTAAATTTATTTCTAATTTGGTAAACTGCATTTTTATTTTATCTCATTCTCAGAAGCAGGTGAAAAAAATTAGATGAAGCATTAGAAAAGCAACTTCCCAAAAGTATACCAACAAAATTTCTCCCTAGACAGGCAGCTGGTGCCATTTCAGCACAGGAACAAAATTATAAGCAATGAAGTTGGAGTTCGACATGGAGAAAAACTGAACTTTTGCTGTAGGCAACCCTTTCAGATCTATCAGTAATACAGCTAAATACAAATTGACAGATGATACTTTCAGAGAGGCCTTATTAACAAGGGAATTAGATAAAGTGTAATCATACTAAAAAAAGCTTTCATTTAGTGTATTTATGATATCACCTGCATTTTTGTTTACCATCTACCTAATTCAGCACGTTGCCACTTTCATGTTGCCACTTTCATATGCCTCAGAATTTCTCAGATAGATTTATACCACATTGAATATGAACTGTGAGGAAAGGTGCTATCAGAGTTTATGGGCAAAATCTTGCCCACATTTGTGCAAACCCCTGTTGGTTTTAGTGGAGTTTCATACACATAACTGAGAGCAGGATCTGGTCCTTAACATGGTGACATTTCTTCTGTACAGTAAAGCAGGTTAATAATAAAATGGTATGTCTTCATTTCTGCATGTCTTTTTTTTTTTTTTTTTTTTTGTAAAAAGAACTGCTATGTCTTTGGATCAGGTGTTAATTATTCCCAGTAAGGTTTGGTGGGTAACTAGTGATGCAGATATCAAACCACCCACTCTCTTTGTAGATGAAGGGAAAGTATCAGGAGGATTTCTGCTGAAGTATTCATCACATCTCAAGTCTCAAATTGTCCAAACCATTCAATTATAACACTTCACTCAATGCATGTCAGCATGTCTGGCACTGTGTTCCAGGAACAAGTTGAGCTGGATTTCTCAAAGAGGCAGACGTTGGCTTGTCCCCTTGAGGGACAACAGAAATAGAGTCTATTGGCTCAAAGTTGAGACCCATTTCTGGATCAGTACCTGGCAACTGTAGGAACTATTGCAGCTCTCTAACTTTGTAGCCTCCAGACTCAGTTCATGCATACATATGTAAAAGGCTGAGACTTCCTTGTGGTAACAGCGAAAGCACACTCTTTGCCACCGAATAAGTAGGTAAAATGCTGAACTGGTGATGACATGATAAACAAGCTGTAGGAATGTGTGTCCTATCAGTACAGATCTAACCCTATCCTCACCATCATCCCTCTGTGAGTGTAAATGGAAGCAACGCCCAGAAGAGGAGACAAAATCCTTTGAGGGCTATATGAGATTTTGTTGTTAACTGCAGAGATGCAGTGCATCACTGTCAGAAGCAGTAACCCTGGATTATGGTCACTGATAATAAAAAGGACTTTCAGATGGAGGTGATGGACACCGTGCCTATTATGTGATAGAGGGGAAAAAAAAGGGTGGCTGGAGAACTTTTAAGCAAATGGGAATGTTCACATCTCCTTTAATGCTGTGAATTTACTTTCTGTGCTGGTATGGAATGTACACATTCCCAGAGCAACAAGAGGGCTGCTCACAGGTTTTCAGTGGTAATGTTCAATTTGATGTATCAATATAGCTCTGCTTGCACAGGCAATAATGAGCTCAAGATCATAAAGCTCTTATCAGCAAGCCTGTTTAACTTTAAATGTAGCTCAGACGATTCAGGCTCCTCTTTACTCTTGCTTAAGTCTGTTTTGACCTGAAGCTGTGGAATGGCATTGGTGAAAATTAGCAAGGTCAGTAAATATAATTCAGGAGAATATTTCTAAACCTCTCAGCAAAATTCAACCGACATCAGAGTCTGTCTTTGTGAGCCCCTTTTGCTGGTCATGTTTCTGTACCATCTCCCTTGGGCTTAGTGGGAATCCTAATGGTGGAAGTACATTGGCAATTAAAAACCAGAGGCAAAAAATAGTTTTCAAGAAGCTTTGTGCCAAGAGGCAAATAAGCTAGTGTGCAGGAAGGTGATTCTAACAGAGGGCTTTTTCCTCTGGAGCCCGCTTACTAACCCAGTCCATAAAAGTTAAGGCTGGGATTTTCAAGAAAGTCGTGCACACAAATACAGAGATGAATCTGCAGGACTTCCAGAACAACTAAGCGTGCTTGCATCCTGCCTCTAGTGTGAGACTTTCTGCTCGCCCATGCCTACAGGGATGAGCACTGAGCGACTTAGGATCTTGTAACCCATGAAGACAGATTCACACCCAGTAAGCTCAGCAGCATTCAAATCCATTTGCAGACAGCTCAGAACCAGTTGCTGGTCTGACCTAGCTGTCAGGTGATGTGCAAAATGGTGCCTAACACTAAGACTGTGTTTGTTACCTCACATTTGTGCTGCTAGAGGATTCACTGTGCCTGGTTCACCAGTGTGACACAATAAAATGGTATGTTTTTAGTTAGGAGGAAAAACAGAAGACAACAGACATCTGAGGGACATTCTGTTGAGAGCAAAATTGATGATGAAAAGCTTTCAGTTTTTGAAACTGTTCAATAGCCAGGTGTTTTCTAGTGTGGTTATTTAGTGCATTCCACTGCAGCGTGTCAGTATTACTTAGCACTATCACATTTACATCAAGTCGAATGCTGTAATGCAGAGAATATCACCATAAGGAATGAAATGTGTCAGCCTGCGTACAAGGATTCCTGGGAAATATTTCCCTTTCAAAAATCCTGTGTCTTTTATACAAATTCTTCTCACATGTTTGCTACCCTGAAATTCACAGGTAATTACAATGGGATGAATAATCCACATTAATCAGGTAAGCAGGTATTTGAGATCCAGCACATCTCCTATCAGACAATGCACATGAAAATACAGTAATTGAAGCTGCTGAGAGAATTCCCCACTGACAATGTCTATGTAAATCCACTGTAAAGAATAATTCTACGATTATGTAAAATTTGCACAAGTCCTTTTATCTTTAAAAGAATGCTGCACTCTATTTCGCTTAGCACACCAGTCTGAAGTCAGAAGCAAATTGTCACATGGTCCAATCCTGAAGGATTCAAAGAGACAAAGTCATTGCTGATGTAACACCAGCAACTGCTGTTTAGACCAGCTCTCATCTTCCTGGAGTTCTCCGTAGCTGGAAGAAGAGGTCCAGGGGGAAACATGCATGAGGAGCAGCTGAGGTCCCTGGGTTGGCTCAGCACAGAGCAGAGGAGCTGAGGGGAGACCTGATGGCGGCTGCAGCTCTCACAGGGAGTGGAGGGGCAGCGCTGAGCTCTGCTCTGTGTGACAGCGACAGGGCCCGAGGGAGCTGCATCAGGGCAGCTGGGAGTTAGGGACGGGGTCTGCAACAGTGGGCGGTGGGCATGGAACAGGATGCCCAGGGCAGTGGGCACAGCGCTGAGCTGCTAGACTTCAAGCAGAGTTTGGACACAGCTCTCAGAGATAGGGTTTGAATTTTGGTGGTGCTTTGTAGAGCCAGGAGTTGGACTCGATGATCCTTGCGGGTGCCTTCCTACTCAGGATATCCTATGGTTCTATGATTCTAAACGTGAAGCCAGTCCGAAAAGTGCCTTTCTCTGTCTGACACCCAACACACAGGAGCTGCTCAGGTGAGTTCGTTATGTTAAAAAAAGCACACAATTCTGTTGCCACTGATCTGGCAAGTCCTTGCAGAAGAGGCAAGTCTACACTCTCAGCATGAGTTTGTCACAAGAGCTGCCAGTAGTTAACGGAGCACATTGCCTCTTCTTTGAGACTGGGGCAACAGCTGATTCTGCCTCAGGAGACTGTGCCAATAAACTAAATATAAAGCTAATAAAACAAATCACAATTTAGTTAAAAGGCAGATGAACAATACCCAGAGAGACTCTCACTCATCATCTCATACTTGCCATTTTAATATAGGCTGCTATAGCAGAGCATTTTTGTTAGTGAATGTCACAAGAACTTGAATTGGGGATCATCCAGTAGACCTTGAGTATACTTTGTGAACTATTGTGTGAAGTTTCATCTGGGCTGAGATCTAAAAATGATGCACTGTTTCTTGAAATAAATTAGAAAATGTTCTAGCAGTGTTCAATCACAGCCATGCAAGAAATTAAAAATTAAAAAGATAAGCAATGAGGAGTGAAAAAATCATCTCTCTGTTTCATGCGTTTGTAACAACCGTTTTGGCTGTAAGTTATAACGTAAAAAAAAGCTGCGCAAGTGGGAAAAGCAGTGGTGCTATGGTTGTAGCTGAAGTTTCTTTTGTAAATCAAGGAAACTGTCCTGGATGTACGTGGATAGGCATCAAAAGATGGATCCAACTGCATCCAACTGCAGGTTTGTTACTTAAAAAAAAAAAGAAACAAGAAAGGACTGAGGTAGACATACCACTCTTAAGAGTAATAGCTGGTGTTAGCATAAAGTATTAAAAGACTTGAGCCAAGTGGCAGAATCTGGCCAGAGAGTGGGAACCTGGTTTCATCGATCTATGTAGGGGCAAGTTCATGAACAGTCAGGCCTCACATTTCCACAGTGATGTTCCGTATGCTTCAGCTCATTGCTAGCAGGGCAAGGACAACAAACAAAGCCATGAAAATCCTGAGGTGTGTAACAGAGCTATCTCACCTGCCTTTCATCAGAGCTTGGCTGCTGGGATGTTGTTATATAACAGCAGCTGCATCAACAGCATCTCCAGCTTCATGTCTTTGAATTAAGTACATGTAATGACATATCACTGCAGCAAGGCTTGAATGATACAAGACATGTGATAACCTCCTGCCCAGTGCCTATTCTACCGAGGCAGCACTGGCTGCACTGCATGCTTGCTGCAATGCCATACATGTACTCTCAGAAACAATAATCAGGGCCGCCATGGCCAGAAAAGCCTGCCACGGGCAGCAGTGACACAGAATTAGCACACATTTATCCTATTTTTTAAAAATTCTTCCCTTTTTGGATTTTTTTTTTCCTTTCCTCATTCCCTGATCCTCAGCAGTCTGTGCATTTTCATCTTCCAGCCGGCTGTAGCTATCCTCTGGGAAAGAGGATCTTTCCTCACACACAGCACCTGCTTCCCTCTCCCCTGCACAAATAAATACCCTCTAGCCCTTTAGATTTCCTTAGGATCGTCAAGCATGGTTTCAGCTTTAACCTGGCAATGTATTTTTACAGGGATTCTTAGGTGAAGTTAGTGTGTGTGTGAATGTGTGTGTGCACATGTGTTTCTGCCTGCTGCCCCAAACAAAGCCAGCTCTGTATCATGTGCTTAGCAGCTTCCCTGAAATGACTGCAATGCCCCCAAAGTGCTCTGGTGTCATAAAACCCTTGCATCACAGTTGAACTGATTTCTGAGGCAAGAGAAGATCTTCTTGTGTGCAGTACTCAGTCTGGGCCTCATTCTGATGCATTACTACAACTATTGAACCTATCAGTGGCATTGGATTGGTAAAAAAGTATTTAGCCTTTTCAGAGACAATCAGAAATCTCTCTGTATTTCCCAGCCTACTTTCTGACACTAATTTCCTCTTATCATCCTCTTGCCCTCTCACCGAATTGTTCCACAGCCCTTTTGCAGGGACTCATCCATGAAGATCCTTGCTTGTATCTACACTGCTTTTAAATTTCAGCTTTCCCTTTTACTCTGCTCTATTTCCATATGTCATTTTCCTTTTCTGCCTGTCTGGGAGTTGCTGTACCTAACTCTGTAAAGCATTATCTCTCCATCTCTCTAAAGTGTTTTGTGGTACTTTGTGTGAAGGATGGCATATAAAAATAAATTGTATTGCACTGTATTTTTGGACTGGCATCTAATCTTTACTGAGCTCATTCAGCCTATTTCTGAAAAACATTGGATCTTAAAGACTCTTCTGATCCAATGAATCTCGATGACTTTTCTGATCCTAGAAAAAGACTCCCTAATTTTCAAGTCATCTCCTGACACTAACACAGAGATAGGAGTAAGGAGAGTGTCTTGAAAAATAGGGTTTGGCTGAAAAATATTCCTGGAACTATTCCTTGTCTACCGCGTATCTTACCCTCACCTTTGCCCTCCACCCCACATTTTACTTGCAAATGTCCACCGGTATGAGCGCTCGGGTGGGGGGAGCGGGAAGCAGGCTGATGGCATGCTACACTTGTAGTGAAACAATCCAACAGCTTGCTTATGCATCTATTTGGCTTAGGATGCAAAATTAGAACAGCTTTAATCTGCTAGCAGCATCAAGCAGGGAAGCACTCCCTGGAGTGAAAGCGTTAGGAGGATCACAGCAGGGGCTGATGAGAGACAGCCTGCTACGGTCTCACAGCAAGGCAGTGGCACTTGATGCGCAAAAAGCTGGGGTGCTAAGGAGGACCCAGGTGACCTGATGGAAAATGATAGAGGAGAAGGAATCTGCCTTTTATATTGGGCTCCTCTGCAACAGGAAAATGCTTTCAAATACATACACCCACAGTAACATCTTTGCTTGCCCTTCCACACCTTTCAAACCGTATCATTTCAAAAATTTGGTCTCTACATTTCCAACCACAATGTGTGTGAGCCCTCCTTCTCCCACATGTGGCCCATTTTAATTCAGAAAGCTTTGGCACAGGAATAGTCCTGGCTGCATGTGAAGTGGTCAGAATTTGTCCTCAGGCCAGAAGATTCAGTGAGCAGCAGCCACACCTTTGCACTTTAATGCAAAGCACAGATATATTTGCTTTCTACCAAATAACTCAATTCATAAAAAAAGAAAGGGCAAGCTCTGAACTACTAAGAAAAAAGGTATGGTGTAGAGATTGTCTTTATTTACTTTGAGACTAGCTGAATTTTTCAGGACTGCACAAATGGCTGCATGTTTGTGGGGAATATTTAACTTGTGGCTCTCTGTAAAATCAGCTGATTCTAGAAATTTGACACCCTAGAAAGTCCTTCTGCATGACCTACTTGTTGATTTGCCCTTTGGCACCCAAAGGATGATAAGGCATGCTGTCCAGCACCTCTGGAAAATAATTCTACCCTTCATTTTACCCCAGTGAGGTGCTTGTCTCTACTCTGTGGATACAAATGTGGGCATTAAGGTAGATATAGTACATGCCTTTACAAGTAAGAGCTATGACTTGTGGAGTTAGTAAGAAATAGTAACAGCTTACAACAAAGAGAGGAACTCTGATGTTTGCAATACCAGATATATGCTAGTTGAATACTTCGGAGATAAGAACCATGGCAAGAAGTATCTGTGGTTGTTAATCAGTACTTTTTTCTCTCTTTTTCGTCACCATGTCTCTATTAGTTGTTTTTTTTTTTTCTTTGTTTGTTCACTTTTTGATGTATTTAGGCAAACCAACTTATTTACAACAGTAAAACTTAGGTGCAAACCAGGGATCTCCTCCACAGTTGATTATTAACCAACTGATGAATATTTTTGTAATCAGAAGACATCATTTACTCCACCTTAGTTCCTTCATCCTACTTAGAGCCACAGTTTCTCAGCTTGAGTTTTGGTCCCTTGGGAACATCCCAATGGACAGAGTCCTACCAGTCTGCATTGCTTTGTGTGGCTATGAAAAGCTGGTAGGACTCAAGCATGAATGTTTCCTAATCATTTTAAGTTCCTGTGAATATCAGACCTCAAAGTCAGCTTTTACATAGCATACAGCAACACCAAGTTACCTTGTTCAACGTCAGAAAGGACTTTTATGTCTTCTTTCTTCCTGAAAGTAGTCCAGAATTCAGCTAGTGTTTCTGAGTCTCTTTTCTCCTCACTGTTCAACAGATGAAAACTATTTCCTCCTCATTGCTTGCATCAGAAACAGTGCTGCTATCAGGAACAGGGAAGTAATTGTCCCCCTGTTCTCAGCACTGATGAGGCCACACCTCAGGTACTGTGTCCAGTTTTGGGCCCCTCACTGCAAGAAAGACATTGAGGCCCTGGACCATGTTTAAAGAAGGGCAACAAAGCTGGTGAGGGGTCTGGAGCACAGGCCTTATGAGGAGTGGCTGAGGGAAATGGGGCTGCTCAATGTGGAGAAGAGGATCCTCAGGGGAGACCTTATTGCTCTCTACAAACAACCTGAAGGGAGGTTGTAGTGAGCTGGGGGTCAGCCTCTTCTCTCGTGTAACTAGTGATAGGACTAGAGGGAAAGGCTTCAAGCTGCAACAGGGAAGGTTCAGTCTGGACATTAGGAAATACTACTTCTCTGAAAAAGTGGTCAAGCACTGGAATGGGCTGCCCGGGGAGGTAGTGGGGTCACTGACCCTGGAGGTGTTCAAGGAACATTTGGACATTGTGTTGAGGGACATGGTTTAGTGAGAGATATTGGTGATGGGTGGATGGTTGGACTGGGTGATCCTGTGGGTCTTTTCCAAGATTAGTGATTCTATGACTCTATGATCTAGTTATTTGAAACTGAACTTGAAAATGCAAAAGCTAGCTGTTTCTAAAACCTTTGTCAGCAAAATACATGAGGTATCTGATGACCAACAGCAATTCATTGTTCTTGCAGATCTCTGAGGGTGAGCTGGGATGTGGGATGTTTGCTGTCTATAAGCTAGAGGCATGAGATGCTTTCTGATAAACTCTATGAGCTGATGAGCACCAAACTAGCATGTAGTGAAAAATACGTATGCATGTGTAAGTAAGCAATGCAGGTTATGTCACTTTCATCAAATTCTCCTGTGGTTCACTTGGCATAAAACAGTTAGAAACCACTGCTGTAGTATTATAGATTTGAAGACTTTCTCCTTGCTTCTCAGTGGAGTCAACATGGATTGTCTGGACATAGAATAAACCTCTGCAAGTATACTCTGCAAGTAAAACTGTTAATAGCTGTAGAAAAGCTTCTCTTGCATAAGTGAACTTAATGCAAGATAAACTTTATGGTGTGGAGGTAGGTTCGGCATACTCAAAAATGGTTAAGTACACTCTAAAGCTGAAAGGCTAGTAGGTGTAGCCATGGTCACTTCTGTACACTGGTAAGCATGCTGGAGCAAGTATAGTCCAAATTGCTGGAGGACTCTTGGAAATGACCCTCATGCATTTCTCCTTCATGCAGTATGTACATAACAGATCTAGGAAGACGCACATAGGCCAAACTTGTCTGTTCCTGATCACTGGATGGGTGATACTGGGAGAAACTATGGCAAGGCTAACATCCAGCAGTGTCTTCCAGGTCCCAGATGTTTGCGAAACCACCACAGCATCCCATGGTGATGTCATTGTGCTTTCAGTGAAATCTCTGCAACTCCATCATCAAAATAATGTCCTTTTGTAAGGGTGTGCTTT
Source organism: Oreortyx pictus (assembly GCA_036925125.1). Lineage (NCBI taxonomy): Eukaryota > Metazoa > Chordata > Aves > Galliformes > Odontophoridae > Oreortyx > Oreortyx pictus. The sequence continues at coordinate 55,565,768 of JAUPFR010000003.1, forward strand.
TTAAATATTGTAACAGTTCATATACAATATTTCTAAATATTAATGGCACAGAAGACATATTTCATCCTGCTCCCTGTACTGGAGCGCGTAAATAGTACTCTTCACTAACACAATACAAAATCATCTAGAACAGCAGAATATCATTGTTGCTCCACATAAGGATTTTCTGACCAGTTTTAGTACTGCAAAATAAATACAAAATGATAGAGTTCTTGCTTAAATTGTCCCTCACCTTGCAAGAGGATAGTGCTAACTACATTCTACCTAATTTCTAAGAGTGCAAAAGCTGTCACTGGAGTTTTATATCACAATGATATTAAATTAATATGCAGTTAGTACCATCAGGAATAGGTATTTGTTCTTTTTCTTTTTTTAACCTGCACTGATATGATGATCCTACATGCTGAAAAACTTTATAGCAATAGTAAACTTCTACTTTAACAGAATCTTTATACAACTTTCCTTCTCCAGTCAATTAATTTTAACGGGTTAAATTGTAAGGAGACCTAACTTGAGCCAGGCTTCCATGTGTAAGTTTCTAAACTTTCTCACTAAAAATTCCTGCATTCTTGAATGACCAAGAGGAAGTAATTTGTATTGTAATTTATGTGTTTATAACAACTATGAACCACTTTCCTTCTTTTGTTTGCCATGTCTTATCAATCTTACGAACCTTTTATGTTATCTTTCATTGGTATCGCATTTACATGCTTATAAATTTCATACTTTAAATTAATAAAGGCTGTAAAAAAACAGACCAAGTGATATATCAAAAAGCTGTTAAGACTTTTTGTAGAAGATAAAACCTTGTGAAATCAATTAGGCACAGCTCTTCAAATATATTCTCTTCTTAGCATCTACTGATGCCAATAGGAAGACTCGTATTCAACTTCTGAATCTTATCCTAATGCTCTGAGGTCTGTAGAAAGACTTGTGCTGATGTCAATGTGCTGTGGTTCTGGCTGTCATTGCTGGAGAGTAATAAATTCACCCGAACAGATGTGTTGGAATCAGGAGACCAAGCATCTATAAGGACCTCTCCATCTGGTTCTCCATGGTAGATATACCTTCATCTCATCTCTTTCACACAAGGAACATCAGCAATATCCATGGTTGTCAAGTTGTACTTTGTTTTATGATTCCTTTGTAAAGTGGTTCATATGCTAAAGTCAGACTGAAACTAAACATGTGTTTGACTTTACTCAGCAATTCGAGAGTGTGAATCCTCAATCAGGCATCACTTTCAAAACTGTTATTGAGTAATTAATCTATAATTCACAGGGGAACTGGCAAACAAATAGGTTTAACAAAGGAATTTGCAGTTACATGTCCAGAAAACAGTGCATGATTTATTATTTCAGTTAGAGCTGGAAGGAAATAATCTTTGACCTGATGGTTGGAGTAGGAGCTGCTTTTGAGCTAAAATAAACCTTCTTATCATTTTTTCCAGTAAAGAACCTAAACCCACATCAGAAAATAATTAAAAAAATACCAAAGGCTGCAGCAAATTTGGTTGAGGATGGACCAGTGCTGAATGATTTATTATTTTCTAGGGCACCGTTATCTCTTGATCTACTGTTGTTGTTATTAATATTGACTTAATGCTTTGAAAGAGGCAAAACTTCAGCTCCAGAAATCTGGAGAGAAAGCTACCCATCTGATAAGTATCACAACATCCCACATTGGTGAAAGTCATAGTGAAACAATTCTTCCAGTTTCCATATGTATTTATTTGGTCTCCATGATTCTATATTCTCTAGAGCTGGCTATGACAGAAAGAATGTGGTTTTCCTGTTGGATTAAAAGAAAGAATAGAAAAGAGCTGTATGTATAATGATTATTACTATCTGAGAGGACAAGAGTCTGACTGTGTTCTGGCTGACCAGTGAATAGAACAGCAGATAATGGGGTGCTCCTCTGGTTAAAACATCTATATTTACGGAGAATCCCTGGAACTAAGTGTGTGATGATATTATGTGGGATTAATTCAGTTCTGATCAGCAGGTTACTTGATAGCCTTTGTGTTCTGGTCTTAGGATCAAAAGTGCTACTTGAGTTGCAATGCATGAACTCTTCTAGGTGAAAGAAATTCTACGTTTTGTGTGCATTAGTACATAACATGGGGTCTTGTGTATTGTTTTCACACACAGTACTTACATTAGATACCACATGAAATGTGAGACAGAGAAATTTTCAGCTTTTCTCAAAGTGTGGAAGGCAGGTTAAAATGTTTTATGGATCAGAGAATGGTATGGAAGGAATCACAGTTAATCATGAACTGGAGTAGTAAATAACCTCAGTACTTAGTTCTCATACAGATATACTGACCTACATTAAATTTTGCATTTGTGGTCCTTAAAGTTGTGGAGTTACTACATGTTTCCCATTTTATTTGCTCCTGTGTGAAATGGGACCCTACACTACAGCTAATTTTTATAAGACCACCCCTGTTAAGCAAATATTATATAATGATCAGGGAAATGGTAAATGTGCTAGGCCTCTCCAACAGCCATTTAAGATCATTGTGGTTTTCATGTTTTTTTAAGTTCTATAGTGATGCAGTCAGATGAATGTTCAAAGCAGATCTGCTGAATCTGAGGCATTCAGGAAAAGATTTTTCTTATTCGCTTTTGTTCACTTGTGTTTTCTCAGTCCAAACCACATGTTGTACATTACACTTTCCTGTTACAATAGAGGGAAGGGTTTCTGAGATAAATAGGACCTTGCTGTGCTTACCAGGTAATATATACAAGGCAATGGCTGCTAAGAAAGCCCAGCCAGTGGCCTGAGTCCCAGTCATGCTTTCATTTGCATAAATTGATGGCCTCCAAAAAGTGTTCTTAGTCAGTACCACCGGTGAAAAATCCTTTGCAGCTAAAGTTCAAAGACCTTTTTCAACCTATTTGTGTGGCTTGTGGAATTGCAGAGGAGAGAAAGGAATTTGGCCATCAGCTGGATTTCATTTCACAACCTTTATATCCCAGCCTGAATAGTCACAACCAAGAAATCCATTAGGAATTCATGGCCTGTAGAGCTTGACTGTTCAACTGACAACATTTATCATGAGCTCTTTGCAAAATCATATGAGATTTCATAACAGGTGTCCACTTCGCACAGGTCATCACCACAGTGGCCTGTGTCAAAATCCATTATACAGTAGCTGAAAGCTATACATACGTGTTGCCAGCTACCTCCTTTTGCAATGTGTGGTGGAATGCAGTGAGAAATAAGCAGAAGGCACAAAGTTTATGTCTGAACTTTCCTTTGGTTCTGAATTTCTCCCTAAGTTGAAAAGGAGATGGAAGTATTGAATGAAAATTCAGGAAACCTTCAACTTTGCTACCAGTTGGGAAAAAAAAAAAAAAACCAAACATATGAGCATAGGTTTTCACAAAAATCCAACAGATTTAATTATTGTTCAGTGTCCACTTTAAAACAAAACATAGACACCTAAAATTCCACATATTCTTCCTGAATTTTGTGCCGATCTTGTAGGTTGGACTGTTATGATGTGTAATAAGTCTCTTGTCTGACAATTCCTATTGTCCCTATTGACTGTAAAATCATTGCTTCTGGGAAAACAAAGTTTACATGTTGATAAGTGGTGAATGGAAAAATAGGGCTGTGATGAGAAAGTATAGCTGCTCTTCTCACTTCTCTCTCATGCTCTATCTCTCTCTAAGCAGAATAATTCACATTCTTGCAATTTAGAGAAAAGTTTCTAAGTCCTCTATTTGGGAACATATTTCAGTTTCTCCTGGGAGCTGAAAGCAGTTTGCTGTGCAATGCTTCAGACTCTCACAATGACTGATTTTCTACTTCCTTCTCTTGGGGTAGAATCAATGATGTTAGGGTAGGTTCCAAAAAATTTATTGGAATAGGAAAAAAAAAAAAAAGACAAAAATAGTTGAACACATTTAATAGCCGTGATATCATTTTACTGGCTTCCTCTCTCTGCAGGGCATATGTCAGTGGTTGATTTTGCGCTTGGAGCCCCAAAGGAAGGGTCTGTAAAGACTTTTTACATCAAAAAGAGCACCCCAGAGACAGCTGTCCCTGATGATATTAACCACTGAAAAGATACTTGCAAACAGGGTGATGAAAAGCCCTAAAGAATGGTGGAAAGCGACTAGGCTGAATGTCACCTTGAGGCAGGGGAAAAGATTCCTGGAATTGGGAGAAAAAGCATGAATTAGTTCTATGAAAGATAATGCAATAATATTTTAAAAATAATATTGGAAATCATTCTTATTGCATTGAGTTTCTTTAAAACTGGACAGTTTACAATGTCTTAGCTTAAAATGAGAATGTAAACAGTGCTTAAGATCTGAAGAAGGAAAGTTAATTCATTTGTTTCAGGTTCTTAAAACACACATGGATTTGCTCTGTTCTGCCTGCATGAGGAAATCACCTGCTAAATTAGGGAACAATACTTGCTCTGCCAAATCCAGTTTTCACATCTTAACTTCTTCTAGTGATGTTCTTTCCCACTTGGACCTGTATCAGCTCCTGTTATCATAAAAGCAAAGGAAGTACATTTTGGAATATACTGTGGCATTCAAAAGACTTGGGTTTTCTTAGAATAGGAACGTTCCCTAGTAGAAGTTTTTTACTAATATTCCACATTAAAGTCAGAACTCTGTATCACTGAGAGGATCAGATGAGCCTAATTAACATGGAATTGTATGGAGGAAGAGAGACACATCGAAATTCAGAGATTAAAGAAAACACCTCTCACAAGTACTGAAATTTAAGGAAAGGTTAATTTCAGTGATTTGAAAATATCTGAGTACTACCAACAGTATTTCTTTTATTCTTATGACACAGTGAGCAATGAGTCCTTCTATTGTCCCACCTCAGGGTCCTGCTTTCATTTTATTAGCATGTCTCAAATTAAATATTATTTCTGAAAACAAATTCTATTGACAGATCTACCCACATAGCTTGATGTATTTTATGCCAATGAATGTGACATTTAAAAAAACTTATTTTGAAAATTCAAGCCTTTCACCTTGCTAACAAGAGAAGTAAAAACATTCCCAGAGAAACATTGTGTTGCAGGTATAACGTTCTTCTTCTTGCTAGCCTTAATACCTCATTTGGCCATGATTTTAGAAAGTGTCAATGTCTCCTGCTATGCTCACATCACATAAGCTGGACCTGATCCGAAAAGCAAGGGTGGTGACACGCTGACCATTCACCTGCTGGAATAATCACCTTCATTCTGTGCAATTCCTCCTGCCCAAGGAAGAAAACTTGTTCCATACTTTCAGCATACAGAGGCAGTCTGTTTGAATAGCTACAGTTCTTCAGCATAGGTGAATGAAAAAAAAAAAAAAGGAAGAGAAGAACCAAAAATAGTATCTTCTCTGAGAGCATTCAGGTTTTGCTTTTTCTACAGCACACTATATCAACACTGCTCCACAAAATGGCAGCTGGCTGGCAGACAGTAGCTTCTGAGAAAGATGACGTGATATTCCCTGGAAAACTAAACAGCTGCCATGCAGCTACACATCCTGACGTGCTGACTCCCAGAATGTAGTCTTGGAGTGGGGTGAGATAGGGGTGTGTGCTGTGCTACAGGGCTGGGTATCCTCAAGAACCTCTGCATGGGAAAGAAAGGAGATATTGAGCTGGGATGACATCATGTAGCTGCTGCCCTGAACTCTCAAAGGCTGCTGCATTGAGAGCAATACATTTTATGCACTCCAGCACCTGAACAGAGCAAAATTCATAATAAAGTACTACTAGTTTGCGAGTAATATTTCAAGCATCTTCCACTTTATACATATTCTTTTAAAGCAAAACAACCAATGACATTAAACTTTTACCATTCTGGGGAGAGTGAAAAGTGAGAAGGGTGAGGAAGGGAAAGATGACAAGATTTTCATTTTTGTGTTCTAATTCAATATAGTGGTTCTGTTTCCAAGCTTTATGCCAACTGCTTATTGAAAGTGGAAAATGGCCCCAATTTCACAAATTCAGTTTTAAAATTACCCTGAACTTAAAAGGCCTGCGATGTTGAGAAAGTATTACAGATTCTATTAAGCAGAATCTTAATTTCTTTTATTTTATTCCACTGTAGGATGCAGTTCCCCCGTTTGAAAATCTGAAGTCAGTAAATACAGCTAAAAATTGTGCAAGAATGTTTCAAATTTCTGGGCAAAAATGAAGACGAGCAATACACTGTACCTGGATGTACAACACAGACATTTTTTCCTCAAATGAGAAGTCCCAGTGTAAAGATGAAATTGCACTTGGGTAAAAAATAAAAGTAAACAAACAAACAAACAAACAAACAAATAAAGAAAGGCCCTGGCTCTTGGAAAAGCTGCCCTTAATTTAGCTGAGAATCTGAATTCCTCCTGTTTAAACGAATGGACTGTGGCAAATTTGCTAGTGTGAGAAGCTTGTATAAGATATTAGCTACTGGGATATATATTCTCTGCTAAAAAAAAAAAACCAAACAAACAAAAAAAACCCTTCCAGTGTCTCCTTAAGTGCAGACAGAGGTAGCCAGCAGACAGTGTACAACATGTGTAACTCTGGGCACTGAGAACTTTGTGAGTCTGCCAAAAACTCATCTCATTAGTGCGCTCTGCAGCTGTAGAGCAACCGTTTGGCTGAAATGATGTAGGCTGAATATAAAACCATGTCCTGGAGGTGAAAGGCCTGGTTGAGGGAGTACGCTGGAACACCATGCACCAGAATGATGTTCTAGGAATTCCCTGGCCAGGGCAAGAAAATTCATCTGCACATCTTGATACCCAGCTTTGACAGGAAAAGGTATATTCTCTGCAGTGAGATCTTTCTTTGCTGCTAGCTCAATCTTGGAACCGTAAGGCTGGAGCAGTACATCTTTTATACATAACGCTCGCAGACCTGATATACTTGCGTCAGGAAGGAAATTAAGACAGCTGCCTGTCCCGTAGGAGCACAAATTAAATGCTGAAGCCCAATACATTTATGCAATGTTTTATACACCTCCAAAACACAAAAGCTGTCAAGTCACAATTTTGGTGGTTTTTGAATTGTTTCTTATACACTGTCAGGGCTTCACGCACTGTTCTTTACATTTAAAGAAAGCAACATAGACTGATTTCTGACATGCACCCTCCTATCACATCTATCAGTGCAGTACAGTGAGTGTTAAATGAATGTCACCACAGAGCCTCTCTCTCTCTCTCTCAAGTTTTAAATTTCCCTTGCTAGTGTAAAACTTAATGAAAGCCCTGGAGTATACAATAGCATTTTGAAAACAGGAATTTGTGACTGCTGTGAATCATCACTCACAGCAGGGACCCAGAAATGTGAATTGTGGGAGGAACAAGCTCAGTCCCCCTCTCTTTTTTACTGGGAATTTATTACAGGCGTGTCATTATTTACAATGCACCATTCACATCCTCTAAAGAGCCAATAAACTGGCTGCTGAATATGCATTTTGCTCTGTGGTGAACACAGATGTTTCCAGCTAATATCCATTTCATTTAATTTCTTTTCTTTAAAAAAAAAAAAAAATCTATCTTGCTATTTCTGTAGCAGCTGGGTAACTATTTGCCAGTCTTCGGTTTGGGAATCACTCCTCATATTTATTATAGTTGGTGCCATTTGTGTTGCTAAAAGTGAAGGTCTGTCCATATTACCATTCTCTATCTGTATTTTCAAGGATACCAAATGCAGTTGCTAGAATTTTCTCACAGTTTTAAGAAAATGCTGCTTGAGGTTTCACCACAGGTTCAAATTTCACTAATGATATGTGGTAAATATATTGTCATATGTTTTTATGTCACGAGAGCACATTGGAAGCCACTTGTGCTGGGGGGGAATTTGTTTTGTTTTTGCATTCCTGCAATATATTGTTGATTCACAACTGACAGTTTGGTGGTCATTAATTTGCAGTCCCTTCATGTATTAATACAAGAAGGCATAGGGAATTATGGCAAACTGCAAAAGGTTTGGAAGTTCAACTCAGATAATCAGTCCCAACTTTAGATACTTATCTCTGCTAGTAGTATCCCCTGGGAATGCAAAACTGGTCTGCCAGTTCTGTGAATAAAGGCTCTCCTGAGATTTCAGTTTCCTGCATCTTGTCTGACTGGAATCTAAAAGTTCAAAGGTAGCCAATAAATACATTTCTGATTATCATCATCATTTTTATTCATAGTCTGATAGTATTTTTTTTAAACCCTTGAAAGAACTGTTTTTTTACCCAGTATGAATGCAGATAATGGGTGAGGAGGTGGCAAAGAGGGGCTCGAGTTTTATCCAAATCAGATTGTTCAAATGAGATTGCTATTCTATAAATTCCTCCCCTCCTTGTGGTGTGGAAGGCAGTGTTATTGGGAATCACCAGATGGCTGGTTACAGATGGTGTTATACATTCTATCTTCAATTAGCTCTTGAAGAAGTGCTTATTGTTAGTGGTCGTGCAGTTCTTCCTCAACACAAAAATGCTACCACTAAGACCTGACTTGTCAGAACATCTCCTAAGAGTAAAGCACTTTTAGACATGAGGGTGTGAGAGAGACATGTCAAAAGCATTCCCATGGCAAAGCACTGTAGACCCAGTGTAGATGGATGATCTATGAGGGAGCAGCTCCCTGATTTTGTCCCAGTCAAAGAAATAAATTATTGCTTGAGACTACACAATGGGAAGTGGTGCAGAGCTGTGCAAAAGCACAAGGAAACAAAGGTAGCAACAGTGTTGAGGTGACAGGATTTGCTCTCCTCATCCCAGTCCTGCCTTTGCACCTCCAATTTACGTGGTCACTGCTGTCCTCTGACAGAGCTTGTGTATCACTGTGGTGTGGTTGGGAACAGGCAGGAAGACTGGAGATGTCAAGGACTGTGCTCAAATTTCTGACCCACAGGAAGGACATCTGCATAAATGAATGTGAGGTAATTCTGCTCAGAACAGCATGCTAAGAGGCACTGTCAGTATGTCAAAGAGATGAACCTACTACTGGGGGTCGACCTCTTCACTCTTGTAACTAGTGATAGGACTAGAGGGAATGGCTTCAAGTTGCGCCAGTGGAAACTCAGACTGTATGCTAGGAAATAATTTTTCTCCAGATGTCAACGGTTTACCGGGCTGGATCGGCCCGGTTCCGTGACGATTGGTGTGGGGGACCCACAGACCCACGCCCCAGGAAAGGGGAAGGGGGAAAAGGGAAAAGGAAAAAGGGAGATGGGCCTAGAAACAAAACAGCGGCAACGATCTGAGGAGGAAAGCTAATTTACTAAATAAGATATCAGAAAGCAAAATAACACAATATAATACAATATAATTGGAATTGAAGCTAATGAATCAAATAAAATGAGCAAGAGAGAGTGTCCGATAAACCGAAGGCCTTACGCTAACGCTGAAGGCGATACGGCAGCGAGCACCCACTGCTGAGTCGATCCTGAAGGAAAGAGAGTGTCCTGTGACCGCAGAGGGTTTTTATCTTTTCCCTCTGAGCGGAAAATACGTAAAAATGCAAAGCATCGCAAAGTCTTCTGGGGAATATAGTTCTTCTCTTCTGAGACAGGTATACCCGGAAAATATCAATGATCTGTGGAGTTGGAGTATTAACTCTTTAACTCTTAATGCACTACATGTTGTTATGATGTGGAATACCAATACCAAAAATCATAAAACCGTGACATTCCACCCCTTATTCCACATCATTACATCATGCTTGATACATATAGAAGAACAATGATTAACATGCATTACATACACACACACACAACATATATATATATAGATGCATATACATGGAATTACTGACTGCACTCCCCCAACTTCAAATTCCCTTGTGGTACACACTGAACATCCCCATTCTTCTGCATCACCCACCAAGTGGACCCCGGTCCCTGAGCAAAGACAGTTCCACAGAGAGGTTTGCCATTTCCAGAAGCTGGAAGGACCCAAACCGCTTTTCCCAACATGTTCTTTATATGCACTACAGGGACTTTATCTCCCTCTACAGTAGGTAGAGAGCTGGATTGGGCAGGACCATCACGATTGATGGATCCTCGGGTGTTGACCAACCAGGTGGCTTCTGCCAAATGCTTCTCCCAGTGCTTAAATGTTCCGCCACCCATTGCTTTCAGCATGGTTTTTAACAACCCATTGTATCTTTCAATCTTACCAGAAGCTGGTGCGTGATAGGGGATATGATAAATCCATTCAATACCATGGTCTTTGGCCCAATTATTCACAAGAGAATTTTTGAAATGAGTCCCATTATCTGACTCAATTCTTTCTGGAGTGCCATGTCGCCATAGGACTTGTTTCTCGAGACCAAGAATGGTGTTTCGGGCAGTAGCATGGGGTACTGCATACGTTTCAAGCTACCCAGTGGTTGCTTCCACCATGGTAAGCACGTAACACTTGCCATTGCGAGATCGTGGCAAGGTGATAGAATCAACCTGCCACGCCTCCCCATATTTATATTTTTGCCATCGCCCTTCCCCCCAAAGAGGTTTCATCCTCTTGGCTTGTTTAATTGTGGCGCATGTATCACAGTCATGGATAACCTGTGCAATAGCGTCCATAGTTAAGTCCACCCCTCGGTCTCTAGCCCATTTATATGTTGCGTCTCTTCCCTGATGGCCCGAGGTCTCATGGGCCCATCGAGCTAAAAATAATTCACTCTTATGTTGCCAGTCCAAGTCTACTTGAGCCATCTTAACTTTGGCAGCTCGATCTACCTGATGGTTATTCTGTTGTTCTTCAGTTGCCCGGCTTTTAGGAACATCAGCATCTACATGGCGCACCTTCACAACTATATTCTTTACTCGGGCAGCAATATCTTTCCACAGTTCAGCAGCCCAAATAGGTTTACCCCTCCGTTGCCAGCCATTTTGTTCCCATTGCTGTAACCACCCCCATAAAGCATTTGCCACCATCCATGAATCAGTGTAAAGATAAAGCACTGGCCACCTCTCTCGTTCAGCAATATCTAAGGCCAGTTGGACAGCCTTTACCTCTGCAAATTGGCTTGATTCTCCTTTTCCTTCAGTGGCCTCTGCTACTTGTCGTGTGGGGCTCCACACAGCAGATTTCCATCTGCGGTGCTTTCCCACAATGCGACATGATCCATCTGTGAACAGGGCATATCTCTTTTCATCTTCTGGTAGTTCATTATATGGTGGGGCCTCTTTAGCACGTGATACCTCCTCTGCTGGTGTTGTTCCAAACTTTTTACCTTCAGGCCAGTCCATGATCACCTCCAGGATTCCTGGATGACTGAGGTTCCCCATCCGAGCTCGCTGTGTAATCAGCGCAATCCACTTACTCCAAGTGGCATCAGTAGCATGATGGGTGGAAGGAACCTTTCCTTTGAACATCCAATTCAGCACTGGCAGTCGAGGTGCCAGAAGGAGCTGCGCTTCAGTACCAATTACTTCGGAAGCAGCTCGAACCCCCTCGTACGCGGCTAAGATCTCCTTCTCAGTTGGAGTGTAGCGCTCCTCAGACCCTCTGTATGCTCGACTCCAGAAACCAAGGGGTCGGCCTCGAGTCTCTCCAGAAGCTCTTTGCCACAAACTCCAAGCGGGACCTTCCTTTCCAGCAGCAGTGTAGAGGATGTTCTTTACATCCTGTCCCATCCGCACTGGCCCCAGGGCCACGGCACGGGCTATCTCCTGCTTGATTTGTTCAAAAGCCTGCTGCTGCTCAGGGCCCCATACAAAATCATTCTTCTTCCGCGTCACCCGAAAGAGAGGGCTTACAATGAGACTATAGTTTGGAACATGCATTCTCCAAAAGCCCACTACACCCAGAAAAGCTTGGGTCTCTGTCTTACTGGTGGGTGGAGACATGGCAGTGATTTTGTCAATCACATCTGTAGGGATGTGACGACGTCCATCTTGCCACTTTATACCTAGGAACTGGATTTCCTGTGCAGGCCCTTTCACTTTGCTTCTCTTAATAGCAAAGCCAGCTCGCAGGAGGATCTGGATTATTCTCTCTCCTTTCTCGAAAACTTCCCCTGCTGTATTGCCCCACACAATGATGTCATCAATGTATTGTAAGTGCTCAGGAGCACCGCCCTGTTCCAATGCAGTTTGGGTCAACCCATGACAAATGGTTGGGCTGTGCTTCCACCCCTGGGGCAAACGGTTCCAGGTGTACTGAACGCCCCTCCAGGTGAAAGCAAACTGCGGCCTGCATTCTGTGGCCAGAGGAATTGAAAAGAAGGCATTAGCAATGTCAATAGTGGCATAGCACTTGGCTGCTTTTGACTCCAGTTCGTACTGGAGTTGAAGCATGTCTGGCACAGCAGCACTCAGTGGGGGTGTGACTTCATTCAGGCCATGGTAATCTACCATCAGCCTCCATTCTCCACTGGCTTTACGCACTGGCCATATGGGGCTGTTAAAAGGAGAGTGAGTTTTGCTGATCACTCCCTGGCTCTCTAGTTGACGAATTAGATTATGAATGGGGAGCAAGGAATCCCTGTTAGTGCGGTACTGCCGTCTGTGCACCGTTTTTGTAGCAATCGGTACCTGTTGCTCTTCCACTTGTAGCAACCCCACAACAGACGGATCTTCTGACAGGCCAGGCAAAGCAGACAACTGCTTAATGTCATCTGCATCCACAGCAGCTATTCCAAAAGCCCATCGATACCCTTTGGGATCCTTAAAATATCCCCTTTTGAGATAATCAATACCAAGTATACATGGAGCCCCTGGGCCAGTCACAATAGGATGTTTTTGCCAGTCTTTACCAGTGAGGCTTATTTCAGCCTCCAACTTGGTCAGCTCTTGGGAACTCCCAGTCACCCCAGAAATATAGATTAATTCTGTCCCTTTATAACTTGAAGGCATTAGAGTACATTGTGCACCAGTGTCCACCAATACCTTAGATTTTTGTGGTTCTGATGTGCCAGGCCATCGAATCCACACAGTCCAATGCACTCTACTATCCCTCTCCCCCACCTGGCTGGGGGGCAGAGGCTATTGTGGCTGGTAGGTACCTCGCCCAGTTCTGAAGAAGTACTGTTCAGACAGGAGGACGTCTTGCTCAGACTGGAGGGTGTCTCTTTCAGGTTGGAGGGCGCCTCGTTCAGACTGGAGGCCATCTTGTTGAGACTGAGGGTTATTGAGTTCAGACTGGAGGGCATCTCACTCAGTTTGGAGGGCATCTCTTTCAGGCTGGAGGGCGTCTTTCTCGAACTGAAAAGCAACTTGCTTGGTCTGGATGGTGTCTTGGTCAGACTGAAGGCTGTCTAAATTGTTCAGGAGAGTCTGATTGTCAGCTAAAAGACTCTCTGTCTGGATCTGGACACTATCCCTTTCGGCTCGGAGACTCTCTCGCTCTATTTCAGAAACACTGTGCCTCCCTGGGATAGTACTGAATAAGGTCTGATTGGCATAAGCCAGACTCCAAATAATTTGGGCCTCCTCAGATCTGTCTGAGCCGCAACATCCCTGTCTCAAATATCTGCTCAAGTTCTCAGGATCTTGCAGGTGCTCAGGGAAAAGGTCCCAGTACGTTTTCAGCATTAAAAGGGAAAAAACAATGAAATGCAGCCCCTTTAAGAGCAGTTTAAAAAGCGAGAGCATTTTTTTTTTCTTTTTACTAAAACAAGCTGGCAGCACCCAAAAAAGTTTACAAATATCCCAGAACAAATGGCAGTATGCCCAGACTTCAAGGTCGTGTTATGCCGTACAGTACCAGCAGTACAGATAAGCTTGCTAGCAAGAGACAGAGATTCACTCTAAGAGTATGTCTCTGCCCGGCTAAGGCAGCTGCTTTGCCCCACGTTGGGCGCCAAAAATGTCAACGGTTTACCGGGCTGGATCGGCCCGGTTCCGTGACGATTGGTGTGGGGGACCCACAGACCCACGCCCCAGGAAAGGGGAAGGGGGAAAAGGGAAAAGGAAAAAGGGAGATGGGCCTAGAAACAAAACAGCGGCAACGATCTGAGGAGGAAAGCTAATTTACTAAATAAGATATCAGAAAGCAAAATAACACAATATAATACAATATAATTGGAATTGAAGCTAATGAATCAAATAAAATGAGCAAGAGAGAGTGTCCGATAAACCGAAGGCCTTACGCTAACGCTGAAGGCGATACGGCAGCGAGCACCCACTGCTGAGTCGATCCTGAAGGAAAGAGAGTGTCCTGTGACCGCAGAGGGTTTTTATCTTTTCCCTCTGAGCGGAAAATACGTAAAAATGCAAAGCATCGCAAAGTCTTCTGGGGAATATAGTTCTTCTCTTCTGAGACAGGTATACCCGGAAAATATCAATGATCTGTGGAGTTGGAGTATTAACTCTTTAACTCTTAATGCACTACATGTTGTTATGATGTGGAATACCAATACCAAAAATCATAAAACCGTGACACCAGAAGAGTGGTCAGGTGCTGGAATGAGCTGCCTAGGGAGGTGGTGGAGTGACCAACCCTGGAGGTATTTTAGGAACGATTAGACATTGTGTTGAGGAACATGGTTTAGAGAGAACTATTGGTGGTAGGTGGATGGTTTGACTGGATGATCTTGTAGGTCTTTCCCAACCTTGATGATTCTATGATTCTATGATTTAATCCCACAGATTAAATGGTAGAAAGATCTGTTTCAAGTATAAATGGCATATTCTCCTTGTAGTGAGCTGACATCACTTTTTCTTTGTTGAATCAAAATCTCATCTTTCATGGGGGTCATTCCATTTTAAAAACCCACACCAGAACTTCCTGGTATTTCCATGTACGCTCACGTATGAAAAGTGTATGTGGAAAGGATCTGAGTCAACTACTATATTATACCGAGTTCTTATATCCTGATAAAATGTCTGGCAAAACCATCAACTCCAGTGTCTGTACAACGGTAGCAAGGTGCAGGTCAGTGTAAAATTAGGTCTTTTGCAACTGAAAGACTACTGTACAATGTATAATAAACTGGCATTTATTTCCAATAAAGGAAAAACAGGTTTGTGTTTCATCAAAGTATGAAATGATCAGACAGATCTTCTCAGAGACTGGAAAGAGAAGTATAAACCCCACAGTGTCACTGACAACTGGGTCAGATGCTGACACCTGCCAATAGCTGAGAGCTGGAGCAAGGTAGATGTGAGGACTTTATGAGGCCAAAATCTCCATGAAAAGAAATGTCCCTGCCGGCGTGTGGAGCTCTCACATAGCAGAGATTGGGTTCCCTCTCACTCATCAATGTGATAAACTGTCCCTGGTTCTTCCAACCGACTAACATCTATGGGGCCTGTTAAAAACCTTTTTTTAAAGGTGCTTAATTATAGACTTCAATTACAGTAAATAACCAGGTGTGAAAATTAAATATTATCTGCACAGAACAATCCCTAAATATGTATTTAAATGACAATAAAAGTTTTACAAGTCCCCCAACACTCATATAATCTGGTGCAATGGCTTCCATCATCCCACAGGCACAGAGTGTGGCGCGCCATGGCTGCTGGGCCTCTCCCCTGCACCAGGGAGAGGCTGTGCCCCCCAGGAGGGAGGAGAGATCTGAGTCCTGCGAACACTGAACCTTCACTCAACAGAAAGCAGGCATCCAGATTGTCCCAGAACGACAGACATATGGTGAGCTGCTGTACAGAAGTCTTACAGCAGGTAGGAAGTATGGTCTGAAATACAGCTTTGAAGAAGTAATATCAATAAAGATATGCCTTTAGGCTCCTATAAGCCTGTCCAGACAGTAAATAACCTCATACCCACAGTCCAGGTAGCCAGGAGCTGGGGGTGCTATGCTACTTCCATACTTATGTTGGAGGTCCCCAAGGTATGGACCCCCACACTACTTTGACGCAAAATGGAAAGCACTTTTTAAAACCCTGTTCCTTCATTTAAAAAGGCATGCTACACGTCCCTTTTATGTTTTCTTTAATCTCATTTTTCACTCTGCTTCCCTAGACTTCAGGATGACCTTCTCAACCTTTATGGGAGTGGAGCTCTTTAAAGGCTTTCTGAAACTGCATTATCAGTCTACCTACCTACCTACCTACCTACCTACCTACCTACCTACCTACCTACCTACCTACCTACCTACCTACCTACCTACCTACCTACCTACCTACCTACCTACCTACCTACCTATCTATCTATCTATCTATCTATCTATCTATCTATCTATCTATCTATCTATCTAATTTGCCCCTAGGCCTGTAGTCCAGCTTCCTGTGTTCATAAAGAAACTGTGACATGAGGAATTTTGGATCTCCCTTGTAAGCAAGCAAGAATTTCCATGCTTTTCCTACATTCATACTTGACCATCTCATGCCTTCTTCCTGTATGGTCTTACCCCTGCAGCACTCTCTCTCAAATCTGCCATTTTGTGCTTTCGTCTCTGCATTATTCCTGAATGTGGCTCTCATCAAAACATGGGCAAATGAGACTATTGAGGAGCACAGGATTTGAAGTTCAACAAAATCAGACAGGTAACAGTGTTTAGTTGATAATAGGGGACAAAGGTGGCAAATCTTTCTACATGACTAGATCAGCAAAAGCATTATAGGCTACTGTTCATAGTAATCCCATATTCAATTCTGTTCTTGGTGGCACGCATTCTGTCAGTTTTCTGCTCCCACTCTGCTGCTCCCTTGTGCTTTTCTCTACAAAACTTCCCCACATAAAGCCTACAAATACCTCCAAAGGAGGCTATTTTAGAAGGCTTCCCTACTTTGCCTCTATTTTTATTCAGTCACTAACTTGAGTAGAATTTTCAAGTCAGTAAAACTGTTCCTTTTAGACAACTGCCTAAAGGCCTTATCCAAGCCCACTGAAATCAACAGAAATATTTCCATTAACTTCAGTGGACTTCAGAATAGTTTCTAAATACTTATTCATATAGCGGACAACTGCCCTTTCAGGTAGCTAATACACATTTCACAATCTTCCTTGAGGGCTCTACAAACCAAAGCAATGAAAAAGAATTAAAACAAGTTTACATAAGATTAAGATTAGATGCACTGCACTTTCAGTACCACTAATTCAAAGGCGGCTGTCTATGCTCTGGGCACAGTATGGGACATTCTCCCTTCTTTGTGTAGTGGGAATGAAGCATGAGGGATTGATTTAGCACTAGTTTCCACTCTGAATTTCGTGTTCTCTTTGTCCGTTCACCGATACATGTGGATATGGGGTATACATGTGTATGTGATATGAATGGTAAGGCAGAGAGATCACATTTGTGTTTTCCATCTCTCGACCTGTCAGTGAATTAAATAAAAATTAAAATACATTGGCACTCTCTTCAAAGGAAAAAGCTGTTTTTCTCCATAGATCGTCACTGCATCGCATTGGATTATATTGTTCTATACAATTAGAGAGTGCCAACAACTCTTGCTATGAACGAGCCCTGCCTCATTTTATTCCCTGGGGCCAGTAATGTTTAATAAGTCCAAAGCACACGGCTTAACCAGTGCCCTCCAGCCTGTGCACTGTAGTATTGCCAATAATTTATAAAAAAGGTTGTAAGAGAATATGCGGGCGGGGTGTGTGCACATGGTGTGTATGCCCACAGTAGGAGCATGTTCCATATAGACAGGGGTCGTCCAGCTCAATGCACTGGAGCTGCACTTAACTCAGCATCTCTCTGAAGCAGAACCAGGCACAAACCCTAATTAAACCCAGGGTGTGAATCCCTGGAGGGCAGTCATAGAAGGGTCTGTGTACTAATCCAGCTCGTGCTGACTAACAGCAGTGCTTCACAATCACTGCCGGATGAATATATTCTTCTGGCAGCTGCATGCAAACAGCAGTCTTTGCGATTCTGATGACTTTTCATTTTTATGACACTGTGTTTTAGCTTCAGGTGTGAGTGTAAGACTCCCAGTTAAGTGGCTGTTCTGATTATTTTAAGTAGTCACTAATCAAAATGCTGAGCAGAGGGGGCTAGGGGAGAAGGGGGAAAAGGGATAGAGGCAAGAGATGTAAAGGAATGCGTGAGGGTTACGAGGGGAGGGAGGAGGGCTTTGCACCTGATTTTCCTAAGCAGGGCAATTTCTTTAGTGAGGAAGGTGAGTCTGTCACTATTTGGCCCCTGCCTGCTGCAAGTACTTTAACTTCTGAGCAACCCAAATGATGGTTACAGGGAGGGGAAATAGCTGGAAGCTTTCTAGCAGCAACAGCAAAAGCAACAGCAGAAGAATACATTGTGAAAAATCAGTTTTAATAAAGCTCCAGCACTGACCTCAGAAACATAAGTATTTATATTATTGACTTCTGTATGAGGTTATTTGTTAAAAAAGGGGAAAAAAAAAAAGAAAGAAAAGGAAGTCTTTTTGTTCTGGTTTGGGACCTGAGGAAAAAATAACTAAAATTAGAGAAAGTGGAGATATAAACGCAGTGAGTAGAATAAAGCAAAATACCTTTGGGGTGTTCATCTGCCATAGTAGTTATTTCATATCTCATCTGTTATATGAATGTGATAGCTCCTTCCCTTTTTGATAGGATCATTATGTAGACTCTACAGATTCAATTCCATTTACAAGTCAATGGTGTGAGATTTTATAACAATTCTTTTTACTGGGTTGATTCTGGATGATCTTCCTCTACCGAAAAATAAAAAAGTAAAAGAAAAGAAACAAAATAAGGAAAAGGGGACAGCATCATTTTGGTGTTCACACATGAGTGTTCCAGATGCATTCGATACTTTTGTGATAGATTTAATACTTCTGCCCGGATGTTCTACAGAACTGGAAATAATTCCTGTATTTAAAGGAGTAAAGGCTGAAAGAGGATCTGTTTCTGTTGCTCCTGTATGGAGGAATGGTCCTCGAGAGAAAGGGCAACTGGTTTCATCTGAATGAGTATGTTTTACCATCACACAGATAACTTGTCAGCAGATTCCTGGATGTGCTCCTGAACCCTCACTCCCTTGACCTTCTCTCAGTCCTCTGTTAGCTCATGTCTGTCCTAGACTGCAGGGCTCATTGGGAGCTTGTGGCCACAGCTCTGAGCTCCAGGGAGAAAAGAGTCCTTTTGTATTCCATTTTTTTTTGTTCTGCCTACAACAACCAGCCTTGGCCCTAGTGCAGGCTAGTAAACATCTGTGTGGAAAACTTCAGCTATGGGAAAGCATTTATATATGTGCATGGTGTCCATGCATACACGTTCTGCTGGATGGCTTTTAATTCTGTCTTTTTCTTATTGCAAACAAGAGTGCGAGTTCCTTGGAACATATGGGTTATATGCCTTTGGGATAAATGACAAGATAATGAAAGCCTATGCCTTGTGCTATGTAAGTAGAAGAGCTGTACTAGTGAAGGATTGTGACAGTGAATGTTGTCAATAAAGACACTTGCTTGCAGTGAAATCCCCTCTGCTTAGGGATGCCGTTTCCCTGTGTTTATTGTCAAGTTCTATTCTGTCACCAGCAGGATCCACTGGAGTAATCCCCTTTCAATGCCAACAGCAGCACTGGAAAGCAAGTATCAACATCTCAAACCAGGGAGGAGCTGAAAAAGAAAATATTCTTTTTTTGTGGGACAGTGACAAGTTAAGAAAAAAACTCTTTCTATCCGTGCAGACACCCTACAGAAAATAGAGAAGAGGAGGATAAGCCTTCCCAATTTCCCATCAGAGCACTGCTGCAATGTGCCAGATTTCTGCAAGCGAATGTTTGCTAGGGTATGCCTTTGTGTTATGATAGATAGCTTCCATGGAAATGTTTTACTGCTTTAGTGTATGTTCTGAGCGTGTTTAATATATCTACTTCTATGAAGGGCCTCACGAAAAAAAAAAAAGGAGCTGTTTGCTTTTCCCCTCTCTCTGCCTCCTCTCCTACCCAAAGTCTCCTCTCACCTGATTGTTGATTGGGGCACATCTGGGTGGACTGACACTACTGCAAAGTAGTCTCAGGTTTGTATCCTCTCCCTGCGGAAGAGGCCTGGCTGCAGGGATATGCACCATTGAAAGAAGAGGAAGATGCTGAATAAACAAAGCAACACTGAAACTTAAAGATCTGGGATTTTCTGACCCACTGTCAAAACATTTGGTGGGAGACCTGGGAACTCATCGCATGCTAATTAATCTTTACAGAGTAACCGGTTAGAGCATTTCCTACTGGTTCCTGTCTCAGCATATCAGCTCATGACAAGCCACAGGTAGGCAATAGATTTTTTTTTATTTTATAAGGGAGCCTAGATGCATAATTTAGGGTTTTGACTTCTGTTTTGCTCACAAGGTTGAGGCTGTATAATGCTGTTAGTCACTGGTGAGTTTCACCCTAGATACCTCCATCTTGGCCACAAAAATTCGCAGGGGTGCTAAAGGAGACTCCAGTACCACCTCACAGGATTTTGATATGTTTGGAGGGAGCTGAGACTCTTTATGATGCTTCCTCCTGACGACACAAATTGCCACAGATCCTGCAGAACCTGTTGCTTGCCAAATCACCTAATGCTCTCATGAGATACAGTAGCATAAAAGTGAAGCTAGCAGCTGCTATTGATTGGGCCAAATCATTACTTCCACACGTATTCCCATGTGGATTTATCCGACATTTATACCACATATAATGCTGGTCCTCCTGGGTTCATGGCTGCCCAGGACACACATTTTACTCAAGCTCCTTCCCAGCTCCAACTCTCAGCGGATCTCCAGACAGGCAGAATTCATACGCACTGCTGTCCTTTGAGCTGCAGGCAGAGGGGAAGATGTCAGTGGCAGCCATCAGCTCCCTCCTCTGCTGACCGACATCTGGACTATTTGAACTAGCTTTCTGCTCCATGCCAAAAATCAGAAGGGATGTACTAGCCTGTCATTTGTAATGCTCTTTGGTGGAGGAAAGTCACTTCATAAATCTAAGCGTGAAAGATGAATTATTTACTAATAAGAGGCCCTTTTCCCCTCCAAATTAAAGTATACCAGAGAAGTAGAAAATAAGAAAGAAAGGGACTTCAGGAGCTCTCAAACCACAGGCACCTTTAGGGACATATGTGAAACAAATTTGACTGTGTTGGTTCAGTGTAGAAAGCAAATACTTTGACTTGCCCTTTGATTAGTTATGAGCAGGGCCCTGTCTCCTGGAAAGCTTTCCATGTTTTGTAGTCTGTTGTTCACATGGGTGGGGGATACCTGGACAGCCAGTGACTGATCAACAAAGCACCCACTGCTTGCATTTATCTCAAGTCTCTCCTTTACAGTCCTAACAATGAATTCAGTGCAATTGGGCCAAAGGACATGTTTCTGTTCTTTCATTTTAGCATAAATTATGTGCGATAACGTGACATTTTAAGTCAGCAGCACTTTAGCTCAAATAATTATGTTTTACAGAGAGAGGGTTTTGTTTTACCTCAGTCAATTAATAACAAGCTATACTGCAATGTAGTAAGTGTAATGAGAAATGCTTGTTTGATTTTTTTGAAGTCACGTGCCACGGTAAAAGATGGAGCTGGCTATTCCTTCTGACTGGTGCATGAGGTCAGTGGCAAGTCAGTATCGCTCAAGGGTGGTGCATGTCAGCTTCATTTCCAGACTGTGCCCTAAATGTTTGGAAATGTTACAGAAACCCAAAAGCTACAGGAGATTATACTCTTAGCCAATGTGTTTATTGTCAATAGGGACAAAAAGATGTTTGGAGTACGTATATATATATATGTATATATACGTATATATATATATATGTATATATATATATATATGAATTCTCTCTTTTCTTTGCTATTTTGTTTTGTATTAGATATCTATATTGAGTTTGACCCTTTCTTTCACTTGACATCCTTAGGTGCAACACGTGTGTCTGCACTGCCTTAGCTTCAGACCACAAATAGAAATAATTTTCCGCTGTAAATACAGACATCTCAGTTGTGTCCAAGGCTGTGGATCCTCTTTACCTCAGTAGATATTGAATCAAATAGTCCAAAGAAGGGTTTTCTGTTTCTCCAACTGGACACCTGGGAGAAGTTACTGCTTAGAAAAATCGTTCTGAATTTTTCCAGTGCTCTCCCATAGCTCAGTACCCGTGCAGTTTGCAGGGGAGATCACAGCTTTCCAATTTGCTGTCCCCTTCAGTGCTTCTACAGCATTCAGCTGCTGCCATCAGGGAACCAGCCCATGCTGTTCTGGGTCCCAGCCTGGCCCTTCTGGGAGTCTATTTGTGTCCCTGGGGGTCGGGAGTCTCCCAAGTGTGCTGCAGTCACTGAGTGCCTGCAAAGTGGCTGAGAGAGTTGCATATCCAAAGGAGACTTGAGGAAGACTGGGCGCAGCCTCAATTTCCTCAATTAAATTTGAAATTAATTCATAAAATTATTGGAGGTGTAATCCCCCAGTGAAGGAAACCACTTAAGCGTGCGTCTAGCCTTATTTAGGAAAGCAGTTGAAACTCTCACAGTTAGGCAAATGCTTATGTTCCTTTTTCCTCAGTAGAACTACTTTTCTGAATTAAGGCTTTTAAACAGAAGTGGTATGCTCATGGCATGTGCAGTTCTGCCTGCTTTTGTGAGTATTAGATCTGTCCTGCAAATGTGCTAATCTTTGTACATAATAAGACTGCTTTCTAATGTGAATTTCAGTTTTTCGCTGATGTAAACCATAGAAAATCTAACAGGACACTCAACACAGAATTAGCATTTGGAAAGCTATCTTCAAACTGCACAGAAGAAGGAAGATTGCATTTAGGCTGATAATTTGTAAGAAACAATCTTTTACATATATTTTTCTCCTTTTTCCGTTCCTGAAGTCCCAATGAACAATTCACAATTTCCCTAAAATGGATTCACAATTCAGAACTACTGGCTGAATTATTTCTGCAAGTAACCATTGGTCTGTAATTCCCACGCTCAAGCAATTGACATTAAAAGTCTGAGCTGTTTGAGTTGGCCACTTTTCCTATAGGGTGTTTCTTCCCTTGTGCTGAAAGACCCTATCTCCCACAGTTACATTCCCCTTGCAGTCCTCCGTCTTTACATCTTACACACTTAGCTTTCCACAAATATTCGAGTGAAGTTTGGTTAAAATTCACTTATTGGGAAAAAGAAAAAAGCCTCATTCTCTTGAAAATAAAGTGTATTTGGGCTATATAGCACTCCAGCTTTAGCCATTAAGCGCTGTATAATCTACATCTATGCACTATGTGCCAATCTGCCCAGACTCCTGCAATGAGCAGAGTTTTTGAATGCACTGAAGAGTTATTAGTGTGCTTTTTTTATACAATTACAGTGCAGCTGTATACGTCTGTTCCTCTGAGCCAAGCATTTTATGTGCTAGAGGTTGGCATGTGTTGGAATGATACAAGTAAAAAAAATAAATACAGGAGAGTAATGTAGTTGGAAGCTGTGAATCTTGATGTTAAGGTGGGCTTACAATGAAGCATGGATCTCTCAAGCTAGGCAAGACTGTGGTGTTTTAGAGGGGAAAAACTGTATTAAGTGAGAGAAGAGGAAGCAGAATTAGAAAGATAATTAATGCTTTGCCTAAAGTGCAAAATAAGAACTTCATGATGAAGCATTGGCTTAGGACAGCTGCCATGCAGCCGAGGCAGAGCTTGAATCCTTTTGCAAACTCAGTTTTATGTCCAATCTGTCTCTTGAAGTGTACAGAAGAGAGAAGGGAAATTGCAGTGGTTAGATAAAGTAAGAGAAGAAAAATGGTGTAAAATCACAACTTAGCACAGACAAAAAATATGTCTTGGTCTATGTGTATCCTCAGGAATATTTTTGTCCCTCTGTAATATTTCTATGGGGTTGGGAAAGAAGGTTTAAGGCTTTAATCTTTCCATCAGTTACCAACAAGTCCAGCGAGTGGTTGCTGCCTACAGGATCCTATAGCTCAATTCATCCACGTCACTGACCCTGCTATGCCATTTTTATGCATAGCAAAGGTTTGCTTTTGGGGTGGTGCTGTCTGACAGTGCTGTTTGGAAAGGAGCTTGCAGAACCCATCCATCGACAGCATCTCTCTGGGGCATGCTTTTTACTGCAGGGCTCTTTGCCAGCTTCTCTTGTTGCAAACTGTAGATGAACACGTTTCTTTCTCCCTGCACGCAGTGCCATTCCTTTCACTAAATCTGAATGGACAAACAGGTATTTTAAAATGTTTTTCCTCCTGAAAAATGGTTTTCTTTCTTTTCAACTTAAGTGGGGGGTGGGAGGGGAAATAAAACCTACTGTAACATATGTATATTCATACATAGTATGCATGCATGTGTGTGCTTGTATGTGGAAAAAAAGGAAGTGAATTGTTATTCAGCATTTGTAAAACTCAGTTTCTACATACACATTTTAAAATGCTTTAAAAAGCTCTATGTAAAAAGAGAAAGATTGAACCCACTTGCTGAAGACTCTGAAAGGCAATGATGGGCTCAGTGCAAGAATGTGCACTGCAAGGAACAAGGCAATGGCAGGAAGGTTGGTTACTTATGGAAGAGGGCTCTCCTTGCGCAAGAAAAGCAGAGTGAATTATTGTCTTTCTTTCTTTAAAACATTTTTGGTAGCAAAATAGATTTAGTCACAAAAATCCTACGAACATATATAAGGGTTGTGATGTGGGGAAGAGATTTTTTTTAAATTTCATTTGGGAATAGCTGAACTCGGAGGCACTCTATCTGCCTCCCTGTCTGATGGCCCGTATTCTTCACAGCACTCCTGAGGCTGCGCTCTCACCACATATAATTCCTCCCTGGTCCAGTCCTGTGTGCAGCATGTGGACTCCGCTCTGAGGGGAGGGGGATCTGACTTGGCTGGCAGTCAGAGCAGCAGGAGCAATTGCAGATGCTGCTATTTACACTATTTTCACATTCTGAAGAACAAAGAGCAGGAGGCTGCCAACAAATCTTAGAGGCTAAGCCTTTGCCCTGCACACGAGGCACAACCAATGAATGCCTGAAGAAACATGCAGTGCACCACTTTGTGAGATACTGCATCTCTGTTTTGGTGGAAATGCAGTCGAGATCACTCACCGAGAGAAAGCACAGAAGGGAAAAAGGAGCTTCATTGCCCAGGAGTGTCAGCCTTCAAAATTCTAGGGGTGCAAGGCTGAATGAAATATTTCTGTCTCAGGTGAATGAGCCATTCCAGGTCTAGGGGATGACTAACCCTTAAAATTCATGGCTGTAGCAGTAACTAGGATAGATGTATATCCCTCTCTCTTCAATCTCAGCCAGGCATGAGCTCAAACACTGTCGTTTGTATGAGGAAATATGTCTGTGAAAAAACATTCTAGAAATTTGGGTTTCATTGCTGTCTCTGGATGGGTTTTGACCACATCCATGGGACTCCTGTAGGACAGGTCCACCAGGAACAAATTTTAATGGGATAAGAGATTTAAGCTCTCATTCTGCTTTTGAAATTCAGTGTTACTGAAGCTTTCTCTGAAACAGATCTTCTAAAAAGCCCAGGCTTGATCCCATTGTGTGTCTCTGTTTTATTTTGCCTAGCAATGTCTATTTGCTTTCCTTGTGCACTCATGGGGCAAACTGGGAAAAATGTGGTTGACTGTGGGATGAGAGTGGGACTCTTATCTCAGTCAGTCCCTCTGGTTGTAAGACATTCTTCTAATAGTAACCACTGTTTCTAGATATGACAGAGATCTGTGTATCTCTAATACCTACTAGCCAACGTCTTTCATCATGTGTTGGAAGAGACTTGGGATAGCTAGAATTCATGGTAGTTTATTCCAGTACTTTTTAATTTCTGATATTTGTAGTCATCCAAAGATATTCTTGGACAGAGACAGACCTCCTTAACCTCTTTAAATCTGGACTCGATTCAAACCCAGATGTAAACACTGGAATTCAGGGGAACTCTGGTGATGGGCTTTTGGTTTCTTTCAGTTTAATATTAGAAGATCTTTGCAGAAAGAAAAAAAAAAACAGCAACTGCACCTAAAGGTTCAGCATCCTCCTGCAAAAGGGGGAATGCCCAGTCCTGGAATGATTTCAGACCAAGCTGTAATAATTTTTTACCTACTGGTCTTCCCCTCTGTTTCTGCTGGAGTACCTATTCAGAAACTGAAACTGGCATTAAAAAAAAAAAAAAAACAAAAAAAAACAGCTTTGTGGAACTGACAGTTTTGAACATCTCCCATCTTCAGACCTTCTGTGCATTATCTGGGGGAAATTAGGAGCAGTAGAAAATAGCTTCACAGTCAGATTATCCTGAGTCTTGAAGAATTCACACTAATGTCAAAGAAAACTAGTTTCAGAGGAGTGGCATATCTGAGACAGGACACAGACATGATGGAGTTTTAAACTCTGAGTGTACACAAATATGCATTTCAGAGGCATCTAATTCATATGAGTAAACAGATAGAGCATGTCTTCACCATTAGAGTACCTGCCTGACACTAGCACAGGCTTCACTAGCGAGCGCTTTCCCTGGGAACAGCCACAGGCTAATCCTGGATTTGTGTGCCCACAAGGAGCGAATATTGGCTATGCCTCTAGGGGATCCCTTTGGGTTTACTTTAATAAAAGGAAGAAATCTCAAGATTTGAAGCAAAGAGCATATCCCAAGTGGGCAGAAACATAGGCCTTTGGGCCTTGCACCTTGTGTAGACTGTTCACTCTGTGCAAAATGAGTGTAAAGTACCAGTAGAGCCGAGTGCTGCCATTTTACACCAGCTTTTTACAGGTGTTGCTGACAAGGTGCAAGGTGTGAGATGACAGAGAATAGAGGTCCCTTTGCTGCTGCTCAGGCTCTACTCTGATTTGACTTGTTTGGGGACAATTATTTTCCAGAAGAAAAAAAGAAAGAGAGAGAGAGTGGAAAAAAAAAACTAAACATTGCAAGGAAATTACAGATTACAACAAGAATAATTTATATTCATTTAGCACATGTATCTGAAGACCTCAGCCTGCTTTTCAAGTATGGATTAATTAAAGCTAAACAATACCTGAGAAACAGGTATTATCACAGACTCTAAAAAGAAAAGAGGAATACCTTGCAGGATGGTTAGGTCATGCAGTTCTGATGACCTGTCATCTGGTGGAGATGACAAATAAAGCATTCTGATTACTAGCGTGACAAAAATCTGGGGTGAGCCTAAACAAGGCTCTTATTCCCTAAACCTTGAATGAATGGGGAGTGTCCTCAGCCTTGCACACACAAGCAAGCTCTCGCACACGCATACACACACACTCAATCTCTGGGGACAGCCTCAGGTGGGGGGGAGGTACTACAGATTTTTGTTTCCAGATGGCCACAAAGCAGTTTTATATGCAATCAGGCAGATACCATGGTTGTTCTTGGCTATAAAGTCCTTCTAGAAGAGGCAGAAAAATAAATCAAGCAGGAGACTGAAAAGGGAAAATTTGGAAGAACTTGATTTCATGAGCTATCTCTATCCCAAGGACAGATTTCCTCTCCCAGAGCTCACCAGTCTGACAGGAAATGGGGTGAACACGTCGCACGTCCAGTTGCAAAATGTTTACAATGCATGTTTTCCCCAAACACCTGAAAGAACCCAAGGCACACAGCAGTGATAAGGCCATCCTTATGCATCCACCCTAGTAACAAGGTGGAAAAATGGTACCTTGAGAATTAAAGGGCAGGCTGTGAGTGGGGGAAGGAGAGGGTGAATGGTGTGTATAAATAAAGGTACAGCAAACATCTCCTATTTTGACAGTGCCGTGACAGTACGTATACTCTCATCTGTACACAGGTGCCTGTCGGAGCAGCTACTGTAACCATGTTGTAAAATATTCAATGACTCACTGTGAATAACTGTCTCATTTAGAAGAATAATCTGGTGACAAGACCAACATTGTTAAGTTGTGTCAACTTGTTAGGAAAGACATAAAACAAAAATACCACTAACATCCGAGGGCTGGAGGCAATGTCAATAATTTTTTGGAAGTGAGCGGCTGGGGGAAAGTGAGGCCGGGCTCCAGCAGCTTAGCACAGGCTCAGTTTGCAGAGAGGAATGCAGTAAATGAGACCAACCGTTTACAAATCAGCTCCATGCTGATTTACTGGCGTGAACCCGCAGTGGCAGAGATAGCCCTGCCTCAGAGATGAGCAGATATGTGTCCTTAAGTGAGAGATGGTGGGGATCCAGCCCTGCCGTGTCTTCCTGCTCCCCAACAATAGTAGTATATCTGCTGAAGCAAAAGGTGGTCTATTAGCAGTCAGCTTCTTGTCTCATGTCCCACGGTCCTGAGGCTGGGATGCCCAGTTCCAATTTCAGCTGCTTAGTGAAATCTGTGGCACCACATGAGAGGAAAGAAAGGAGCACAGTGCAGGTATCTTCCAGCTTTTCAACCACTGTGATGGCTAGATGCCTGTTGAGGGTACATCATGATGGCAGAATGCAGACTTTGGGACTGGGAAAGGGCTTCCAGTGCAACATGTAACACAGCGCAATTCAACATAATGTAATTAGTATAAAATAACATACGCACTAAACAGAATTAATCTAATCTAATCTAGCATAGTGTGACTCTTACTCCCTTCCCATTGAGAAATAAGGGTGTCAGGTGGCAGGGTGCTTAGGAGACAAGCAGGCCAGGCTGAAGGTGAGGCATAAAGCCTCAGTCTGACTGGCTGCTGTAGCACCTGATTTGACTGCACTAATTACTGTGGGTGGTTCAGGCCTTGCCCCTGACAGCACCAGCACACAACTCTGCAGTCTGCTGCTGCCTGCTGCTAGCTCATTTCTCTTTGTGTGGCTGATGCACAGGCTTTTGGCACAGTGGCCAGCTCACACACCTCAGTAGCACCTTGTGATTAACAAGCAGAAGCACAAAGGCTCCTGGCATGCTGGCCAGCTTGTACAGCCCACTAGCCTTTGCTCTCCCATGGCATTGTGCAGAAGCTGCTGAGAGACAAGCTGGCTGCCAGGTGAGACAAGCAGCAGAGCCAAAACTCCACTGACCATAGGGAAAACAGGAGGGAATTTATTCTCTGTGATAGCTCTTAAATACCAGAGCCCGAGGTAAACATAAAAAGAACATGCTCTAGGTGATGAGAATCACAGAAAAATTAGGAACCTATGGATGTTCATAGTCCACCTCTCTACTCAAAACAGTTCAAGCTTCAAAGCTAGATCAGGTTGCCACTGCCTTTTATGATTTAGTTCTAAATTTCTTTGAGTATGAAGACTTGACACCCCTTAGGCAACTAGAGGCAATGCCTACTGATTCTCTTCATGAAGAAGTTTTGGCTTTGTAACCTATTGGAAATTCCGTTGTTTCAAATTGAGTCTATAGCCTGTAGTCTTTTGATCACCTGCTCTATAACCTTCTAGGAGATAACTGGAGACATCGAATAGATATACTCCCAAACAAATGCCATTCTTCCAACCTCTCCTTGTATGACCTGCCTAGTGCAGTATTTCTCTGTCAGACTTGCTCTGCTTGCCTATGTCTTTTTGTAAAAACTGAGTCCCAACATTCAACACTACTCAGATGTGGTCTAACAAGGGTTCTGCTTCCCTTGACCTGCTAGCTCCATTCTTTCCACGCAACTTGCCTTTGTTGTTGGTGATTCATAATTGCTTGTCAAAGGTTTCCTAGATCCCTTTTTTAGAGTTGCTGCCTGGCCAGTCTCCCCCTCTCCTGTGCTGCTGCACAGTGATTCTATCCCAGATACAAGACTTTGTGTATGCCTTTGTTGTACTTCTTGAGGTTTCTTCAACCCATTTCTGCAGTCTGTTGGTGTCCTTCCAACTGTTATCTCAGCTCCCAGCACACTGGCAGACTAGACCTCAATAGAAGTGCATTGCATTACACCATTCAGGTTGTCACTGAAGAAGCCCAGCAGCACAGGCCCCACTGTCAGTCCCTAAAGAGTTACACCAGTAACCACCCACCAACGGATCTTCAAAATACTGACCATTACTTTTAAGTCTAGCCTTGTAATCTTCCTTACAGTCTGTCTTTCCTATTTTTCTACAATGGCCCTACAGAGACAGTGCCAAGGACTATACTAAAGTCGAGGCAGAAGATGTACACTTTACTTCTTTCATCCCTGTCCCTTTTGCACTGCATGATTCAGCAGTTGGCCCACATTTTCCATCTTTCTGTTGTTTGGTTGATCGATTGTTGACTGTTGTACTAAAAAAGTCCCACAAGGGAGTGGAGAACTATGTCACTGCTTTCACCAAGAAGACTGGTACCAGCTGTGTTCCATCCTGCTGAAAAAGAGCAGGAGGACACAGACACGCTCACCTATCTTGATGGTATGGGGAAAGCAGACCCCTCCCAAGGTGTGCCAAAGGGGAAAGCGAGAGCTTCTGCTGCATATGATCAGCTTATTGCAGGAGGCACATCAATGCTGGGAATGCAGACTAAAATACATGCTAACCTTAGAGGACAATAAATGCCTTCTGGGAAAAGAACCAGCAATCAGCCCATTGATCTAGCCAAGACTTAAACAGCCATAATTCAGCAAACTATTAAGACACCTATCTAGTTGTCCACTTAATAGAACTACCCTGGAAAA
>JAUPFR010000003.1:59536121-59713621 GCA_036925125.1 Oreortyx pictus
AATCTGTTACAAACTGCTGCTCAGATTGTTAATTATTGAGTCTTACATCCTTTCCAGATCACAGTTCCCCACTCTGTAACTCTAAGTTTTCATATTAAAGTTTATAATAAACTTTCCTGACTTGCTAGCAGCTGACCTCATATTATTTGTACTTCAGATAGGAAAACCTAGAGTTGGGTGCAGGAAATATGCTAGTGGTTCCTTCATAAATAATATAAAACTCTTTCAGTAAAGACCGCAAGGTTTTCAGAAATGTCTTCTGTTGCAGTGGACTGTTGGTAACCCAAGCACAATATTTCTTGGAATTGCTTGTGGTCTGTCAGCACAGACTAAGTTATTGAGCAGGGACATGTGCTGAGACTGAATGGGCTGAAGTTTTCTGTCTCCAGTGAGCTCCAGAGCTTGGGCAATTTATATGAGTGGCAGATCTGATCCTCAGAGAAAGTTCAAACTTATGCTAGCTCTGTGAAGTATGTATATTTAAGGATAGCCTGGTGAAATATCTTGAATTACGAGATCTCACAGGTGCTCCTTATTAGTACAGTTTTCTACCAGATAGCTTAGTTCCCAGAGCATTTGAATACTCATAATATAAAAATATGATGCTTTTTTCCATCTTTACATTAGTATGTGGCCAATACATAGGTTGGCCTTACTGAAAGAAACTACTAGACAGTCAGAAATTCAAGGTTAGACTATATCACACTTATGCAATAGAGTTGTAGTAAATTTTAGTAACTTTGGCCTTTGTACATTTTACTTACTTACTTGATACTGTAGTAGCAATTTTGGTATTTATTTATGCATTAGACATGAACATGCAAAAAAATTATATGTACCAATCCCTGTGCAATAAATCCACAGGACTTAAAGGTAGTAAAATAATATAAAATAAGAGTATCAGCTAAGGATTTCACTTCAGACTTAAATCATGCCCATGGATTTTGACAATATGGGAGTTTGAGAATGATGGTACATGCCATGTGTGCTACAGTAAGTACAAGAGAAAGATAAGGATGGAAGTCTTTGCTACGTATTATCATTATTTTGTACGTTAGAAATGGGTAGATCTCTAAATGTCTAGTTTTGGTTGAAAGTAGAGACCAAAATGCTAATAAGATCATGCATGTATGCACACACACAGCTGATTTCTCACTTGGCTACAGTAGCAGTTTTTGATAAAGTATGCACTACTAAAACCTGCAACTCAGCATTTACTATAACCAGCTATTTTGATCCAAAATCTTTGAAGCTTTTTGTTTAGCTTTGATAAGAGTTATGACGTACGATGTCATTGCACTGAGTTTTTACATTTTTCATTTTCACAACTTGAGGATTGCATTTTCCTTTTGTCTTTGTTGTTTTTGTTCTCTAATTATTCTCTATTTCTTCTTCTTTTTTTTTTTTTTTTTTAAATATATGTTCATCATTAGCTCATCAGAATTCTCTGTGTTGACATTTTTTGGGGGGACCCATTTACTGATGCCTGCATGTTACTGAGCTTCTTTGTGAAGATTAGTGATATGACTGTTTTCTTGTGGTTTTTTTTTTTTTTTTTTTTTTTTTAAGAAGTGAACTCCCAGGTTGGAGGAGTCACTGCCTCTGGTGGTGTTCAAGAAAAAAATAGATGTGTCACTGAGGGCCATGCTTTAGTGGTCATGGTGGGGATGGGTCAGTGGTTGGACTAGATTATCTTAATGGTCTTTTATAACCTTTATAACGATTCTATGATTCTATGATTCCAATTAGTGTCTGAAACAGGAGGATTTAACTATTTCTGGTGTGGTCCCTGTCCATTAAGTACTGCTAGAATTCAAACCCATAGTCCAAAATTTTACTATTATGCTGTATGTATGAGCAGGGAGCACAAAATTACAAGGGAATTTAAATACTCTACTGCTTCTGATGAAACTAAGGCTTGCTCATAAAAATAGTGTTACTGCCCTTATGGAACCATGGTAAGAATCCACAAAGAACACTTGTCTTAGGGATGTACTTAAATCCTTGCAAATCAATACAGTTGCAAATTGTCTTCACATTCCAGTTATTATCTGATAAGGGTTTTGTTTATTTGTTTACTTGTTTACTCCTTAAATGATAAGGAGCTTGAAGTAATATTCTCCTTTAAAAATAGTTATAAAATATCTTTAATTTATTCCCAAGGTAGTTATTTTAACAGATAGTAGTCCAGAAAGTATGAGAATGCTTTCAGAAAGGGTGTCAAGTAGAAGCACTTATGAATCTATTTTACCTTTCCGACAGGCCTTGAGAGACATTCTCTCAGTTAGCAGAAAGTGAATAATTAACATTTAGGTTTTGATGTGATGTTTAATCAGACCACCCTTTCTAATCAGCCTATGCTGAGTGTTGCTGTTATAGCAAATTGATTGCCAATACAGAGAATGCTGCGATGCCACATTCAGAACCTGGTGAAAGGGTCATGAAGCCAGTGAGTTGCTGGGAAAAGGGAGTGGTAAGAGAAGAGGGAAGACTGACATGGTTCCCAGAAGGCTGCCAGGCAGCACCATCACTCCTGATTCATACAGACTTTATAGCTCTTCAGAACTGGACAGGAGTTTTCCAACTCTGACAAGTCTTTCATCTCAAAGATTTGTCCTTGAAAATCTTGAGGATGTTAATTCATAAGTTCCTTGCTAATTTGATGGTAGGCTTGTCTTTTTCATCAAGGAAAAACACTTCTATTCAATTGGTGAGCACATAGGAGATAAAACCCTTGAGCAAAGACTAAAGCACTCTGCATGATAAACAGTCTTCAGCATGATTTCATCCTTTCTGCCTTCACTGATATCAATCATTAGTCTTCTATAGAGACTTTTCTCTGTGCTTTATAAGGCAAGTTAGATGGTATATCAGAGGCTATTCGCAGACTAGAAAGTTCTGAAACAAAGATTGGAACTCGAAGTCAGAAACTCAGAAATTGGTGTTTGCAAAATATTTTGCATTCATAAGGAAACCGTTACTATCTCATGATACCAGAATCCAGAATTTGCCTCATAATTGACTTTAAACAAGTCTGCTTGAATTTTGAAAACCAGGACATTAAAAATGAAAGATTGTCTAGGCCAATTTCTCTTTCAAAGAATTTTTCTTTACATCTCATTCTACTCAGTTGAGGGGGATAAAAGAACTTGACCTATTTCATTCATAATATTTCATGTCCTAGTCATTCTTCAGTGATGATGTACATTTCATTCATGTACATGTAGTGGATGGCAAATGGTATAGCCAAAGAATGCCATTATCTTCAAATCCCAGCAAAAACGAACTCCACAACAAAGTGTGGGAGGAATGATGCAATGCAGCAGTCCAGTTATCTTCCACAACAGAGTACATTACATTTTGTGTGACAGATTGAAGTACGGCCTGTATCAGCAATTGTAAAGCACAACATACTCTACCTGGTAGTCGTGCTTTATGGCACTGTTTGGACAGCATGACATAACACGAGAACAAGGGTTAGATTCATACATGATAAAACAGTGTTTTCATTGAAAGCAGTGCAAGCAACTGTTTCGACCACAGAAGCTGGATGGTAAAACATGAGACAGATGTAATTGCGCAGAATAGCAAGTAAATGTCAGAATCAAAATGACTTCATGGCATGGTTTGATATAGTAATGATGTGGCTATCCATTGCTACTTTTTTTCTTAACACAAGCAGAAGGGACTGCATAATGCAGCACAACATAACAATGACTGCCCTTCATGGCAGTGCTGGCATTGCACTGCAATAATTCTTTTTGCTTTGCTTTCCCTACACTGGCCGTTACTTCTTTTTCAAACATTTTCTCACTTAGAGCTTGTTTCACTAATTCCACTCAGTACTCATCCCTTATAGATGGAAAAACAAAGGGAAATGTTCTTGTTTTGAAAGAGAAGCCTGTAGTTAGC
The DNA here is from genome assembly GCA_036925125.1 of Oreortyx pictus. NCBI lineage: Eukaryota > Metazoa > Chordata > Aves > Galliformes > Odontophoridae > Oreortyx > Oreortyx pictus. The sequence goes on from JAUPFR010000003.1 coordinate 59,540,034, forward strand.
ATGCTGAAGAGTAATTCCATATTCATAGCTTGTTCTGCATACAGCAATGTTACATCCCATTCACAAAAGAATCATAGAGTGGCTTAGGTTGGAAGGGACCTTAAAGCTCATCTAGTTCCAACACCCAGCCATGGGCAGTTCTGCCACCCACCAGCTCAGGTTGTCCAGGGACGCATCCAACCTGGCCTTCAGCACCTCCAGGGTGCTCACAGCTTCTCTGGGCAGCTGTGCCAGTGCCTCACCACTCCATATAACAAGTCAGTCTCCATTCTGTTTATAAGATCCTCTCAAGTACTGGAAAACTGACATGAGGTCTTCCCAGACCATTCTCTTCTCCAGGCTGAACAAGCAGAGCTCTCTCAATCTTTCCTTGTGGGAGAGGTGGTCCAGGCATCTTCTTGGCCCTCTACTAGACTCATTTCAACAGCTTCTCATCTTTCTCGAGCAGGTCTCAGAAGAGAAGTTGAAGTTTGGAACATAAACTAGATTATCACCATTGTAGACTAGATACTGTGTTGAAAGTAAAACAATTATAGAAAAATTATAAATCAAAGAAATAGTTTCTGCATTCATTTTTGTACACATCACTCCTATAAGTAAAACCTTTATTCAGCTTCCATGAATAGGTGAATATTATCTTTTTATGTCTACAGAATGAACATTCTAAAGAAAAGCAAAAACAACAATGAAAACAACATAACACTAACTCTGAGATACCATATTCTATTCCATGAGATTTCCATGGGCACTAATTGACTCTAGTTTTGCAATTTCTTTGTCTTCTAAATCCAGTGCTGTTGGAGAACTAGCAATCAACAGAGGAGATGCAGTCTCATTCCTAAATACTATTTATGAATACAGTCCTTAGTGCTACCCTGAACATCAGAACTAACAAACAGAAAGCTGCCAATGTTGAGCATTAGGTTACCTATTTCATGTGTGAAAGAACCAAGTATCGTATGGAGGGTTTTTTCCTTTCTATCCATCATAGCAGATGAAGCTATTCAACATAGCAGAAAACAATGCATATTTTTATTCTCATGACCACCATAACTAACAGTATTTTTCGTCCTCATTTTATAGATCATACTGGAGGTCTAAATCAGACCTGGGAAGTGAGTTTGGAATTCTAAAATTAGCACTTTAATCTCCAGAGTTTAAAAACTACCTTGATTAGGTCTGCGTAGGAAGAAGAATACATTGATCAACCTTCATAGTGAAAAACATTTTTACAAGCAGAGTCTAGTGACTAATCTAAGTTTTTTTTCAGGACTTACTGTAGTTCCTGGTACCCTCAAAGGCATAGAAACAGGAAGGCTGCAGTGTCTCTCACCTCACAGAAAAAAATTGTATGAAGCAAATTAAGTAGTGTAGTTCCTGCTTTGCAGATATTTACAAGGAATGGTCGTTAACTTGTTGGCAGAGTATCTATAAACTGAAAACTCTTTACATTAGAGAAAATGAGGACTGGAGATATTTCTCAAAGTAGATCAGTCTTTTAATTATTTCGCAATTTCTCTTTATTTTTCACCTTAATACAGGACATCACTTTATAGCTCTATCAACCTTGTATTTTCTTATACAAAAATATGTTTTCAAAATTAGCGCAAAAATGTTCTATTCAGCAACTAGGTACAGTTAGAGAATGTAGGTAACAGAGCATGTAGTTTTCCTCTCTTCAGAATCTACACACCACCAGTTATTTTTTTTTTTTTGCCACTTAACAGTACAAAATAAAATACAGGCACATGAGATATGGTTTGAAGTAGCAGTCATTTCAGTATGAGCAAAACGAAAAATCCGGGAAAAGGTGTAAAAAAGCACAGTGTGTATTGAAGAGGTGCTAAAAAAGCCTGTGAAATGGAAAATATCTGTTATTATGTAGATAAAGTAATACATGTTAAAACACTCTAGAGAAGCAACCCATGTGTAAAACCAGGAAGGGAAACTACTTGCAGATAAAGGCTGTTTTGCTAAGACTAGTGAAGGTATAGCCCTATATTTGTGTATGTATGCTATCCACACAAGTTACCAACAGAAATGACTTCTGAGTAAAGTGGAGCAACAATTGTGCAGGATCGTATCTTCAGCTTTTGATCTTCAATTTTGAATAAAAAAGGTTGGAACTAAACCTGGGTGAACCAATTATACAATGGAACAAAGCTCTTCATGGGCACGAGGTTTCACTCATAGACTATAGTAATTAATTTAAATATGAACAAGATGTTACCTAAGTTTGTCTCAGAATAAAATATAAATTAAAAAAATAGTGGTTGGTAATGAAATTGCATATTAATTTGCATTAAAAATGTCACATATAGAAGTTGAAGGGTACTTCCTGTTTCCTGGAAAGGAAAATAATGTGAAACAAAGTAAAGCATTTTGGTTATGTACTTTAAGCCAGATGTTTACACTGGCTTATTCATTATCACGTTCATTATTACATTTATTTTGCATCGATTATTCATAATGATTGACTATGAATGTCTTCCTGTTTAGATTTTATGGATGGTTTATCCCTTACTATCTTCTATCATCCATAATGTTGTCATCTGGGAGCATAATAACGAAAGTCTTTATGAAATAAGAAGCAGATAGACAACCTGATCTTTAAATGCTTCAAGAAAATAAGATGATTTTAAATGAAACTGTAAAAGTAAATTTGACCTATTTCAATGACTTTAGAAACTGTTCTTAGTATTTCAATTAAAATGAAAGTTTCAGTATTTTAAAACCAATTAATAGTTTAATCATTTTTAAACATGACAGTAATAAGCAGAACTCTTCATTCATATATTTATTTATTTTAATCTAGAGACTAATCGCAGAACTTATATTAGATAATTTTAGAAATAAAAGAAGCCACAAAAGAGGTAGGATTAAAATGACAATGATAAAGGGCTAGGGTATCAAAATTAAACATTTGTACATCTGTTTCGAATAAGTTGACAAGAAAACTTTTCTAACATTGAATTGGCAGTCTATCTTTAAACCATCCCTCTACCTGTGAAACTAGAATCAGAAGCATATTTACTATAACTCTGGTGATGATAAATTTTGTACTGTAAACAAAACAAAAAAAAACAAAAAAAACCAACAAAACAAAACAAAACAACAAGAAAACAAAACAAGGTCAAAGAGAGTAAGAGACGAAACAGATTATGCTTTTCATGACCCTAGGGACACGGAGCTATTTAAGTTACCTGGTTAAATAACAAAAAACTTAGAGCATTTTAGGAACTTTGGTTGTTTCTTGCCTTAAATAATAGATTTACAGTCAGTTTATGACCTTTCCATCTTTTACATACTCTGTTTGTCTTGCTTGTATTCTGTTAAACAAGAAAAGTGTTGTGACCCATAATTGCAGGCAGACTCACAGCAGGTTTTGAGGAGCTTTTTTTGCTGCGGTGTCCAAGCTATCTCCATCTGCTGCTGTCTTGTGTGCTTCCCACAGGGGGACCTGGCTAATTTTTCAGTCAATTAGCAGAAGGGTTGCTTTTGTTCTCCAAGTACACCCCCATGGGCTCCTCTTACACCCTGGACACAGCATTCAGATGCTGGGAGTTTTCAAAAAGCATATCATGTTATTTTTTTTCTTCTGACCTTTGTGACATTGTTGGACAAATGCTGTCTCTTGTAATCATAGACACCTAAATTAAACTGTGTAGACTAACTTTGGAATGTTTGTAATACGAATATTAATAATACATGTAGCAATATCTTTTCTTGAATGCTTTCTGAAATCTTGTAAGGAAGCCTAGTGTTACTCTTTTATTCTTCAAAAAAGAACCACTTGACATACTAATACTTCATCATTGTAATTATTTCCTATATATTTTACCTTCTTAGTTTAGAAGTTTTCTAACAATTGCTGTTGCTATGCATATTCTAAGAAAGACCATTTAAATGTTGACTGCAAACCTCACTCATCTGTTTTTGTGAAGGGTACTTATACACTGAATGAAACAAAGAGCTTTATGCGGTAGATTTAATTGTGCACATACAAGTTTATATCTTTGTGCAGGTAGAGGATGGATAATATAAACATTCTATAGTGGTTGGATAATAACCTGATAGCCAGGCTCCTTGTGTATTCTTTGTGTTGCTTTCTATGAATTTTAATCAGGGTTTGGCAAACATGCACTCTTTGTAAGACAGAAAATGCTGTTATTTCTCTATAATGAAATATTACTAGATCTCTGGAAAAAAAAAAAAAGTCAGTTTTTTTTCTTCTGGAATAATATAGTTTGGCTAACAGAAAGCAATATGCTTTAAGCCCCTAGTTTATGCACATTTCCTTGGGAATGCTATCTCGTCTAGGCATTCCCGAGCCTAATCGGCTTCAAGAAATTTTGAACATCAGTTTGCATATGATATTCTCCATGTCCTGTAGAGACCATTCTTTACAGTGAGAGCATATAGAATTCTTTTTAATTGCAATGCTGAGTGCTTTAACTCTGATTTCCATCTCTGATGCAAATGTGGATCAGCGAGGGTATTTTTCCTTCTCTTCAGTTCCACAATCAAGCTGCTTCTCTTTGCAGTAGGATATTGAGTGAGTTCGTTTTCCAGTAACCTTTCATCTGCCCAGCCTCTTGGCTATATCTTTCTATAGCTAATAAATATACTTTTTCTCAGTGTTAAGCAATAAAATATTCACTGGGTCTGAGCTGGGGTTAACAGATTTCTGAAAATTTTATTGCGTGACAGCCTGTCCTGCATAATCCCCTCAGCTGTCTCATGTTCTGGGGCAGAAATGATCTTATGTGTCACTCTAATAGTCTAGAATTACACTTGTATCACTGTCACCAGCATATGGGGCTGTGTATACCCCTAGGCCCAGCTCCCTCTCTTTCACGGCATTTAAAATGATAACATTTGGCAAAGCCAGTTTTGACAGAAAGTGAACTCTCCTTTCCGCATGTGTGACAAAGCTGGCCACCGGAGGCCTGACACCGAGCAGCCAATCATCGTACTCTTTACTGGGTAATGATCGCAGCTTTCGCTCCCCTTAATAACTGTCTCGGTGCGATGGGAGGCCTGAGTGCACGCCTGCACTTAATTATACAGTCTTCATCTTAAGTGCCTTATTCATGTGAGGGCTTTGGCTGTTCAGGCGGTAGCATAGCTTTTCCTTTTTTCCATGCCACTGCAGCATACTGATTGCTGGACAGGCGATAGCGGAAGGAAGGACCTCAGGGAAGTCATGGGCAGGAAAGCAAAACACTGTATACGCTCAAGAGCAAAATAATTTTATAGAATTTATCATCATGACAAACCATCATAATAAATCTCTGAATGTATTGCACTGCTAAAGGCAGCTGTTAAAGGCAGTATACCTCCTGCTTACAAAAGCTTGAAAGAAGAAACAAAAATAACTCTACAAAAGAAAAGAAATTAAAAAAAAATAAAAGTTACTCAGCGTGAGGCCTGAAAGGTCATTTTTTTAACACATGCAAAATGAAATGTGATACCTCAGCAATATGGTGTTCAGATAAGCCTCGTAGATATGTCCGCTAAACTAACAGATAGACAATTCTGCAATGCAAAACTTGTGCAAATAGCTGATCCTGGTAGCATGTAAAATGAGGATGTAAGGAGGATGTAAGGCACTGCTGAGCAAATCAAATTCATATTTTCTTCCCACCCAAATTAATTTTAATTTAGAATTTGAATTTGGAGAATATTTTCTTCTTAAAGTTTACTTTCATGGTTCTAAATTGTGCTTGCAAAGGAAGCAATTTTTCCATTTCTTCTCTCCTTCTCCCAAAAGGCATCTTGTCCATAGTTTTAATCATTCCCATTGGATGATTGTAGAGCTATGTTCAGGTCTGGTCTTAATGTGCATGAATTTCAGGCTATCAATTAAAAAGCTTTTTTTTTTTTTCCAGTTAATTTTTAAACAATTTTATTTTCAACTGTTTTCAGTATATTTGTACATATCATTGTCTGACTTTGTCCACACCAAGGAAATGACCTTTACCATTTTGCTTATTTCTAGGCATTGATTTTGGAAACATCTGGGGAGGTTCCTCAATTTTCTTGAATTCTGTTTTGAAAAAAGAAGAGTTGTATTTATTGAGCTGTTTTTCATTATTAACAGACGCTGAAATGAGCTCCATAGCCAACTACTTTCAGGATCTCATTAGAACTTGGAAAAATTAGAGACATCCAGGATTACAGCAGTTTCACAGTGTCTGGCAAACTGAATCATCTCAAAAAGGGGAGGGAAAAAAAAAGTGTCATAGAAGATTAACTTACAAGGATGTTGAGTAATCATCTGAACTGTCTGAAGTTTGAGTTTAACCAAATTCCAGATCTTTTGTATTTTAGACGATTCTTTTTCCATAGTGGCAATCTCTTAGGGCTTACCACTGCACAACCTGAAGCCCAATGATATGGCTGCATGAAGTGCAATGCTGAATGACCTCTTTTTTAGGACTATAGAGATCTCATTAACATTAATACCATTTGTGCAGAACCTAAGGACAGTGTGAAGCACAGCCTTAAAAAACATGCATTCACCCACAGATGTGCATTGAAATTTTAAAGACATATACAGTTACGAATATGCACACTGAATTTTAAGCAAATCCCTGATGTTTCTATTGCCACTGCTTGGAACTTCTTTCTATGCTGTATGTACTGACTTTCATGAACAGTTTAATGCAATGGTATGAACTATCAGCCTGGCATAATTCAGCACATAATTCCACCCATTGATACACAAGCAATCCCTCTCTGCACACTCATTAGTTCTCTTTATTGTGATTAATAATCCTCAGCTAAATGGTGATTGTGAAACTAGCATATGCATGACTCTGAATATAGATCTCCAATGCTATACTGCCCTGTCAGGCTGTGTGCAATTTTTACTGTTATTGAAAACCAGATGACGACTTTATACCATTGCCCTTTGTGACAAATTAAAACATTCCTTTGTCTTACAGTGGATAAAGTAGTAACTTAAGATCATGCATCCTGAACTTGTCCTTTATGTTAGCAGGTGCCTATGTATGATTGTGTATGTACATCTACATATACGTAGGTGGCTCCAAAAGTAATGTCTCCTATTTATTTGCACAGAAAATACAACAGATACAAAGAGCACAATAATACTATTTGGTGGAGCAAATGCTCAACTACAAAACACTGTTTTTGAACATAATCACCACCATTAACTATATATTTTTGCCAGCAATGAACAAGAGCCTACATGTCGCACCTGTAAAAGTTTGCATGTCTATCAAAATGTGGCATGTCTGTCATGGTGATGTTACCACTGCTGAAATGGACTACCCACTGACTCACTATGCACACATCCACTAGTTGAGCTCAGCAAGTGTCACAGAATGTCAATGGATACAATTTTTTCTATGTGGAGGGATTCAATGCCACACCTTTGCTTCATCTACCCTTCCATGTAAGACACTAATTTGTCAGACTGTCCCTTTGCTGCCATCTGTCATATGATAACAAAGTGTAACAGAATATTGGTGGGAACGTTCTACTGCTGTTCTGACATCTGCCTCAGATGTTGTGGTTGAGCATAATAGAATTGGAGGCATTACTTTCAGGGCAGCCCTTGTAATTTTGGAAACAGTTTTCAAAAACTGAGTTTTCTAAAGAGTCTTGGCTATGTGATATAATATCTCTTGCCTTTTTCAGGAGCAAAATGGAGAAATTTTATTTCTTAGTTCATCTCCTTAGACAGTAAATGTTTACTTGGGGTCTACTGTTTACTACATGAATGAATAGCACTTGGAAGATTTTTAAAGTGTTAAAAGAAGGGAGAAGAATGTAAGGCAATTAAAATGAATTTTGTATTTGTCTTTTTCATTTTGACTTTTTCTGCTATTTAGTATGGAAGCAAAAAATTGGCCGAGGGGAAATGGGATGGTTTGGTTGGGAGTGTAGTCATAAACCATACTGTTCAATGACATGTAATCAAAGTTACTATTTAATGAACAACACAACATGCTTGAAAACACAGCATCAGAGAAAGCAAAAAGCAACAGTTCTTATATTTATGAATGATCAAACAAGGTATATAAATAATCCTTAGAGAGAAAACATGAGATTAAACAGATTTTCTACAAGCCAATTTTTACCTGGAATAATGGTAGGATGAGTAACCAGTCCTTTTTAGAATTGTGAATTAGTACAGTGATATAAAATACTAACAGTTTGGATTGGCTTCTATACACTGATGTAAACCATACCAAATACAAGACGGTTGTAAATTCTTGTAAACATTGTGCCAGCCTTTTTGATCCTCTGTATACTGGGATTACTTAAGCAAATGTAGCAGTTAACCAGTGTAATGTGATTTGTATTCACATTTGTGTATGAGTTAAATCCTCATCCTGAAATGGATTAATCTCAGAAAGTTGTTCCCAGCTATCAAATATACTCATAGATTAACTTGTAACAAGAAATTACGTTACCGAAAGTTAGATAGACAAGATAAAAATGTTGTGTAACAGTAGGAGAATATCCACTTGTGATTTCTTAGGTTTGTTGTATTTGATTGACACAGAATATGACACAGTTTATACCTTCTGAGAATTTCTTTTGCTGGTGTGTTGTATCTCTGCTTGAACAAAAGCAACTGTCTTGGCCATAATAGGAACGATACTGGAAGAGAAATATAAACTGTGTTAGGACCACTTCAGATGGGGCAAAGTGATAGTCACTTGAGTCTTAAGCTAGTGTATGATGTTGAATTTTGTCTATGAAGCTGATGAACAAGGGAGGATTATGAAGTCTAGTACTCTGCTTAAAAGAAAAAGCATGCGCAGAGAATAAAAATAAAAATGCTTTCTGTGGCAGGAGACTGGGGTAACAACTGTGAGAAACAACCATTAAAATGATTAAAAATATTTGGTATTGTTTATGGTTTTATGGAGTTTTATTGTTATTATGAGGGTGACTATAGCTTTAGTTTGTTACACCCTGGCAATTAAGAAGAGTGTGAGTAATAAGGATTTTACTGGTCCAGGAAATAGAAGTGTTACAAACTACAGTCTCAGACAGAAAAATATTTCCTTGGAGTCCTAGCTTATAGTTATCAGTGTTGTTCAATAAAAAGTGAGGAGCATATTGTGTAAAAAACTGAGGAAGAAATAGAATGAACAGCCTATTGAAATTTCAGTGATACTATAACTGGAATTTATTTGTATGTCATTAAGTCCACTCACAGCTTTTAACATGTAGTGTAGGGTATGTTGACAAAGACTAAAGTAGCTGAGAAATGTGAGAACCTCTGCAATTTTTAAAATTTTGTTTTATAATACAACTACATATCATTTCTAATTTTCTGGAAAACTTTTCACAATCTTTTATAGATTTTTTTTGATGCTAAGATGAGCGAGAGGCTTGACTCATGCTATAATGTTCCCATTGAAGTATCCACAGTCCTTAAAAAACAAAAAGAAAAAGTAAGATTAGAACAAATAAGATCCAGTTAGTCTGAAATTTAGTATTAATACGAAAGGGTGGTTGTATTGGTGCGAGCATTTTACAACTATTTCTGACTCAGTCAGTGAAGGTGCTTACCAATATAATTCAGTACCAGTTCTTGCAAATCTGTCATCTCTTTCCAAGTCTTGTCAACTCCAAGATGAATCTCAATAAAACAAAAAGAAAAAAGGCATTGAAGGGGGGAGGGGACCTATAAAAATAACTAAACAGTTAAATCTGGGTCAAACCTGGGACAAAACTTTTAATATTTTAGTGAATCAACCTGAATCCACCCACTGAATTTAGCATGACACGTGCTTTCACGTGTCACTGGGTCAAAAATAATATACACTGCTGAAAGATGAAGCATATGGATTAGACTGCCTCATGCTCATGCTTCTGTTCTGGACTAGAGCTGACTTTTGCCTGGGCAGGCTGAGGATGGGCAGATTGAAGCTAGCTCTGTTTTTATCCATTCATGCAAACATGCCTTCTGAAAAGTTTCAAGAACTAGAAATCATGTCTCTTACATCATGAGGAAAAGTGACACTGAGTGCTCCAAATTAGAAGTCATTATTTACCTGGTAATATCTTGGACAAAGCACATTCATATTTTGAATGAACCATGAAGATGACAAAAAATGTTCCTAATTATCTGAGTAAAAATTAAGTCAAAAAGGCAGAGGCTACATGAGAAAGGAGAAAAAAAAAAAAAAAAGAAACATAAATGCTTTCTGAATTAACATTACTCTTTCATCCATCTGGGAAACTGTACATGTCTTTCCAGCACCATGTGCATTTGTAGGAAGAAGAATAAGCAAACGGTAAACATCTGTGAGAGGGATAGGGCAGTTTTCAATTAAAGCAGACTTCAAGCATTCAAATCTGAGTTGAATTTCTTTAACCTGTGCACTTCCTGGTCAAAAATCCACTATCACTCACTTCTTGGCAGAAAGGGTCACAGTACGTCTCTCAGCAGATCTTTGCAATTTTGCATTAGTTAAATCCAGGAGGAACAGACAGACTTTTAAAGTATTCCTTGCTAAAGTCTTCAGGACACTGTTGCTGTATGGCTGAGAGTCCAGCACCACTTGAGTACAGGATGGGTGTGATCCCTCCTGTGATTCTTCTTGGGTAAAGAAGCTCTTTGTGTCCAGGTACTCTCATTCCTATCCTTCAGGGTCTGAAGAATCATAGAATTTTCTAAAGTTGTGCTGCTGCATCTGTCAGTGACTTTTCCTAATCTGAGTTTGAGAGATGTGAGAGAGTGTTGCCAAATAACATGGAAACTCTTTCAGGTATTCAAACCATTACATCTGAATTTTTGGTTTCACTTTAATTCAGAATGCAAAGTCAAATGCAGAGGTCTTGAAAAGGTACAAACTGAGCATCAGTAATTTTCACTCAGGCATTTCACACAGAAGCTAGCTGGTTTCAAAGACCTTACCAAAGGCTTGTCTGATCCTATATTTGTGACTTAGTGCAGCATTCTAACCCACTTTCACACTCTCTGTAGCCAAATTAAGAGTGCTTAGACAATGATGGATGGCAAGTCTGCCACACTCTGACTTTAAAGAAGTTGAAATAAAGTACCAGCTGGAAAGAAATAATGGAAATGTGGATGGGCTGTTCACAACACATGTAAATGTAAATAACACATGTGAGTGACAGTGGAACTGAAAAGAAAGCCTTCACAGTATAAGTCTCCGCAGTCCTCATATGAAGTATTGAAATTCTAGGCTATAGACCAATACATTTCTTTACCAGAAAAAAAAAAAACAAAAAACCTCCAAATAAGCAAAGGGAGTTAGCATAAATCTATAATAGAAACATAAAGAGATAAAAGAATTGCTGTCTTTGTAACCATCTCTAGGTTGCCCTCCTTCAGCAGGTAAGTTGGACCAGATGACTTCCAGAGTTGTCTTACAACCTCAGCCATGTTGTGATCCTGTGATTCTTTGATGTGTAAATTTAAATGCAGGAGTCTGATAGCAAAAAAAAAAAGAAAGAAACTCCTTTGAAGACAACAAACTTGGTTTTCGTGTACAAGGGTGCAACATGGTAGGAGCAAGAAAAGGCATAGCTCTGAACACATTTGTACCTTTCCCCTCTATTGAGAATCACTCCATCACAGTGATTGTAGTCATACCACTAGTCTCCTACAGAAGAACCTAGAGGAAAGGACCATGCTTGAGTTTAGCCTCGTGTTAATAGATGTATGTGGTTTCAAAAGTAATGCTTCCTATTTATTTCCATGGAAACTAAAACAAATACAAAGAGCACAATAATACTACTGAATAGAGACTATTCTCAGCTGCAAAATACTTTTCAACATAATCACCACCATTAGCTATGCATTTTCACCAACGATGAACAAGAGCTTGCATGCTGCACTTTTTAACTGCACTAGAGGAGGGGATCCGCTGTCACTCACCACCGCTGAAATGCACCACCCACTGACTCACTGGCTTGCATCCACTACTTGGTCTCCAAAAACACTTAGCAAGTGTCAATGAATGTCGATGGATACATTATTTTTTTACAAGTGGAGGGATTCAGTGCCACACCTTTGCTTCATCTGCACTTCCATGTCAGACACAAATTTGTCAGACTGCCCCTCTGCTGCCATCTGTCACATAGCAACACAATATAATGGAATGTTGTTGAAAAGGTTCAGCCTCTACTACATTACCACCAACTTCAACCCCTGATACTGTGAGCTAACACAATAAAATAGGAGGCATTACTTTCAGAGCACTCTTTGTGCATTTTTCCAGTAAGAGTGACTGGCTGGTGATAACGCTGGTCTGCTGTGTCTGCAGCTGAGCTTGGGTGTGTCTTCTTGTCACCACCGTCCTTCATTTTCAGCTGTAAGAACTTTAAAGACAAGTTCCTGTGTGATCATGGATACTCTTACTTCATGGTCTACCTATTGCTATGAGATTTTTCTCTGAATTTGCATAAATGATTTTTTTTAATTAGATAATTAATAACCAATTTAGTTGCAAAACTAGGTATCCTTCCTTGATGTCAGATATTCAGAGGAGTGTAACTTCTAATGACATATCCAAACTCTCAGTGATGAGTATTTCTATGCAGTTATCCATATATCTTTCCAAAATATGAACGTAATATGTGATGTAATATGGATGGCATGTCTAAAACCATAATTTTTTTCAGTTATGGAAATATATGCCTATACTTAAACAATTCTACAATGTCTGAAATGTTAAGCTCTGAAACTCATCATCTGGAATATTTATATCTTCTAGTAACAGCAAACAAACAAATGCTCAAGCTACCTAAAAAAATGAATCTTCTCATACATCTGACCTTGAACAAGAGTTGATTGATTAGATTTGAATCCAGCTGGATAACAGCAACTCACTCTCACTTCTAAAATCCCAGATCTTTCTTTTTTTCCTTTTCTTCTTTTTATCCATAGCTCGCATCAGTTTTTAAAGTATGGCTTTAAAGGCCACATTGCCATTGGAGAAAGAAAATATCTGTCGTGTTTCAAAGTTCAGAGGGCAGTACAGAACTATTTGGTATGTCTTCACTGAACTAAGACATTACGTTTTTCAAAAAAGCCAAAACAAGACCTGAATTGCATTAGGAAGTACAGCTATCTGTCACAGGGGCCCTGTAAAGAAATTCATGATAAGGGAAGATTTATTTTTCATTCTATATTTAAATCATCTTCTTTTTTGAAAGTATAAATCTTATGTCAGTTTTCTGCCTTCTGTGCAAGTGACTGTGATCAATTTTTCTCTGCTTTGGTTCTGGACAAACAGTATGCATCTGTTGCAAGTTCATTTGAATAACTCAGTGCGTGTATATCCTCATGAAACACTAATAGACATAGTGTAGCCATACTACACAGGCACACTAATATGTTTGCTAGATTGATCAATAATAAGATTGATCAGTCTTTTGCTTGGTCAAGTTAATCATGGTATTGATCAGCTTAGCAAACACATCACTTTCCTTGTGTACTATCGCTGTAAAGGCTATCTTCCCCACCCCCATCAGCTGCACTCCAGGAGATTCCAGAGAATGAAAAACAGCAGCATTTTCCACTTTAAGTGGTCCTATTACTTCAGGCTCATCTTCTACCGATTACTATCACATTTCAAGATTGAGGTGTTTAGATTTTTTAATTCATGCTTGCAAGTCTAAACGGCACTGTTAAAAACCTGGGAAAATTTCAGAATCTTTGTTTTTTTTTTTTTTTTCCTGCATATAAGATACTCAGCTCAGGATCACCCTGTAACTAGGTCCTCTTTCTGATATTAAATATTTGAGATTTCCTCATCCTATATACATGCTCTGAGATAATGTATCACTTTAGAGATTTTAGGCTTTTAAAGAGAAATTATTTAATTGTAGAGAACAGTTTAATGCAATTGGAGGATATGGATATAGAGGTGTATTACTAACACATTACTTGGAGATTTAACTTCAGAACTATACAGCAAGGAACTCAATAGTCTCACTTCAGCGTTAAAGAAAGTTTCACAGTTATATTCTTATACATGATGGCAAATATGTTTCTTAAGAATCCAAATATGTATATAATACTTAAGTTATACCTTTTACAGGGCTAGTTTACTTCTGCATCTCACTTTGAAAGTCTGAGATTCTGTCAGTCTACCATGTCAAGACAATTGCTCTCAAGCACTTTTTACAGCTTGAAGCACAGCGTAACATAAAGACGGTACTTTCATACAAAACCTTAAAATAACTGTTCTTGTGCAACTACAGAACAACAATGGAAATGGTTGTTGTTTTCTGACGTGTATCTTAACGTAAATGGCAAAGAACAGCAAATCCAGGTCTTAAACCCAGTCATCTCCCTCTAACCATTAACAAATATCAGTAGTTAGAGAAGGTTGTGAATGGTGAAGGTACAAACAAATATGATTTTTTTTTTTATTGCATACTCTTAAGAACATATGTCCTTCAAAACTTAATAAAATACTCATAAGCAAATATTCAGCTGCTGGAAACTAGCTTTGCTCAATTCATATATCTCCCATGCAATTCTTCATCAATAATACCAGAACGTAGTTCTATAGCTTTAGTCTCAGGGATGCAGACTCAGATATCTCAAGGAATTCATTCCTTAAAGATCTAGGCTGTAAAGACCTGGACTGTAATATCCTCAGCATATTGTATAATGTCATTTACATTTTTGGAAAGCTCATTTTCACAGTTTTATAATTGATAATTGGAAAAAAATCAAAAGTTTTGTCAGCTTTTAAAAATTTGAAAATATCCAGTGCAAAATTAAAATTGAAAATCAGGAAAGTCTACATAGACAACCAGATCAGGGTGTTTGCTAGGCAAACAAAAAGAAACACCTTGAAGCCACCAGCAATTATAAAAATGCCAGACTAAATCAGTTTGTAAAATTTAAAGCCTGAATCTATTTTAATAGATGCCACCAGGCTATTCTGGATAAATTCTGAACAGATGAGGGTGAGTCCCTAAAATCCTTGATTTTAGGTACTGGCAAATTATCTGATTTTATTATGCGTGAAAGGGATGAGACTAAAAGCCCTGGAGGCACAGTCTTGTAGCCAGTCTTTAGAAAAGACAGTGTTCTCTTACTGCCCTGTTTATGTACTTGAACTTAAACTGAAAAGATAAAAGATCTTCAGCTGCATTAATAGGGCAGAGAGACTAATGACTGAACAACAGGTAAAGTTAATATTTTCACAGTAATACATTTGTTTATAAGTTGAAATAAAATAATTTGTTAGTCTCAATGCTTCATTTTAAATCTTTCCTTAACATTTCCTAATATCTTAAACAGAAAATCTTCGTGGGAAGCTGTTTTGTACATTGTAAATGAGTAGGATACAGGATGTGGAATGGCTTCTTTAGACTCTGACTGATGCATAGCAATGATTTTTAAATACTCCATCCAGAAATGTGGTGTTTTTTCCTTCTTACACTGTGTAGCACCCCTGTCAAAAACATGGAGGGTACAAGTCTACAAAGAAGGTCATTTGTAATGAGGAGAGAAGGTGGAGTCTAAGCTGTGGGTGTCATACTGGCACTGCCAATAACTACAGCTTAGAGAAAGAAGGGTCATACTGCCGCAGGGCCCTGACTGTAAATGGTGCTTCTATTGCTTTAAAGACTAGATAATTTCATTCCACTTAAGTCAGCAGACTAGGAATATATGTAATGATCTTCTCTTCACCCTCCAGGGTGTGAGCAAGAATGGTTCCAAGACCAAGTTTTCTGGCTGCCATAAAGATTTCAAAAGAAGAGTTTAAATCTGTGTGCAAGAATATTGGAGGTGCTATTAATGCTTTTTTGAGCTTTAGGAATGCCCTTTGACATCTTCCATCTCTATTCCAAGAAAGTAATACAGCTATTTCAACTTAAATAACTGAAACAAATTCTTACTTTTGCAGGAAGTGTGAAGAGATGATTTTAACACTGTGTTGCCCACATAAAGCAAAGTTTAATGGCTGATGTAAGGAATATCTTGCCACAGTGGTCCTGATATATTTATTTATTGGTATTTTTTGGGGGGTGATGAGAAAGTCTTTATTATTTTTTCTTTTATTTTAAACTTGGAGAGTTTTTGTGTGCTTTCTCTATTTCAGAAATATACATGCACACATATATATACACATCTTAATCTATTATTAGCACACTGTGATGCTGCCTTCACAATATCTGCAATAGAAGTTTTAGTTTTGCCTCTGTTTGGTCTTTCCCATTAACTCTCCTATAATATGTTAGAGCTTACATCTTACTACACACTATATGGAGAACTGAATAAAGAGCCAAAGAGTTAACAAAGAGCAGAATGACTGACACAGGGACTAGCACAAGAGTGATAACATTTAAAATATATTACCAATTAAAAGAATTATACAATGACAATTCAGTCCTTTTTGTCTTGCAGCAATAATAATAAAAAAAATAAAAAATGTATCACTTGATATTTTTCTTCCTGAAATAAGGATTTTTTTTTATGTGGGTTCTTGTGGAGTGAAGCAGAGCAGCACCACAAGATTCTGCTTATTGTAGAGTTCAAAATATTTAAACAGGTACCTGTGCAACTCATAACCTTTGATTCTGTTCAGTTAGATGGAATTATGTTCCATAGATCTCCTTTGCAATCCAACCAGTGAACAAGATTCACCCTCAAGTCCTCGA
This sequence comes from Oreortyx pictus, assembly GCA_036925125.1. Taxonomy (NCBI): domain Eukaryota; kingdom Metazoa; phylum Chordata; class Aves; order Galliformes; family Odontophoridae; genus Oreortyx; species Oreortyx pictus. Next base: position 59,556,678 of record JAUPFR010000003.1, read on the forward strand.
AAAAACAGACACATAGTAAAGGATATTTCCCAGTTTAAGGATCTTAGACAGTTCACAATGGGATGCTTGCCAAGAGTTAAACACACACCATTAAGTAATGAAGATGAGGAAACTACATGATTATGGAGATCTCAGTGCAAAATAATCCAACGTTTTTTGTAAACATGAAAGAATACATTGTATAATTAGATAGATTTAAGAAAGCCAAAAATGAACATATAGGCAATATTTTGAAGGAAAAATTACAATCACATTATGTAAGCAATTGTGTTTGAATTATATGGTCATATGTAGTGGAAAATTGAATATTAAAACCAGAAAAAGAAAGACAGAGTGCAAAACACAAAATGCAAAGTTGAATGTACAAAACATAAAATGATTTGTTCTAGATTTAAGAACAGAAATAGCAGAAGAATTTTGCAGAAGTAATGAAACTATAAATTGGATGACAGTCCAATTTGTGGTTTTTTTTTTTTCTGTACAGTGCAGAGAAACTCAACGTACTCAGAGACTTATAAAAATTGTGATGAAAATGTAATAATTGTTTCTATATTAGTAACGGAAGTTTGAATCCCTTGGAAAAACTCTGCAAGTAATGATTTAATGAAAATGGATGATTCTCCTTAAATGTACAAAGATTTAATGGATTGAACATAACAGAAAATTTCATAAGCTAATCTGGAAAACTAGTTGTATTTCTAAATGCTTAAAATATTGAAAACTGATCAGTTAAGAAGAGTTCTGTGCACTTTGTGAAAGACGAATAGCACTTCTACTGTTAGCTGTTCTAAAGGGAATAACATAATGTGTTCTAACAAATCTTTGTGATCTGTTTACAGACGTATTTACAATTTTTAGTGCTTGACATCATACTACTTTGAAAAATTCACTGGAACCTTCAAGCATGTTTATACTTTCTTTTACTTGACATGAACAATAGTTGTTTTTATTAAATGAAATATTTCAGCTTCACATTTCACTTAGGGGAAACAGTAAAATATACTTGTTAAATGTGAAATACTTAGAAAGTTTTCTTTTAAATGGTTCTAAACAATTATACTACTAGAATATTGAAGAAATATTTCATGGAAATAATACAAATTGGCTTATATTTTATTTCTTCTTACTTATGGAATTATTTATGCTGAGGAAAGACTCATTATTCACTTTAAATCATAAAACATTTCCTTATTGTTTTGCTTGGGATATGTTCTGAACAACTGTAGAAGCAAATCCAGAATAATATATTTTCCACAGCTTTAGGAGAAATATTGAAATATTGTTCATGTCTTATGCAGTACAGAATGTTCTATGTGGCCAGAAAACTGTTTTTCAAGAACCTGTCGCATAGAAGGAACATTTGGTATGTTCTGAAACTTAGGTAGATTTGGAAAAAATGAAAAACGCAATGTAAATATATTTACCACAACTTGCTACAAATGAAAAATTACATAAATTATTTACTAGGTCTTTCCTGATCCATAACAACTCTAAGCTGTGTTTTGACATAGATTAAAATTTATTCTTTTAGTTTAATAATTTTATTCTCCTTATAGATTGAACTGTAATATTTCTGTATTTCCCAGGCTAGTTACATAGCCTGAATTACTCCAACAACTTGATTTATATTAGGAGAATCCATGAAAAAAAAGTTACACAGTTATTTAAAGTGTTTTCCCAATATGTATTTTACATATTTTCCATCCATCCCTTTTCTCCATTTTCTCCCACTCCAACCAATTTCTGGAAGGCTTAGTGGCTACTTGGAACAACCTGTAGAGATTTGCCTATTGTGACAGTTTACTTTGTCACAACTCACTATACAAAAATTCACAAGAAGATTCAGGCAGCAGGAGAGAGTAATCCATATAATCACCTCCAGAAATTTCTCTAGATTGTTTCTTTGCTTATTCATTTTTTAGCAAAGCAACCACTAAAAAAAACTTCTGCCTCATCTCAGATTAACCACACATAGCTTCCAGTCAGTCTGCCATCTTAACTCTACATAACCTTTTTTTTTTTTCCTATGGAAAGCATTTTTGCATGGTTGAGGCATTTTTCTCATGGTATAACATAGACTGAGCCTGTTTGCCCACCTTCATGTTGAATACCTGGTTAGAAAGTAAGGCTATACAAGTACTTCTTTCAGTTCTTGTCTAGGAAGAAGACTGTTTCTTGGTAGCTGTTCACTCTGTCATTACTTGCCATTTGACTGGAATTGTGAGCTTGTAATAATACATCTTCCTGAGCCTTGAACCACTCTATGTATTTGTAAAGCATTATCACTACTCATCTTGTTTAGGTTTGATGACTTAAAATGTTCATTCCTGCTAGGCATAGTTTATCATTTACTAATGGATTAGAACTTAATCCATCATTTATACACAATTAAATACAAAGCACTACTTGTTTCCAAACGTAGATTAAAATAGTATTTACTGAATATTTTCTGTTTTCTTCATCACTACCAACACAATTCCTAGTAAATGTTGATTTGGAAATTAAAAAACTAAGGCTCCTATGTCACAATCCAATTACTGGAGGTGATTTATTACAAATTCTAAGCTACTAAGGAATGAGGGGAAGATGGGGAAGCTAGTGATATTAAACAGAGAAATCCTAGCAAATGGTCTACAAGGCTTGGGTAGTCACCACCAGGGATACAGCAACATCTTGTTGGTTCTCAGGGAGGCAGCAAGTTGGTCAACAATGTCTCACTGACCTGCATGGCTGAAGTTTGGTGGAGGGGGTACCTGTTCTTCCTCAGAACTCCTTGGATTTTTATCCTCTCCATAGCATCCTTCTGGTTTCCACAGGCAGTCAGGGACACTTCTGTTTGGTTTGTCAGGGGTGACGGTGACAGTAGTTGCCTCAGCATGTCCATAGTACATGCCTTTCCCACTGAATAATTGGCAGTTGATCATGCTATTGTCACGTGGCTTGGTCTATTGGGTAATTTCTTAATGATTCTTTAATTAAATGTTTGAATCCAATGGCACTAATGCTGGCAAGCATATTTTGTAGTATTAAGAACAGAGTATTGTATTCCCCTGTATATAATACACAGGAATGTACTGAGCGTTTTTGACTGGGACAGCTCTGCAAGGAAGAGCTTTAAAAACTACACAAACAAAGGTAGTTGTTTGGAGGACATAACTTAAAAAAACCTGATACTTGGTCAGTAGGAGTGATATACCATGAATCAAACCATGCATTTATTGTCAAGCCAATTACCTGGATTATTTGAATCAGGAATCAGAAATTATGAGTAAAAACAGATAATGCAAACATACTAAAAGGCCATAATAATGTCCCACATTGACATAATAATGTCAATCTGAAAGGCAATCAAATCCCAATATAGATATATATTTTTTTTAAAGAATATCTGCATGCAGCTTTCTCTTATTTGGCCACTTTGAAGACTTATCTTTCTCTCCTACCTGTTGGAGTGACACAGTCATTCTCTCCAGTAAATAGAATGGGTTTGAAATCCAGTATAGTTGTTCAATGATGTTAAAACTGCACATTTGTAACTTCATTTACCTATCCAACCACATGATGACACTTTTCTTTCATTGTTTGCTTTCACAGAAAACATCTACATGTTAAGACAACTTTAGGGCATGGTTTCTTACTATCTGAATATGGTGAACCTGATAAACTGCAAAGTTGAGATAAATTATGGGCATTAGCTGTGATCTGAGTCTAAAACTACTAGTATTAAATATCTTGCTGAATCCATAAGCCCACAGACTTCATCAGAGCTATTCACCAAAGAGGATGATGACAAAAAGAGCAAAAGACCATTAGCTGGATAAGAGTAACTGAGTATGGGCTCATTCTTCAAGTAACAGCAGTAGCCAGTGTATTCAGAGAACTGATAAAAGCAATTGATAATCAGAGCTAATTTCATGTGGGAAATTTGCACCGATGTCAGGAAAGACAGAAAAATAACTGGACAAAGGTAAACTTTTTGCCCTCAGCAAAGAAAAGACAGCACAGCAAAGTGTTATTACAATCATAACATCTTCCAGATTCTGCCTGAGAACAAAGTTCTTGTCTATATGATGAAAGATCACATGAAGTTAAAGGGCGGATTCAGAGAGAAGAAAGGCACATATGACCTAATCACAACCATCTGTAACATCTCTGATAAAAGGAGGGCAGTACAATCATACATGGATCATGTGTTCAGCTTCTCAAAAATTTTGACACCATCTGACTTGACCAGCTCTAGGCATCCAGATGTGGTAACTCTAAGCTATTGCACTGAACTCATCACAAGTTTCTGTCAGCAACAGGAGAGAAGAGTGTGAATAGAAAGACTCTACAGCAAATGCTTTTCTGTCTGCCAGAGGATGAGACAAGGATTCAGCATGTATGCAGTATTTCTAATACAAGTATGGGAATAATTTGGAAGAACAGAAATTGCTAGGCCTGCTATTTTTGACACCTCTAAAATAACTTCAGATGCACCAATGTTGAAGTCAGTAACAATATTCTGGTCTGAAATAGCTTACCCCTAAGTGCGAGAGTATAAAGAAATTAAATGAACATGTTCATTGACTCATCAAAAGAGGAGGCAGGCAAAAATCTTTAATAATGATCTAGTTCTTCACAAAGTGAATAAGAAATATTGAGGATCAGAAACTTGACTTTTCTGTCATCTTTCTTGTATGTTTATATTTATGTATAAATAAGGATTAAGAACACCTCATTCTTCTGTGGAGTCATTCACAAAAATGCAAAAGATTCCAATATCTTAAATTGTTTATAATTTTGACTTCTGAAAAATTTTCCTTTTCTTCATTTTTCTCCACCAAATCTATTAATGAATATTCGTCATGGAAAGATGACTACTGCTGACAGAACAGCAGTTCAAATGTAGTTGTAGCAGTTACAATTATAGAGGTCACAAAATTTCTGTAGTTTCACATGACACTAGAGTGCTTGTAGCATAGTCTTTCTCCCAGATCTTCTCTACTTTTTAGTAGGTATTCAGTTTGAAGAAATGGCATTCAATGTTCTCATCTCACAGAACCATGAGAGTACAGTAAGAACTACCCATGTCATTCTGTAGGGGTATAGTGGCTTTCTCTGTGGTTATCAACAGGTGTTTCACTATTTTACTCAATAGTGTTTGCACTTGGAAGGATGTGTTATGTCAGTGACAGGGAAAAGCAATCAGCTTCTCCACTATAGTCAAGCTATACTCTCTTTTACACAAGTTGATGTCAAAAGGGTTCACAACACAGAGGAAAGGATGTTACCCTTGTAGTGACTTCAGCATAGGCAGAGTAGAAGTGTGAGCTCAAAATCACTCTCTTCTGGTCCTCTGGTCCTTAACATACAAGTCTGAGGAGATGACGCTACTAATTTCTGTCTGTGAAACTTTGCCAGTAGCAATTTGAGTTTTGAATTTCAGTAGATGGGTCAATAAAATAAGTTTTCTTGCCAAAAGACTCAAAGCAGAATTGCCAGCTTGACAAGCTGATATTTTTTTCAACATTCTGTTTTCTTGGGTTATTCAGATGAGATGAGGAACTTAAATAATCAAAAGATATATAAATATTGATTATTATTTACCTCTTCACTACTGGGTTCCACAAATAATATCCATTTTTATTCTTGCCCTGGTTTCAACTGGGTTGGAGTTGATTTTTCCCTCATAGTGCTTCACATAATTCTATGATTAGGAGAGAAAGAGTGTTGATAACACACCAGTGTTTTGGTGTTTCTGAGCAGTGCTGGATGGATATTTCAGTTCCTCAGCTTCTCACACTCTCCCGCCAGTGAGGTAGGGCTGAGGGGGCATAAGGAGTTGAAGGGGATAGAACCAGAGCAGCTGACCTAAACTGGCCAAAGGGATATTCCATACTGTATGACATTAAAAAAAACACCTTGAAAAAGGGTGGAGAATTGGTCTGGTTTGCAGCTAATGCTCAAGGTCTGGCTGGGCATTAGTTGGTGGATGTGAGCAATTGCCTATGCTTTTTTCTTTTCCTTCTCTGTCTCCGTAAATAGTTTTTATCTAAAGCCATGAATTCTCATTTTATTTTATTTATTTTATTTTATTTTATTTTATTTTATTTTATTTTATTTTATTTTATTTTATTATTTTTTTCTTCTGATTATCTCACCCATTTCACTGGGAGGGAATGGGGGAAGGGTGAGCAAATGACTGTGTGGGGCCTCCTTCCCTCCTTCCCTCCTTCCCTCCTTCCTTCCCTCCTTCCCTCCCTTCCCGCCCTGTAACTTCTTTCTGTAAGCTTTATTCTAAGATAATACTTTGGATAGTTTTACACTCAATGACCTCCTTGTTTTCCACATTATTGAGCTGGACTCAACAAATCATGAAAGCACTAAATAAAAAATTCAAACAGCCTGATTTGTTTAGATATGTTTCAAACCCTTTACTCTAGCAAATGGGGCTGGGGGGAGAGTAGCTAATACAAACACATCAGTGCTTCTGAGTGCTGTAGTCTCTTAGATGAAACTTAGGAGTAGCACAAGGAGTTTACCACACTGAGAAATTACACATATATTCTCCCCACTAATAATATGGCTGTCAGTTCTCATCACATAATTCAAGTTCTGGGGTCCAGTAAATTTTCCAATAATACTTTCTCTATTCCCTGCAAGGTAAAAACAATTGCTTTATGGGAGCATGGTACTGTCACAAGGCCTAAGCTGTTCATGTACTTCCTAAGGTTTGTTTTTTTTGTCTTTATGCCTCAAAATTCTGACAGGAACAGCTTTCCAGGATTAACAAAGCATATTAGGTTTAGCTTTTACAATAGTAAATAAAAAGAACTATAATTATAAAGTAACACACTCTAGGTTTATATAAGTTTTAGGAGCAGCCACCTCATATAATACAGTGTATATTATAGTTGAAACGGGTAGTTCTCATAACACATACAGAACGCAACTGAAGGGTAAAATAACCGTTGTTTTCATACTTCTGGTTGCTTTTAAGAAAGCTTGAATCTCAAGAACAGAAGTGCTGTGCCCCATTATTTCATTTTATCTCTCCTTTGACTGAATTTTTGAGCAAATCTTACCATGTGTTTTACACCACCGATCTTTAATGTGAGATTAAAGTTAAGACTTTACAATTAACCAGTTAGGCTGATCTGATTTCACGCTGGTAACATCAGATTCAAAATATAGGAAAAGTTTTTATTATCACTACTCAAAACAATAGCAAAGTTGTTAAATTCTTTTGTTGTTCAGAAAGATACTCAAGAACTACTGAAGTTGGAATATAGCTAGGAAAGTCCAGGAATTATGAACATAACCATAAACTCTGAAGTCTTTCTATCCAAAGCTAATACCCCAAAAACTCAAGCTTGTTCTGAGCTAAATTCCAGTCAGGAAGATCAGCTAGGAACAAGCTTTAAAAGCTGTCTCCACAGTATCATTGCCTATTTTGGGCACTGGCGTCCTTTCAGAACACCTTCAGTATTCAATGACACTGCAAGTCAAAATAGACCACAGAGAAGTTTCAACATTTTTGATTAAAGTGATGACATAAATTTACACACACAAATGAAACAAAGAAACATGGACACTGTGTTCTCTACACTCTGCTTCTACTGGAAGACAAAATAAAACATTATTGAAAATGGTGACATGAGACTCCAGTTGGGTGTTGTTGCATTGCATAGTATTTATAGCCTGTTAAACTACTGAAATTGTTACAAGTTGACTAGACTGTGTAAAATACAATACAAGCAGAACTCTTCACACTACTCAAAGTTCTCCCTCTTCCAACATGTACAACATTTGATCTCACCTAATTTGCATGTCAGAAATCATAAAATCTGTCTTACTTGCAAGTAGTCATTCCCACACATCCTGAACCATCCTGAACCTGGAAATTTTCTTTGTTTCTTTGAATCTCTTGATAGTCCCACAACTTGCCTTTGAACTGAAAAGCCATTCATGTGTTTCCAAATATATTTGGTATAATTTGGAATAGGTGTTCATATCAAATTTTAAAACCAATTCATAACAATTATAGTTTGAGGCAGGGGGGTTGGACTAGATGATTTCTAGATGTCCCTTCCTACCCCTATAGTTCTGTGATTCTGTGATTTATATTTTCTAATATCAAACAGAAAATTCAGTTCTATACTTTTAGAAATTTAATATTGTTACAATGTATATTGCACTGTTAGAAGATCATTTGGATCACTGCTTGGTTTGGTGTCAGCCAGTCATGTTTATTACTATGGAAGATTTAAAAATAACAGCAATTATTCTATAACATTTCCATTTGGATTAGATTAACCATAAATTCTGTAGCTAACATTTCATGCTTATATTTATTCTCCTGTTTTGAAATCTAAGCTTCATTTGAAATTTTCAGTACATGAAATGAGTACCGAGGTCTTTAAAAACAAACAGCATTAGCCTTGCATAGCTTATTGGATTAAAAATTAAACAATATGCACTGCTGAAACTGTCAACACATATGCAGAGCCTTTGAATTCTTCAGTAATTCCTCTTGATGTCATCAGTGTTGCAAGGTGAGTTTCTTACAAACAAAAACTAAATCATAACAAAACAGGATTACCTGTTTATAAACTCATATATATTTGTCTCCAGGCAGAATGACATTGCAAAGCTTTGAAAGTAGTGCTAATCAAAGTGACAGTCATATATAGAAGTAGTAACTAAATTTTAGCCATATCAAATCTAGTTAACTAGAGAGTGAATAAAGAAGGCTTACATGGCAACTTTTTTCCTTCTTAACCATTTCGCCCTCTCTCACTGATGATTTAACTGGATCCTTTATGAACATTTTCTTTACGTTATAGAAAATAATTGCAACTTAAACAAACCGTACCAGTAGAAGCAGATGTAAAGAGTGTAGTTCTCAGTGTAAAAATATTTTTTACAGTGGCAAAGTCTCAGTGTAAAAATCTTTTTAAAATGTGTATACTCCAGTTTTCAAATATTCTGAATTCTTTTTCATATCTTTCTCTGCAATAAGGTTTGGAACTATGTCCCAGCAGCTTGCCAAGTTTAAGAGCTGCCAAAGTTTTTCCCTCTTAACTGCATGGATATCAGCCCTGAAGATCTTTGATGGGTTAAACTAATGCAAAACTAAACACTTATGTGTAAACACTCTTTTTTCTTTTTCTTGCCTGTAGTTTCTAGAGAATTGCTGTGGCCAAAAGAACCTCTCCCTAATTCAAAAGGATGAGAATGGGGGATGAGATTAGGAAATGCATGGTGAAGTTGAAGTTGTAGGGAAAGCTAAAAATGATTGTAGAGAAAAGCAGAAGGGGGGAATAAAAAGAAAACAATACAAATGAATGAAGATTTATTAAAGCAAGAGAAAGAAAAAAGAAACAAGTGGGAGGGGGGAATTGGTGGAACTGTATCGGCTGTATGAGAAAGTAAAATCATACATCAGGAAATAAAAGTTCTTAATCCAGAGCTGGAGTTAATATGGCTGTGATAAATATACCAAACAAAAAATATTTGTAGAACTAAAAAGTAGATTTTACCCTTAGAAAATCTGTAATGAAAATGTGAAATTCAACAGAATTCATTAATATTGTAGTAAAATTCCTTTTATAATTTTGATGCTTTTTTGTTGCCACAAAAGAATAATATGAAACTATTTTATCCACAAAAGCACTGCTACCTGGCAGCACACTAATTCAATTCTATAGCAATGCTCTCTGGTTTATGTTACAAAGTAGCTCTGAATTCTGAAGACGTTGACATATCTGTAAGAAGTGAATTCCAAAACATAGTGGTTTTGTTGAATTAAATATGAAAAGGAATATTGCAATCAGTACAGAATTTCTTTACTTATTTATTTTTATATGGAGTTCAATACAGTTCTCAGCTAATTCGTTTTACTTATCAGTGTTATCAAGTTTTTTGTTTTTGTTATGTTACAGAATATTCTAGTGATGCTGCATGACTGTGAAATATGCCACCAAAGTCAGAAGTACTACACGAGAAATCAGATAACCTGCTCTAAATGAACACATAGTTGGTTAGCATTCGTCATCCTCATAGAGTCTTCAAAACAATGGTATCTTATAGTCTAGCTACTCTTGCTGATTTCAGGTTGACCAGAATAGAGAATTAGAGTAAAATGATTCCAGCTTCTGTGGAATTACTCCTCTCTGGATGTCATGGTTTTATAATTTTTGGCATTGGTATTCCACATCATTACATCATGTAGTGCATTAAGAGTTAAAGAGTTAATGCTCCAGCTCTGCAGATCATCAATAGTTATGGGTATACCTGTCTCAGAAGAGAAGAAGAACTACATTCCTCAGAGGACTGTTCAATGCTTTGCATTTTTACGTGTTTCCGCTCAGAGGGAAAGATAAAAACTGTCTGCAGTCAGGGGACACTCTCTTTCCTTTGGGATTGACTCAGCAGTGGCTGCTCGCTGCCGTCTCACCTTCAGCACTTAGCATAAGGCCTTTGGTGTATCAGACACTCTCTCTTGCTCATTTTCTTTGATTCATTAGCTTCAATTCCAATTATATTGTATTATATTGTGTTATTTTGCTTTCTGATATCTTATTTACTAAATTAGCTTTCCTCCTCAGATCGTTGCTGCTGTTTTGTTTCTAGGTCCATCTTCCTTTTCCCTTTTCCCTTTCCCCTTATCCTTTCCTGGGATGTGGGTCTGCAGGTCCCCCGCACCAATCGTCACGGAACCGGTCCGAACCAGTCCCGTAAACCATTGACACTGGAGTAAGCAGAATAACTGAAAGAAAATATTCCAGTTCAGTAGCTGTCACCGTATTCACAGCTTCTCACCGATCCCACTGTGATTTGTAGCAAAAAAGTCTGAGAACTTTCCATCATCCCTCACACTGACTATGGATTTATCTTCTGTTACAAATAGGGTATGGAAATGGCTTCTGTTCCTACATATCCATGTTCCTTCAAGCAAAACCTAACGTAGCACATACAAGCAGAAAACTGGATACTCAGAAACTTCATCACAATGAGCAAGCTATATGTATTTAGATCTTCATTGGAGTTTGAGTCCACTAAATGGAAGATCTTTGAATGACTCCAGTATATCTTTTGATAAGAAACATTTGACTTCAGAGAGTTGGTACTTATAAACAGTTATTTAGTTCAGTTTCAAGTGTTTAATTTCAGGTCCAACCTTAAAAAAAATCTGCAGGAAAAGTCAGATGGTTTGCATATTTTTGTATGATATCTTGGGTACAAATCACAATCCCTGTAGAAACTCAAAAATCAATCAGATTGCACTTAACAGGTCTGTCAATTAATACTTTAGCAGCCGTATATTTACTTTTTTTTCTTGCTGTTATTTCTTTTCTCTCTCCTTCCCACAGCATTTGATCATTTTTGAACTACAGAGTTATCTTCATCATCAGTTTGATAACTCAGTTAACAAAATACATGCTCATTTCATTATCCATATATTTTGGCTTTTGTAGATAGTACTTGCTATCTACAGAAACTTAATAGCCTTCTGCAGTATGTTTGTATGTGTAAGACCTTTTAAAATTATAAGAATATAACAGAACTAGCAAAATCTGGAAGAGAGCTATGAAACTCACTGGAGATTTGACTGACAGTCCCTCTCAAGAAAAGCAGTGTTTCTCCTTCATCCAGAGGTGTTCCCTTCTGTAGGAAGAAGCTAATGGACAATTTTTCTTATTAAAGAATTCCCATGGATCTCATTGAGATGGATTGCAGAATGGAGCTTTATGTTCACTAGGGACCATACATACAGTGTTAGGTCAAAAGCAATAAACGCAGAATAGGCAATGTCTTGTAAAGAGTTATAACATGCAGAAAGAAAAAAAAAAGTAAAAAATACAAATATTTTGTGTTTAATTTCTTGCCCATACTAACCATGGGTGATTAATTCAAACATCATTAATGTTTTAGTCGGAATTAAAGTGTCACAGATTATGGTCATATTTCATTCTTTCTTCTGAACCTAGAAAATATAGAAATTAACACTATCTTTCAGAGTCGGTCAAGGAAGGAGACCAAACTATCAGTGGACAATTTCAATGCCAAAAAAAATGCAAAGACATAAATTTTCACAGTAGTTCATGTGGTCATGATCAGTGGTTCACAAATTAACAGCTTGATAAACCATGACATAGTAGTGGCAATTAAATTATGAAGCTAGTTGAAAGCAAATCTATGATCTGCTACTGAAGAAACAAATTTACAAGGCTGCAAAATGAGAGTACACCTCTGAATATTTCAGTAATCAGAGTAAATCCCACAAGTAGTACTGGAATTAGACAAAACTGTAACATACATAGGTTAGGGAGAAAAGAAAAATTGTAAGAGATCATTGTCCTTCTCCTCTCCTCTCCTCTCCTCTCCTCTCCTCTCCTCTCCTCTCCTCTCCTCTCCTCTCCTCTCCTCTCCTCTCCTCTCCTCTCCTCTCCTCTCCTCTCCTCTCCTCTCCTCTCCTCTCCTCTCCTCTCCTCTCCTCTCCTCTCCTCTCCTCTCCTCTCCTCTCCTCTCCTCTCCTCTCCTCTCCTCTCCTCTCCTCTCCTCTCCTCTCCTCTCCTCTCCTCTCCTCTCCTCTCCTCTCCTCTCCTCTCCTTTCCTCTCCTCTCCTCTCCTCTCCTCTCCTCTCCTCTCCTCTCCTCTCCTCTCCTCTCCTCTCCTCTCCTCTCCTCTCCTCTCCCCTCCTCTCCCCTCTCCCCTCTCCCCTCTCCCCTCTCCCCTCTCCCCTCTCCCCCCTCCCACCTCCCCTCCCCTCCCCTCCCCTCCCCTCCCCTCCCCTCTCCCTCTCCTCGCTTGTGCTACCTATGAAAACTTCATGAAAAAGTGGAGGTTCTCCTGCTACTGCTTTTCAAGATGTTAGTTATAGCTCACTGTTACTTTGCATTCAATCTGTTTTTAGTACTATCATTTTTTTCCATTTACAATGTAAGGTCTTCAGGACAAGGAACAATTCTTTTAGAATATATTTATGCTGTGATTATGTAGTTTAGGTATTATATATATTCAGCTTCAAGATATCACATATCCTTTCTGTAACTGTTTTTCTATTACATCGATATATAACATCCCTTAAACTGGGTCTCTCATCCATGGATAGGAATTCAAAAGCTTTCAACTACACAACAAATTGGCTTAGAGAAAATAAGAGGGAGAAAAATGCATCCTGCATATACACTAGCTGACAAATTTATAGATTGTCAGCCGTATCCAAAGAATGTTCAGTTTATGATAGTTGTGAAATTGATTTGAAAATATTTTTTGCTATTATTTAAGCTTATCTAAAGATCAGAATGTCTTTGCTCTAGAACCCATTAGATTTTTATGCTTCACAAAGACACTGAAAAATGTATGTAGTGCAGCTCAACATTTAAGAAGTTCTAGATGTACCCGTAGATATTCTGCATGTCATGGAAGAACTCCAGAAATCTAAATGCACTGTAACCCAAAACAGCAATGAATGAACTAAAGGTGAATGAAGAGTGACATATTTAATTTGAAGCACTGTTGTATGGTGTCAATGAATCAAATGCTTCAAACAACAGGTCTGGCATTTGGGTCCTAGGTTTCAGAGATCCAAGATCTACCTACCTACTCAATTACACTCAAGACATGTTCAGATCAGAGAAAAATGTTATCTTTAAACATATAAATGTCATAATAAAACCTGTTATTGCACCATTGTGATGCTTGTCTTCTGTTACTGCTAACCAGCTGAACCTGTATACTTCTACAGTCATCTTCCCTCCCAGATCTCAGTATAACTTCTCCCATTCAGCTAGGAATCAGTCAATTCAGCTAGAAATATTTAATGGGTCCTGAAATTAAGCCTTGAAATCATCTGGTTCAGCAAATGAGCTAAAAAACTTGAATGGACTTAAGCATGGAGATGTGGGAGAAAGGTCAGGTAGAAGAGGAGAGAATTAGACATCTGAGGCAGAAAGAAGGAGCACTGTAGAAATAAGAGAAGGTGGGATGGGAAAACGGCCTTATTGGGAAAAAAAGGAAAGAAAAAAAAAGACCTAAGTCAACATGAAACATCCATGTATTAGTGTAGTACAAAGAAGTAATACAGAGGAATCAAAAATGCACATGTAGAGAGGTCAAGAGCAGAGACAGAGTAAAAGATGCATGAACAGCAAAATAACTTGTGAGTAAGTTGGGTAGATGGTCTGAAGGAGTAAAACTTGGTGGAATAAATGATTGGGAGGAACACCAGGAAAGAAGGTTTTCCAGGATGAGCTGGGTAATAAGTTCTGATTGGTTTAGATTGTCCTTCCTAAATGTAATCATATATCATAATCATATAACTTTGATAGTACATGTAATGACAAAACTCTTCAGATTTGTGCAGAAGAATTGGAAAGGAAGGTTTTCACAAGGGAAACCTGGGTAGTGAGGTCAGTTTGGGGTAAGTTTAGAGGACTGAGAAGTGAAGTATCTGTGTACTGTGTAATCTGAAGGAAATTCATGTGTTTGTGTGTTTACCTGCTTTGTAAGGGAAAGCTGTGAAGATGAGAGAGAGTGCCGAGGGAATTTGCAATGAAGTAATTACTACAACTTTAAAGGGAAAGGGTAAAATATACTTTAGGTTTAGAAATTTGCCTGAGGATAGTCTTGTCTAGACATCCTTCCTCAATACTAATTTTGCTTTTTTGTGTGTGTGTATAACAAAATTCCTCCTTCTAATGCCCTTCAGCTTTTTTTTTTTTTCTGGTGATGGCAGTAGGATGACTGATTAAGATAAGGTGCATATGGCTTGAGACAAGCATATCATCTATTGGTGGGTCTGAAAAATAATTGTTTTTTATTTTCCTCTTCGTCTCTTGAATAATCTTAAGACTTTGGAGATTTAATTATATACATCAACTCCAAAATTTGGATTATTTTTGAGCTTTTGTACTACTGGATTACAAGAAATCATCTACCTCTGTGTAAGTGTTGACATTTTAAATAAAGAGACAGCTCCCTACTTAAGATTTTGTTTTTGTTTCATTTCATTTGATTTGATACTGTTTTTGATCTGTGTTTTCTGAATCCGAGCTATTTGGGGGTCTGACTCTCAGGGAGAGTTTCAAAGCTCCTGTGGCACAGTGGTTTTCAAGCACAATGTAATCTTAGAATCATAGAATGTCGAGTGTTGGAAGGAATTTTAAAGCTCATCTAGTTCCAGCTCCCTGCCATGAGCAGGGTTGCCACCCACAAGATCAGGCTGCTCTGGGTCCCATCCAGCCTGGTCTTGAACACTTCCAGGGATGGGACACCCACGGCTGTTCCAGTGCCTCACTAGCCTCTGAATAAAAAAAATTTCCTCCTAGCATCTAATCCAGTTCTTTTTTAGTTTAAAATTTATTCCCCTTGTCCTATCACTATCAGACCATATAAAAAGTCAGTCTCCCTTCTGTTTCTAAGCTCCCTATAAATAATGGAATGCCACAAGGTTTCACTGGAGCCTTCTCCAAGCTAAACAAGCCCAGACATCTAAACCCTCTTGTGATCTAAAGATGAATGGAGAAAGAATGGGAGGTCCTCAGTTCTTCCTAAGATCCCTAATAAGCCAGGAAGGTTAGTCATAATCAAACCACACTTAGTCGGATTATGTTGAGATCATTTATAAAGTTCTGGTTAATGGGAAATCGTACATATGATTCTAGTCCCTGTTAGTTGGATTTTATTCCATTCCTGACTATTTACTGCATACATGAATGAATAAATAATTGGATCAATAATGACCAGAAATCTCTGTCTTCTTCTTCCCAATATAGTTTTTTCGCATTGGGTTTTCTCCTGGGTTGTTATGGCTTCAAGGCTCGTGTGTTTCTGGTGCTTTGTGACCCATTTACAACTAGAGATATAGATGTACTCTACCAGAAGTGATGACAAGGATTGTGTTAAGAAACAGGAACTGTAACACTGAGAATGTTCTTGCTAAGGAGATGCTCTGGTATCTCTGATGGTGCCTAGCATTCACTGAGTACTATTAAGAGCAGCTTTGTAGACTGAAACAGTTAGTGCTAAGGAGTCCTTTGGAAATTATTCTTGTGGATTTAATGCAGTTTTTCCTCTGACATCAGTGCTTGTTCAAAAAGTTGTTCTTTCCTCAGAGTTTGATTCCTAGGTGACATTTCCTAAATTCTCTCTTATAAATATGTTTACTTCTGTTATCTGTGAAAGTAATGTTCTCCTAATGTATTTGTTTGGAAAGAATATTCTTTAAATATATCTGATAATACTCAGCATACTTCTGTAAGTTAATGCTCAAAAATATATTTAAAAGTACAATAAGAATTATATTTTTTCCTAATTTGTATTATATTAAAGAGATTTTTTGTCAGATTAAAAGCAATTTTTTCCCTATCTTCTCAAAATTTATTTTGTCCATAAGTCTTGTTTATTATCTGTCTAATATGATTTGTTGAGTCAGATTTTGATGCACATAGTCTTTATTGCATTGTCTACTTGTTTTTCAAGAATTAAAACATAGGATTATAAATCCATAGTGTTGTCCTTAGAATAAACAAACTTTTCTTGCTTTGTTCAGCAGGGATTTTTTATTGAAAACTGAAGAAAAAAGCACCCAAGTGCTGATCTATCTAGATTAATATTGATTGCTCGTTCTTTTATGAGCATAAAGAAACCCTTAATTCATGAAATAGGAAAATAAATCCTTGTTCCTAAAGTTTGTACTAAGCCTCAGGATAGGTGTAATACTGTCTGTATACTCTCCTTGCTATTATATTTTCTTCAGTATTCACTCCTGTTTTCTGGTCTCCTGAAAAATCATACCTTCTCCCAAATATATACTGGATCCTGTAAAAATGAAACTGATTGGAAATGAGAATTGAACTGTTGCCTCTTCAGTGTTTCTCAGCCTTCCTTCAGTACTGCCCAACTGACCCTTTATCACTCACCATCCAGATTAGTGAGAGTTACAAATGTTTAGACCAAGGAGTCTCAAGGGTTATAGAAATATAAACATTGATTTACTATGCCATCCCTTGGGTGAAATGTCTGTCTTCAAGCCTCGCAAAGTGATAGGGAAAGAGATTCTCTACTGTGAGGATTTCAGTTGTCAGTGAACATTTTCAAATGTATACAGAATGAAAAATTCATTACTATGGAAAATGGAAATGGCAATAATAAATAATTCTCATAATAGCATTTCAAAGTATTGTTCAGATTGTTTGCTTACAGTTTCTTAAACTTCCTTGAAGCTTATTCTCAATTTATCAAAATAATGTATTGTATAATCCAAGACATCTTGAATGTAAGTACTTATTTTAATTAATGTAACCTAAAATGTTTAACTAATCTAGAGACTTATTTGAAATAATGTAACTGAAAATTAGGTTTGGAAACAAAAGGAGAAAATGGGAGCAGAAGGAATTAAGAAAACTCAAATTAATCTTGTTCTGTAGATGAATTGATTTTTATTCCATTATTTACTTTTATTTGATCCTTACCAGTGACCTTGATATCATTTGCATAGAAGAAAAAATTAACCATCTATATGGCTTATTTTTAATGAGTACATGAAAAAAAAGAAAAATTCCCACAAAGAAATTAGAAACATTTTTATTACTTTCCATTTGAAGATTTTACAGCACATACAAAACATTCATTAATTAAACTTCATCCCCAATCTTAAGACGAGAAGAAAAAGTATGGATTTCTATTCGCAGATGGGAAGATTAAGCCACAGAATGCTGAAATCAGCTTGTTGCCACCACACACATTGATACTTACCTTTACTAACTTGTCTATTTAGTTACTGACCAATTTACTGGGCATGCACGTAGAAGTATTGTTTTGGGAAGTGAGCCTCTTGCAAATGTTTCTTATATTTCTGATTTATATAAGCAACTACATCGAAGTGCACAGTGTTGCAGAATCAAGTTTATAATCACTAAGTACACTGTCTGTCAACAATCAGTTCCTCACTGCTTTGAATTCTTCACATTGGACAGTGTCCACTCTTTTCAGTGCTTTTTTCATTATAAAAGCATGAAGTGATTTTAAAAGAATTGCATAGCTTTTATTTCTGCATTGTCTTTTTTACTGATTTAATTTTGTTCTCCACATGAAATTTTTCAGCGAAAAAGAAAAGGAAAAAAAATTCCAAAATAACTCTTCTAAGATTTTAAAAATGTTTCAGGAAGATAATATTTTCTAGGCTTTTATTTGTTTGGGCTGTTTTTAAATCAAGAGAATTATAAATTGACATTATTATGTAATAAGATAATTTAACACAATTTAGCAAAGAAGTCTTTCCAAGCTATCAAGCTAGTGCCTTATTAAAATCCCAGTGGCACTGGAGTATCTGAGGTGGGGAAAAAAAGGTTAAACTGCATATCAACTACTGAAGGGAGCTGAAAGGATGTGGAGACCAATTAAACCTTCAGCACTGCTCTCTCTCATAAACACTTGCTACTTAATTCCCTCTGGAACACATTTCGAGGCAGCTAAAGTGGGAACCCAGCAAGAACCTTTTCATGAGAGCTCTGTTATTGAGCCCCAGGTCCAGCCCAGTCCTTCTGGGTGAAAGGCTTCATACTCCCTCTCTATTAATCATCATCTGGCCTTCTAACACCTGGGACTGACTCCAACTCCCACTGTTGCTATATTGACAATATTCCCTGTTGATTTCCTCATTTTCTCAGCCAAGGCTAGAATGACCTCTTTAAAATTCTTTATAAACGTCAGTAATTGCTGCATCAAACTTCAATTCATTACTTTCCCAGGCCTCATGTATTTTGATGATATGAAAGTTGACCACATTTACATGCAAATTGAAGTTTTATATTAATAAGGGCCAGTAAAAAGAGATTGCATGGTAATACTCCATTATGACTTTTAAATACATTTGCCCATGTCTCTACTTGGCATTAGCATGGTCAGACCATGAGGAAATCATGTTGGTCTGATTGCAATTTTGTTTTCCAATTGAAAGTACAATTTCATCAGGTTTCCCTGTCATTTCTAATAATGACTTAAGTTTTCTTGCTAAATTGAAGAATTTCTCCAGGCCTCCGGATGGACTGGGAAACAGGTGAGGAGACAGCTGCTTCTATATGAAGTGCTTCATTATGAACTACCACTATATTCAATCCCATAAGGCTTGTTTGATGATAGAAACAAAATTACTAAAGGTCTAGTGCAGCTGAGATTGATTATCTTAAGCATATTAAGTTTTAACACACAACTTTGGAAGCACAACAGTATTTCTGTGAACAGTCTTCCTGATCAAAGAGTCCTTAGCCTTTTAGATCACTATTTCATTGTTTGGCCGCAGACATTATATGCTGTTTTTGTGTTGTCAGGAGAAGAAATAGAAGCATTCTGCAGAAGGGGAATTGTGTATGTTAATGAGAAAACTCAAGAAGTCACTTTTGTAAACACATTCAGTAAGGAATCCAGAAGAATACATAGTCACAACATCAAATCCATGGCCCCTGCACTGGTGTCATTAAAATAACATTTCTGTTATTAATCATATAAATATGATTATGTTTTTCACTGAAAGTAAGGACACGAAGAACAAAACTCATGAATCAATGGCAGATTTTAGTAGAATCATAAAAATAAGGCAGATATTTGTATATGCTGCTAAATGTACTCATTGGTGGTAATCCCAACAATTCAACAGTTCTGTCAAAGAGAAAACAATACCAGCATACTTTTTAAAAAATATTTCTCACATAGATGCTCGGTTTGATGCAAACCACCTTTCAGTAAAAGTATAGGTGATATTATATTAGAAACTCAAGTGAATATACAGCAAGTTTACTCATGCAGAGATTTTTGAATTTGGAGAACCCTCAGGGTCAGCGGGATTACCAGGGAAGCAAACAAACAGAGGCTTGTTTGTGCAAACTCTGGCTTTGCAATATAGTTTTCTAAGACAGTAATTGGTGGCATTCCTTGAATGTACACAGTTTTCATTGCAATAGTTTTGTAAATGGGTGATGTGGCACAACTGGACAATATACTTATCACTTAAAGTTGTGACCAAAGGGGACCACCTGTTTAGGCAGATATCTTCTGCTTTTGCAAAGTCCCCAACACATTGATCAAATCATAGAAGGATTCAGGCTTCTTTTACATGAATCCTGTGTGGTTACCGGAGTCAGAGTTGTTTATTCAGTATCACTTATAACCCCTCAAATGTGTGTCTTGCATAAAGGACTTAGATGACAATGCTCAGTTTTGTTGTTTCCTCTCTGTCTTATTTTCTAACAGAATTATTTTGCTTTTTTACAATAGATGAATTTTCAACAGTAGCTAGAATAGAAGTCAGTGAGTGTGTAATAATACCATAGCATTTCTTAACTTTACTTATAATAAATATTTGTGCTGGGATTTGTTGAACTTATCACACTTTTGTCTCAGGTACACCTACCTGATATAAAAATATAGTACTGTGAATCTATTAGTCAGTTCTGCCTTTTGAACAGAGGCACCATGTAAATTGGTTGTCATAGTTAAAAACAACATCATACAGCTAAAGCAATGTCTAGTTAATTTAGTCCAGTGCACAAGAGTGCAGTGCCTGTTCCAGATTCTGCAATCCTTGTTACCATTCTCAGTCAGTCACAGAATGAGTACTAACTAAACCCGTCTTCACTTTCAGAAGTACTCCTTGTGTTACCCAAGTCATTAAAAAAGCTCAGGATGAGAAATCCTGTGCCGTGATGCTAAGCTACTCCTTTTTTTATCATATACTGCATGCACCACCTCTGTCTGCTTTTTCACTCTGCCTGGGAGCAACTAGGGAATGGAATTCTTGCCTCTGGAACATCAGTTCTTCAGGTCTTCAAAAGGTGTTGTGTTTGCCTTAACAGACTATACTTGAATTGATAGAATGTAGGAGCAGGAATTTTTCTGTAGGAAAGTGTGGAGAATGTAATTATGTTTGATTTATGCTGGAAGAGGGCTCTTTGTATAGATAGAATATAATGTACCTGAAAATACCCAAAAGTGGGTATGTTTAAGTATACACGTGTATTTACATAACAGCTAAAAATCTTTGAAAACCTTCTATGTAAAGAAATAAAGTATGTCGGTGACGTTTACATCTGAAAAAGAAAAAAATGCACTAAATAGGGTGGTAGACAGAAATATCTGCTGAAGATCACAAAGGACTTCAGGAAATCAGAAGAGTCACGTTGTTAATGACAAAAAGAAAAGAAGAAAAAGAAAAAAAACAAAGAAAATAAAGATGATTATGGACTTTCAAGAAAAGCTAATGAAGATGACAGCTAAAACTGATTATTTCTCTCATGTATTCCCTCTCCTCATCTACTACATAAGACTAGAAACAGGAATGTAAAAAGTACAAGTTGTCTATGTAAGAACTTGTACCAGAGAAAAATGTAGCAGGATCAGGTAAGTGTTTCAGAGCCTAAAGAGAGGAAGACTTAGCTTATCTTTGCAAATGCAGACTGTTATTAATAGCATAAGTATATTCAGATATCATGAGTGCAGCTGTAGTTAATATGATACAGAAAAATTTAATTCTCCTTGAAACTGCAAGCAGTGAAAGGCAGATGAACTTGCTCAAACTCCTTTTCCAAAACTAAACATACATGTTAATATTCAAGGTTGTTGGCACAAAGTTAATTTCTTCCTATTTTTTTACCTTGGATACATTTTTGATATTTGTGAGATTCTCATGAATATTCAGATGTTATGACAAAACAGTAACAACTTAAATCCAAGAAGCAATAGAAATAATACTTAACTATGTAAGGAATTAAAGGGAGATGTAAAAAAGAATGGAGAGATGAATCTCAGTAAATGGAGCTGAAAGAAGAGTATCCAACCTCATACCAAACTCCAAACCGCTAATTATCTTCAATATGTGAGTATCTGTTGCTAGCTTTTGAAGCTAATGTTTAATAATGTCCTAGTCTGAATGGAGGAAAGTTTTTCTCATTGCTCCCGAACTCAGGACTTCAGGATCTTAAACAGTATACAGAATTACATACTTTAATTAGGGAAATGGCTAATTTGGTATGCTCATCCTAATGCTTATTTTTCTCTGAAGACCGGTTCTAGACAGAGATATGTCTCCTCATCAGTCCACTACCAACCCAAGATTTGTAATTGGATTATTAGAGAGGGCTCCAGTGTATACCTCTGTCTAGTTTTTGAAGTGCTTTGTAATGATTGAGATACCAATATTCTGCTCAAAATCTGAAAAATTGGGAAGGAGTATACTGCATATTGTTATCACAGTCCAGTGTTTCAGAAACAGTAAATGTGAAAGAGATTAAAAGCTTTTGTATGTGTTGTTCTGTAATTATGTTTTGGTTAGCAGTTTGAGTACAAATGCCCTATGCATCGCTCCAGGTGAGATGTGAGCTGCTTAGAAAGAGATAAGAAGAGATCCCTGTATCAGAGGTGTGGGGATAATGTCTTCCAAGAGATGGCAGAAGGAACTTCTTCAAGCTGAGAAAGAAAGCATTAGTGAAGTAATGCATCAAATTGAAATAAAAGAAACCAAACTTGAAGATTAGGAGTAATGTAATCACATGTTAAGTGTAATAGAACAGACTGTTTGCAGAGGCCGTGTAACCTTCACATATGGAAATTTTAAAGAACAGGTTAGATGACATTTGTTAGAAAATATTTACATAGTGTTTGCTCAGGGTCTGCATGCAGGAAAGGAATACATGGTTCCACAAAAGGTTTCCAGCCCTATATGCTTAAAGTAATCTATGAACAGTTAGGCTAAAGTCATGAAGAACACATGTACTTCTACTCTCTAACTTTGATTAAAATTGCTTATGGTATCCCAAACATTTGTTAGTGTGGTTTGTACTATTTGCTGTGAACTAGCATGTTCTTTTATTTCTTCTTTGGTTTACGCTGAAACCACTGGAAAACCTCTCTTTTTGATGGCAACAAGAAATTATTAAATGTAAGTTGATAATACAAGCATAAATGGATTTTCTTTTGCAAAAGCCAGTATTATCTAGTGATAATGAAGAAAAGGACAATGATAGATTATACAAAACATTTCTAAAAATTACCTCAACATTATGCAACATATATGTCAGTCATATGCCATTTCAGAAAAGTGAACTGAACATTGATGTGAATATCTGGAGGAGTATGGTATTCTGCTGTCCACTCATATTGGTTGTAGTCTAGCGAAGAGTATTCATTTATTGAAACAGGGGGAGAGGGAGAGTTATAGGGAAAAGCACTACTATCTGTATGCAACTGACCTAAAATGGCAGAGAAGCAGGGTAGGTAAATCATAAAAATAATGTTGGATGGCCAGAGCTGAGACCTATTTTATCCTTTACCTCAGTTCTTTAGAGCATTAGCACCTCCATTTGAATATATGTAAGTCACTCTGAAAGTAATGTCTCCCATTTATTTCCATGGAAAATACAAAAGATACAAAGAGCACAATAAAATTATTTGATAGAGCAAATTCTCGCCCACAAAAAATCTCTTTTTTTTTCCAGCATAGTCATCACCATTAGCTATGCATTTTCACCAGTGATGAACAAGAGTCTGCACTCATATAAATCTGTACCAAAGGAGTTGACCCACTGTCACTGGTACCACAGTCGAAATGCACCACCCACTGCTTCACTGTGCTCACATCCGCTGTTTGGTCTCCATCAATGTTCAGCCAATGAAACAATGAATGTCAGAGGGAGCCATTTTTTTTTCACATGGAGGAATTCAATTCTATACCTTTACTCCATATACATTTTCATGCCAGATGCCATAATGTCAGACTGCCACTCTGCTGCTGTCTTTTGCACAGCAACATAAGTTAGTAGAATTCTGGTGGAAAGTTTCAACCCCTGCTGCAATAGTACCAACCTCCTGCTCTGATATCGAGGGCCAGCATAATTAAATAGGAGGCATTCTTTAGTGGGAGCACTCATATTTATGTTCAAAGAGTTAATAAGTGTTTTATTTTATTTTATTTTGGTTTAGTTTGATAGATTGATTGATTTAGTAAAAGTCATCAGGACTAATAAGACTACCTTCCTCCTTTGTGGAGGAAGGTAAATGAAAAGATTTTTCATTCCCTGTCCCAAATAAACCATGTACATAAGCATAGTGTCAGTGTTAACTGCTGATGTGGATAATAAGGTACTTCATTTTAATTTGAACCAGAGAAGAGTTGCTTTAAGATCAGTGAGTGTGGGCCATAGAAGTTATTCATTTACTTTAATTAGGCTTTGTTCTCCACCTTACAATAGCTGTGGGTGAGGGTACTGTACTTTATTCTGAGCCAATATTTGGTTTTCTATCCGCATTGTGTTCCATCTGCATAATTCTGGAATGTGGACTGGTGGTGATACGAAATTTCTCCTACAAAAGAATTTAAATTCTTGCTTATACAATGGCAGTCACTCTTTCTGTTTTTTCATTTTCAAACTTGCAGCTGCTCTTTGTTTTTGTTTTTGTTTTTTTTTAATTCTAAATTTACTTACATTTTTATTCTCTATGGCAAGTTGGAAAAAGCTTGTATGTATATAATATTTACCAATTAAACAAGACCGAAATATGCTTATATGCTTTATGATACATACAGCTTTATTTTAAAATATTTTGCAAAGGCCATGACTATGATTCCTCACTTGATTATCAGCTGTAAAGGATTTTATTAAATATCATCTCCTCATTCACTGTTTTCATATGAAAGTAGTAAACAATGACTATTTCATATGCAACTTCAATATTGTAAAAAGAGATTGCTGAAGTATGTTGTCCTTCCTATTTAGGCATGGTTGCATTGCAATAATGTCACATCCTGTTTATACTCTGGGCTTAGTGGGAGACAGGGAACATTAGAGGGGGAACACTGAGAAAAATACATGACACACTAGTCATAGCTGTAAAAGTAGCTAAAGAGACATGCTAATGCACATGCAGCTTCTATAATATAACAAAACAGGATTGCACTGAGAAACATACAAAGGCAGAAACTTTAGTGAAGAGTTACTACTACACTTAATTGCCAAGCTTGAGTCAAATGATGTCAAATTCTGACGCCTCTGGCTATGGCACATGGCTTTTGTATTCAGTTTCTCCACTTTTCCCTGGTTGTTTCAGTACAGGCAATTCCTTCGTGCTTTGATAGCTGAGATTGTCCTCTTTTATATAGTTTCCCTTTTCCCTTCTGTTTTCTGCAGTAGCACTATATATGTGAGTAAAGATTATGCAGACTGCTGTAATGTGGAGTCTAGTTTTGAAGTCAGTCATTGGCTTAGACAGTCAAAAGCAAACAGAATACCGTACTGTTTGCCTATTTCTTCAATTTACTTCAATAAGTAACATTTTTAATCAAGGGTATCCATATATAGAAAAGCTAACTTCAGCAGAGACCATATTTTTGTTTGCTTGTATGCTCATTTATCCATAAATGTCAACAGAAGTAGTATTCGGCTACTGGATTTACAAGTTTTTTTAAGCATAAGTGTCCAGCTATCGAAGACTGTTGTTTCAGATCAGAAAAGCTTGTAACAAATGGAAAATGATCCCAGGTTTTAAGGCTTACATAAGAACCATAAGTGCACAAAAGCTGTAGTCAGCACCATAGTATTGTGGTTCACTTGGGTAGGTAGTATTACCTTATATTGACCCAGACTCATGAAGGTTCCATGCTCCAAGTATGACTAAATCCTGTTGTTACGGTTCTGTCTCTTCTACTTTATGCGGGTGACATGGTGAGATCAGAACATAGCTGAGTGTGAGTACTCCTCATCTGGTAAAAGTTATCAGACAGCCTTCATCCCATCTTTAGCAAAAACAGAAAGTCAAAACCATATGTGACTAAAACTGTGAGGAAAATATACCTTTAATCAGGACTGGTAATCTGTATGTACAGTCTTTCTTCCCTAACTGGATATGAGAGAACAGCAAAAAGGTTAATAAACTTGCTGTGATCTCTGTATCAGTTACAATCTGGCATCTCAGTTATCTCTGCAGAAGGCTGAGCTACTTCAGAACAGTTCCTAAAACAAGCTGCATCCTCCCTTGATAGTCTCTACCATGATCTAAACTCTCTTAGTGTAGTATGAGTAGAAAACCGAACATACTACATTACCAGAAGTGGAAATGGACAGAAATGTTGGTTCTGTAATTCATTAAACGACTTCAAGAGTAATTTTCACTTTTTTTTCTATTCAACATGATAAGTAAAATCATTTAGATATTAAAACAGGTTTTGATTTTTAAGATATCAGTGAATTAGTTTGTCAGAGGCTGGTTTGTTAATCCTTCAATACATGTAACCCAGAATCAGTGTTGGTTTTTTGCTGTTCTATGATAAAAATAAGGATTGCGAATTTTCTGATTTGTTTATACTTCTTTTGTAAGATTCTTGGAAATCATATTAATAATCATAAGTACAAGAAAATCTATTTGCAACACCCAAATTCTACAGTTCCGTCCCCCTAACACAAGCATTGATGATTACAAGAGAACATTTATATTATGCAGCGCATATGTTAGGGGGACAGAAATGTAAAACTGGATGATGTCATATAAATAATTTATATTGTTGTAATCCCAGTGTCATTTTGGTAACGGTCACTGATGTTTGCTAATATCCAGACAAAATGCATTCTATTTCTGTTATTTATTCCACCTTCATCATTTATATTCTGTATTACTTTTTAACATAAGCAGCTCAGTTCTTCCTTTATTTATTAATGCTCTGTTTTGAGTGACTGTCCTACCTCATATAGGTAGACTAGATAAAATAAACTCCAGTGCACTGGACATGGGATCAAGAAGCATAGCTCTGCAAGAAACCTCTGCACACTGGTCTTGTCTTCCACTAGGATAGAGACCATATATCCCAAGCGTCAAACATTAGTCCAAAAAACTAAATAATCAATTATGTTCATAAGCAATTTTGTTTTTATCTTGGTTATGTTTATTTCCAGTTTTATAAACCTAGCATAATACACCCTCTATCAATTTTGATTTTCACTGTTTGTTTTGGGTCACACTGATTATACCCTCCAGTAATATTCAGGCCCTGTCATCTTCAGTGATATTTATTCTGCAAATGAGTTGTAATGCGCACAAATAGTGAAAAAATCTTGGCAAGTCAAGTTACTCAGAATCAATTTATATGATACATATGCTGTTGCAAAATATCTGCAGTTTTCCAGAATAACGGACACTTTAGGGACAGGTAGTGACTGAAACTAAGGGATCAAACAGATACTGAGAAAGACATATGGTTATTTGGCATAGTTTATTCCTGCATTAAAACTCTTGAAAACCTTGTTCATTCTCTGTACTTTATTAAGCTTCCTTCTTTAGCACCTCTTAACATCTTTTTGTGTTTGTACCCATTCAGATGGATTTTTCTTGTACTTGGCCGATTTTGTTGTCCAAATAAGAATCAAGAAATAACTATTTCATTAATAACTTTTAAAACCTCATGCAGGCATGTCATGCTATGGACTGCAGTCCAGGAGCATTTATCTCTTCCCCTTCTGGGTTAGGCAGTGTGTGGATGCTTGGTGTCTGCAATGGGAAATCTTTCAGTGCCTGAAATCTGCTTGTTCTGTGTACTGATTCTGGGGGGGAAGAAATTAGTTTTCTTCACAGCAGTCCATATGTTGCTGTTTTTAAAGGTGTGACTAAAAATGTGACTAATACATTGATCTTTTAGTCCTTTGAAAACAGTTCTTGCTCAACAGCATCACGGCCTTTTCTGTTTCTACAAGCAAGTAGGCTTGAGGTGTGTAAGAACTGGTGTGCTTGGAATGAACACAGCCAGGACAGCTGACCTGAACTCACTAAGGGTATACTTCATACCACATGATTATGTACTCAGCAATAAAAATAAAGAGGAGTAGTCTTTCAATGTAGCCATTATGTACAGACTGTCTGGGCCTTGTCTTTTTGGTGTGCTATTTTAGGTGCTTGCCTTTGCATCAGTGTTTTGTGAGCATTTTCTAAACTGCTTTCATCTTGATGAATGAGTTTGTTTTATTTCTGCCCTTCTCATTCCTTCTGATACCCTGCTGGGGATGACTGAGCAAACAGCTAGGTGGTTGCTCAGCTACTGGCCAAATTAAAAGACACCATGACATGTTTAGGTGGTGTAGGGCAAATAACTCCCAAAAATAGCACCCAAAAGAAACAGTGCCAAAGATGGTA
Source organism: Oreortyx pictus (assembly GCA_036925125.1). Classification (NCBI taxonomy): domain Eukaryota; kingdom Metazoa; phylum Chordata; class Aves; order Galliformes; family Odontophoridae; genus Oreortyx; species Oreortyx pictus. Next base: position 59,584,833 of record JAUPFR010000003.1, read on the forward strand.
TATTTTTGGATAGGCTTAAGTAGATGATGTACAGATTGTTAATAAGAAAAGAGTGGCTCACCTTTAAAGACGGTCAAGGCTCACCAATAACTCCACTAGTGGTGGTCAGCCCTTAAATGGGGTCTTGAGAGAGGTGGAGTCAAACTCCACCCCTTCCAATCACACTCACTTGTGCCCCTGCGGCTGACCTAGTGCTTGCCTCAGGTGATCGATCAGTGGTTCAGGCCGTGATTCAACAGGTCCCATATAGGTGGTCAGTCATCTGTAAGTCAATTTTCGTATTTTCATAGATGAAACATAGTAACATAGGTAACAAAATGCATGACTTCAGAATATATAGTTAAGAAAGACAGAGCCATCTTTCTAAATTGCCATAACATTTAGCAAGGTTGATGCTTGTTCCCCTTCAGCTATTTCTAAGTCGTTCTCCAGTGAAGAAACTAACTGAGGAAATATAGAGTGTTTATCATAAAGTGTCCATTATAAAATTGTTCAGATTGGAAAGGAATGCTCTACTGTCAACAGGTCTTCCAGATACTGATAGTAAGAAAAGTAGTTTAGCAACTCTATTTTATTTCCTGAAACACAAACACTAAGTTGCTAATGCCATTAATACTAATAGCATGATTCTCACTGTTCCAAGTGCTGTAATGAAAAAAAACTGTGTGAGAATCCTAGAATGTCCTATTTAAAAATATTTCTATTTGTAATGTTAGGTGATTTTGGCACTGAAGTCTGAGGAATAAGTAGCATAAAAATCTTACATTTTATATATTTTTTATCTGGCGTTTTGAAATTTTTTCCTATGAACAATATTAGAAGCTAGTTAGAAAAAACCTGTTACCATATTATTTATTTATTTATTAACAGAAAGTCTTGTTTTCATGAAAGTATTTTTTGAACAAACAGCGAGGATAAGTTTTTGATGAAGTGCCATCCTCTTCTGTACTTTAACTGTGTGTTCTCCTTCCTTAGGCTTGTAAAGATAATTTAAAGAACTAAACCACATGAACTTTCTTATTTATTGTACCATTGTGATGCTCATGCAAGTATTTAAATATGAGAAGTTATTCTGATATATGCTTTTCCTGTTGTGACTTGTAAGGAGAAAAAGGAGCAATAGACATAAATATAATAATAACTTTTCAACTTGCCTCATTTTGGACTTCAAGATGTCCTTTTTTATTTATTAATATATTGTAATATATTATTAATATATTAATATTAATAATAACAATAATATTAATAATAATATAAGTGGAAAGATCTCCTATCTCTGTTATCAACAATAATACCTGTGTAAACTCTCAGCCTTAGGGTATTCTTTTCTCTGCTCAAAATCTGGGGAATTTTCTTTCTTCAGCATCAGTATACCTCTTTCTAACTTGATTTGTTCTGTGTCTGCACAGGAGGATGGGATTTAGACTTGATATTGTAGACAAACTGGTACAGGGTTAAGACAGTGGACACCTGGCCGTATTCCCACAGTGCAATGGCTGTGTCTGTATTCCCAAGCATTCTGTCTGTGCTAGCCTACTTTGACACCTTTGGATAGCTGGAAGGGCTTTTTAACATCATACAAATTAATCCAGCCTGAGGCTGGATTAGCAGTGGTAATGGACAGCATATAAGGATTTTCAGGCACACAGCCACCTACACCTTGACAGGCTTGCTGCACTTCTAGTAGTTTATTAAATCTTTGACAAACTTTAAAAGAGACTGTCAAGATGTTTCATCATTTTTTCTTCTTATGCCATTTTTAGTATATTTATTGCACATGAAAAAAAGACATCCCTAGGCATAGCCTAGGAGCACTAGGGCAAGTTTCCTCACTTTTCTGCCAACATGTTTCTGTCGTGCCCTGGAGGTAGCATGTGGATCGAGAGGGTAGTTAAGTTCTTTGTTTCCTTGGCCTCTCTCCTGACAGCGCTAACCAGATAATTAGCAATAAGGGGAGTTTTTTTATTATGCAGAGACTTTTTATTTCATAGGGGATTTGTTTTCTTTTATTTAATTTTACAGTTGTTTATAATATTCCTTATTATCTTTCAGCTAAAAGTACTTTTTTCTTATCAGTACATCACATGCATGTTCTGCTTAATAGGGCTGCTCTTAAGTGTAAGACAACTAGTAAGATACTGTAATGTTGTCTGTCTTATACAAAAGGACATTTGAAGTGTTTGAGAACAAAACCAGAACTGAAGAATTATACACATTGGTGAAAAGGCCAATATCATTGAGTTTATTGTACTACCCATCACAACACCTCATTTTGCTTCTAAACTGTGTCTAGTTTCCTAAACAAGTTCCTTGTTTTCTTTTATTCTTTTTTTTTTTTTTTTTGCTTTTGTTTTTGTTTTTCTATGTGTGTACTTGCAAGTATTTTTCCAGAACAACCAGAGCTGTTGCTGCTTGTACAGCATTATTAACTTTGTTGGCTTTGGAAATTTGGAACAATTCCATGCTCTGATGCCGTTTCAGGGGACAAGGTCTGAGCTTCTTATTCAGCTTTTGTGTTTTCTAAGACATAGGTCTGGACTCTTCTATTTTGTTCAGAAGAAAAAGTGAATTCCTCACGATTTCCCTTGGGAAATCTGAAACTTTCTCCACACCCTCAGCAAAATCAAAGAAATGTTGCCTAAGTATAGTTTTTGGCTTAAAGCTATTAATGGAAAATTTCCTATCCAAGTAATCTGCATGTCTAAATTTTTATTAGTGTCTGTTGAAGAAGTGCACAACAGCCAATAAAGTTCCTTTGTTAAAAAATTAAGACTACAGTTGTAATGAAATATTTTGTATGAATTACTGAAAGTCTAGAGAAAGGTGCAAAATTATAACATAGTTAACATGTTTATGTGTCTATAGTTGTGTACACATAGAGGAAAACGTGCTGTCTTCTTAATGTTCACATAATTCTTGGAGGCAGGAAAATAAATGAATGAATGAATGAATGAATGAATGAATGAATGAATGAATGAATGAATGAATGAATGAATGAAGAGGGAAGGAAGAAAGAAAATTGGCTATAAGGCAAGTTGGCGGTTCATGATCCTGGCTTTAACTCTGATCCAGTCTCATTAATGAGAAATTTTACAAAGTTGAAAGAAGGTGTTTGATTGCAAGACAAATTCAGCTGACGTTGCCTCTGCAGGTGTCCATGCAAAGGAACAGCATCAGGAGTCCTCCAGAACTTATGCATTCTTCCAGACTTTTTTCCAACATTTCACCTTAATAACTTAAACCAATGTTGCTGCATATCACTTCAAGGAATGAAGGATCAGATATTAACAAAAGTTTCGAAACGTATTGCTTAAATCAAAAGAGAAGAAAGAGTCCTGGATCCTTTCCATTGTGGAATGAACAGCTTTTCTGAGAGGAAGCAAAACATGATGGTCGGTTGTATTTTAGGTTACTGCTTTTCAGTTAAGCCATCTACACCAGGGAAGGAATGCTTGATTGTTGGTGAAAATTACTGAAATTTTCAACAGCCTCCATTTAATGAAAAATGGCTACTTTGACAGGAAAAACATAAGAGTACTACCTCAGAAACTTTCCCGTGTCTTTAGCTCAAGCCTTACTGCTTATCATCTGGAATATTACATTTATAGATCATGAGCAACTAGCGTAATCATGATTCTCATAAGAATTCTGATGTCATTATCTCATTTGAAGATGAGCTATGTTTATTAGCAATCTGTAGTCTTTCTTTTAGTGAGAAGATAGCCTTATCTAAATTGGTTCCTGAAGCTGTTTAACATTGTTGACAAAAATGCTGTGTAGATCCTTGGTAGAAATTCATATGAAAAGCATCTCTTATTCTACACCCTCTAAGTCTGGAGAAAATGATTTCCTTTGAGACATCAGTTCTGAGGAAGCGAGTGAGATCTTGCATGTCTGTGAGTATGGCCAGGTAAAACTGAAAGAACTTTTATTTCCAGTATGTGCAGTGAAAGATTTTGGCTTAAAACTGGAAATGGCATCTGTGCAAAAGCTTATCTGATTCAAGTAGAGGCGTAGGTGGTAGGTATCAGTATATGCATCTATATGCTTGGCATAGAAAAACAGGAGTGAGTGTATGCAGGAATGGAATTGTCTGATATATCCTTGGGATTTTTGTTCATACAAATTAGCATAATTAAATACTGAATTAAAAAAAAAAAAAGACGTCTACACTAAAGAAGAGTCATTGTCAAAATTTCCTATATACAGTCCAACATCTAAAAACAAACAAGGCACATATCCTAAAATAACAGTTTTCATTGTACAGATCTGATTTTCTCAAGTCTTTTACATCGTGTAAAAGACAAGACAGTTTAGAAAAAAACTATGATGTGATCCTCTAATAATTCAAAGGCATTTGTAGCGTAAAAAGAGGGAAAACGTATATGTTTATAAAATATCATCTTCAGAAGCAATTTCAGTTCTGGAGTTTCTTAAATTTCAAAATTTGAAATAATACTAATATTATAACAGTTTTTAATTATAATTGATTTATACATAAGATTAATGTGGCTGCTTTCAGAATGTGAAACATGGCATTTCTAAATTACATTTTTGTTAGTGAGGTTTCTACCACTTCTCCATTATAGTGCACCTTGTAACTTTTTCTTTATCATCTATAGTTGGCCAGAACATCAGATTATGTGGACAGATCAAATGAAAGTATTTTTATCACACCACTTTTTTTTTTTTTTTTTCAGAATTCCATACATTAGACTAATTTGATATTGCTCCTATTTATGCATTAAAATAAACTCAACAGGCATGTAACATCAATTCTTTTGCCATCTAAAATAAGTCATGTAAGAAAGAGATGGGAAGAACTATTGAATTTCACTGTGTTAGTAAGATAGATAAAATGTCTTCCTAATTTTTTGACTAATCTATTGAAAGTCAGAGACTAGAGTGAAAGAAAGTGCACAACTGTGATTGAACCTATAGTGCCAGAACCTATAGCAATACATTATAGACCATTTTTTCTAGTTCAGTTCTGTGGAGATACAAAAAGGAGAGTATATTCAGTAAAACAATTTCTTTCCTCAAAGAACTGGAAACTGATACTCATGTTGAGCTATTATATATGCCTTAATTTTGCAGAAGCAAAGAATCTTAGATGCACTTCCCTATGCATTTAACTCAGATTTCACAGTCATACAAGCAGACTATTAGGAAAACAGTATCATCTGTGACTGAGATATGAACTGCATTATTATACAAATTTAACTCACAATGTACAATTTTAATTATGAAGAAGAATCTAAAATGTAACTATAATTTTTATGAAATTGAACAGTATTCTTTATTTGAATAGTCTACTTAATAATTGACTGAGGTTACTGAAATATTAAAATGGAGACTTCAGTGTTAAATTTAATTTCCTTCACAGCAACTAGGAACTTCTGAAAAAGAGATGTTAATTCTAGCCAACCTTATCAATAGTTAGTGAATACAATACTTTGCACTCCAAAGTGTCTGAAGTAGTATGGAAAACCTTCAAGTTTTAGGTGGCCTTGTGTGAACTGGTTAGTGACACAGCATCATATGAACACAAGTTTAAAGAGGATGAGTAGATTTTCTAAACAACAGGGTTAGGAAAGCAAAGATAAGTGAACTAATCATAAGGCAATGTTTTTGGGATAATCAGTCAGGACTGCACACTAATCTGGAAAGATAGGTCTTGAGCTTTGAAATGTCTTCCAGACTCAAATGATAGAGGAAAACCATAAAGGCCTCAGCCCCAGCTGTTCGACCTCTGAAATAAATAGCAAAAACAGGATTTAGTTTTGCTGTTTTGGTTCCTAGAACTTTCCTTGCTCATAACGCCACCTGCTAGCAGATCTGTGAATTGTACTAAGAAAGGATAGGTGGTCCTCCAGAGGACTTAGTCTTTTTCCAATACGAATAAGAAGAATCACCAAGACATGCAGCTAGGTAATTGGAAAGAAAAAAAAAAAAAGGTATTATGTTAATTTATGGATCAATAGAGAAATACGCAAGACTGTAAAGGCCATGAGCTGCTGATATAGTGAACTTAATGCACATGTTCTATGGAAAGTGTACCACAGGTCCTTAAGAGAAATATCATTTCAGACTTACTAAGTTACTGAGGATATCAGTCCTGAGATTGGAAGGATTACTTTCAACAAATCTATTTCCTTTCCATTGATCACACATCAGTTGTTAAAAACTGCTTTATATGTGTGATATACAATAGCTCCTGGAACCTCAGAGAGGTAGCCATTAACTACAGTGTTTTCCTCCTTCACTTTTACTGCTAAATTTTTAAAATGATGAGATTTCCAGGGTGAGTAATCAATAGGTGTTTGAGCGAATTTGCCTTCAAAAAGAAGTATAGAATAAATTGCAGTTATCTCTAAATATAAAAATTGCCAGACTGAAAACAACCATTGCAGAAGGAGTTGCTTCTTAAGGAAAAGCTATTTATTAGTGTACTGCTTCCCAAACAGATTATGATTACTCTTCTGAGTAATTTATATTGAATTTTCAGCATGAAAAAGCTCACCAAACCAAGTGATGATACACTACCACTTGTTGTACAGTACAAGTATTGCTGTTATTAATCTTTATTTTGGCAGCTGATGAGTTTAAATGCTTATCTAGGAAATGTATGAATAATACCTGTATTGGGAAAGATTGACAACAGTTGTAAGCTGTATTTGATTTAGTTTACATGCTATTGAGTAGTATCTGCTGCTTTAATAACTTTGTAACTTTATTGAGATGGGATATGATAGGCTTGGTGAAAACAAGACTTAGGAGAGTCTTCGAAAGAAGTAGTCCTACCTGGACAAAGTTCAAAATCCCTTTCTGGACAAGTCCAAGGAAAATGTGTCCATATCTAACAGATTCCCCTCACTTTCTCAAGACACAAAGGGGGATCAGAAAATCTTAATTGTGGTGGTAGACCATTGTGCTACATTTCACATATACCACCATAGTTTCTGAGCACTTTTAGGTCTCTTTGGTTTCATAGTGGAAGCATCTTTTTTTTTTTTCTATTAAATGTGACTGACTATCAAGAGAGCAGGTTATCTTTACCAAGTTCCAGAATAAACTTTTTCCAATCAATTACAAAGTAAGAAATATGAGAAATGACTTCACCTAATCAGGCCAAAATCTCTTAAAATTCTCATCTTCGTCTGGTTTTACATTTCATGAGTGTCCATCCTTTCTCAGACAAAAAGAAAACTCCACTTGGTTTTTTAGAATGCTTTACCAGGTAATGAGTTACCTGGTAATGAAGTCATTCAGGTGCTTGTTCTGATTTGTAAGCATCATTGTCTATATAATAACCTCATTAATTTTCAATTCAAATTTATTATAACTTTAAGGTATGCTTACCTGTGCTGTGATTTAACCTGCCATGCAGCAAAACGCCATACAGTCGTCCACTTACTCCCCCCAGGTGGGATGAGGAAGAGAACTGAAAACAAAATAGAACTTACAAAAGACAAAACTATTTACAAAAACTGTTTACTAAGACAGAAGAGGAAAATGGAAACAAAAACGCAATTGTGACAATATGTATGTATCAAGGCCGCTCCAAAAGTAATGCCTCCTACTTTATGATGTTGACTCACGATGTCAGAAGCAGATGCTGATGGTGTGGCAGAAGAGGTTGAACCTTCCTACCGATTTTCCATTACATTTTGCTGCTGTGCAACAGATGGCAGCAGAGGACACACTGACATGGAAGTGCATATGAAGCAAAGGTGTGGAATTGAATTCTTCCACATGGAAGAAATGGCATATTCTTTGATGCTTCCTGAATGTTAATAGAGAACAAACAGTGGATGTAAGCACAGAAAAAGTTGGAATACTTGAGCAAGATCTTCTTAGCAAAAATGTTGTCACAACAGCAGTGAAATTGTGGGTCACCTCCAATGGTGCACATTTGCACAAGTATGGTATGCAGGCTAATTTTTATCGCTGGTGAAAATGTATAGCTAATGGTAGGAATGATGCTGAAAAATAGTGTTTTGTAGCAGAGAATTTGCTCAATCAAATAATGTTATTGTGCTCTTTGTACCTGCTGTAGCTTTCATAAAAATAGATAGGAAGCATTACTTTATGAGTGAAATGAATAATAAAATTTTGCTATAGCCCTAACTGCTGACAGTTTATTGTGATAAAAATGATTACTGAAATGACCATGTTGTGTGAACACAAAATATTTATTTTTTTATCTAGTATTTATTCTTAGACTTATAATTCATCATTAGCATTCTGCCTGCCAATTTTCTTTACTTTCTTGATGTATAATTAGTTTGAATAAAGCATAAAAGCATGCATGACCACATTTCAATTTTTACAAAACAAAAGAATTGGAAGGCCAGATCACATTTCTCTTTTCCCTCTGGTTCCAGGAAAAATGAATGATTCTTCCTCATCAGTCACAAGTAGACATTAAAACTAAAGAAAACTAATATTTTTTTCTTAAGTGATTATTTATTACAAATTAAAATGTCCATAGCATTTTATTTTGTGAGGTTTAGTTTATTAATGTAATGCTTCTCACTGCTTCCTTATATTTTCATGTGTTTATGCAGTACTTCATCATTCAATAAGAGTAAAATGTTTGACCTACTAGCTAATTCCAATATAATTAAATTTATAGACTGGATGCTGTATTTGAAAATGCATATATTTCTAAATAAAATTCTATAACTATATATATATATTTTTTTTTCCATGGTTATCAGTAGTAAAAATATTCATGTCAATTAGTCCTACTCTTCCTTTTCTCATATTCCCAGTTCTGGTATGGATTAGATTTCCCATTTTTCCCAGGTAAAAAGTTGTTGTTGTTGTTGTTGTTGTTGTCGTTGTTGTCGTTGTTGTTGTTGTTGTTGTTGTTATTATTATTATTATTATTTTACTTTGTTTGCTCACTAATTGAGTTGAAACTTATTTCTAAGTAAAAAGGAATACTTGTGGGAGAGCTCTTTGGAAGAAAAATAGTGCTGGTTTTCACATGTACTATTTTGGCATGTATTATACAGGTAGTTTAGAACATGTCCTTACATTCATCACATGAGCTGATTTAGGATTTGTGCTGAATAGACATCTTTTGGTGTAAATAGAATTGAACCTTTTCCAAAGACAAAGTGCTGCATGCAGAGTTTTCATACAGTACAGCAGTTTATACAAACTGGCTTTATGAAGATTGATCTGATAAGAATAAAGGAAGATATGAATCAACTTTCATTCCATCTCAGATAGTGAGAAATATGGAAAGTTTAATGCCGAACTGTGAAAAGATTCAGTAAGTCACCACAAATCACTTCTACTAAGCCCGAGCTGGGTAATTTACACAGCACTTTGTGATCTTCAAACAGCTTGCAGTGTGCAATTATTCATGCCACAACATGGGGCCACCGCGTCCAAGCTGCCTGTTTGTTCTATGGCTGAAGCAGAGGTGTTTGAAAACTGCAAGAGACTACCAAAGGCCCAGAGATCATGGCTAATGTGACACCCCAGGCCTAATCTTCTTAGAGCACCAGGATAAAATAAGTATCCATTACAAAATCAGCCTTCATCCTGCCCCCTTCTGTGCTCTGCCACTCTGATAGCCAACACGGAGACAATTGCATGATTCTAGGCTTAATCAGGTATTAGGAGCTAATGCAGTACAAGAAGAGGCTAATCTCCATATTTACTCCATCTGTACTTATGGCCCTGACTTGCCTGCCCCTGATAGATCAAAAGGAATTGGCAAAAACCAGATTAGAGATGAAGAAAGGGGAGAGAGAGGTCCTAGGACTGTAAGAGGCAAAATTCTCTGCTTTCCTCAGTTGTATATACGTGTATAAAAGCCATGCAATCTAATCCCATGGAAACACTTTCCATTGTATTTCTGTTTCTTTTCCTCCCCATCCTCAGCCCCTTGTCTCATCTTTAAAAATGGAAATTGCTGTTGCCTTAAGTCAAAATGCTTTTGACAAAAGAGAAGAATAAAGTGCCTGTAAAATTGACTGTTTTCCTTTTAGTCACATGGAGGTATCTGGTTACTTTCTTTCTTTCTGCATCTTCTTATACAGTAACTGTGAGTGTCTTTTCTGAAGCTTTTTTATACAAGTAGATACTTACAATTCCAGAAATATGGACAGATGGGTAAGGAAAAGAGAGCAAAGGAAATTCACACACTCACCACTGTTGGCAGTCACCTGCTGTTTGTAAACAGTGACATGTGGCCACCAGTAATGACCTTTGAGGCAGGAAAGGCATGCACTAAACTAGCTCAAATACTCTGGTCACCTTGGATTGGTACTGCCTTAACAGTGACCAAGTTTTAAGAAGATGGGATGCATTCTTCTGCAAGTGTGGAAGAAGCCTGTACTCTAAAGAGAGCTAAGGAAAGATGAGAAGATTTCAAAAGGTGCACTGTCTTCCCTTTTGGAAAACTGACAGACTCACTATTTTTTGACTCTTTACAGGCCCCAAGTGGTGCCAAAAGAGAGCTGTGCTGCTGCTGATTTTTGGCAATAGAACTCACCTCATTAGAGTGGATTAAGTCATGAAGCTGAGAAGCATAAAAGGTGAAAAGCAAAAACAGTGAATGGTGAACACAGAAAGCTCAGTGTCATTTGTATGCTGACGCTATTATTGACTAGAGCCCATGTGGTTCACACTTTTCAATTACCGTCTGCTAGAAAGGTGGCCCATAATTGCAAAGGCTGATGCCAGTGCACCAAATGTCAAGGGAGCCTCCCTAACCCTCATCACCTTTTCTTGATGCTTGACTTGAGGATGTTCAAAGGCAAAAAGCCACAGCCTGCAGATCTCCCTGAGGAAGAAAAAGATGCCACTTTAAAAAATAAAAAATAAAAAAGACAGAATCCCAACAACTCAACCCCCCTCATTTGAGTTAAATTCATTATCCTGTGACCTTATCCTTTACCCTCTGTACAGATAGGTTGTCCACCAGCATCAGTGAGAATTACACAGTGAAGAGTCAGTGCAGGATTTTTTTTTTAATGTTGTGATGCTGAAGTTGCCCAGATGCTGAACAAAACAGTATCAGTATTAGTACTGGCAGAGATCACCAGAGATGTTCTTTCATGAGATATTTAAAAGATGGAAAAAGAGTAATCTTGTTCTTCATTTGAACTTCAACAGTCATTCTCACTGACAGTATAGCATCACTCTTCCTGAGATACATCACTGTAGCTAGTATTGCGTCATTTCTTTGGGTTCTAGAACAGTCTGCTCTTTATTGCCACCATTTACTTAAAACCTCAAATACTCAAATGCTTGAGTTAATCTCTTTTAGAAAAATCAGAGCAGATCCAAAAAACAAGATTTTTTTCATTGTTAACAATATAATTATGAAATTTACCTGATAAGTAATATCTTTTTCAGCTATTTCAAACATTTTTTTGATAACTGCTTTTGAATGTCAGATAGATGGTGGAAAGTTGTGTATACTCTATTAGAAAATGTATAAAACATTCATGAGATCCATTTTTTTACTACAAGTTACTGTCTCTGTCTACAAAAGTATGTTTTCAGTGCTTAGAAAATAATATTCTGCTGTTTCTAATTATTCAAAATACAGATTTAGGTACTTTTTGTATTTGCATATTTTTTATATTTAAATAAACACTTTCTAAATACAAATATATATCTTTTATCTTTTTTTTTTTTTAAACATTTAATGGAATCATTGGTCCAAATCCTTGAATCAGTTGGAAGAATATTTAGGAATTTAAAATGTTAGTGTTAATATCACTGGCTTTTGAAAATGTGTGATACACTGCCTTCGTAACAGAACACATATCTTATTATTTCTTTGCTGAAGCATGACACATGGGTAATTATCAATTTGATTCTGTTCTTAGCAATTAAGCCAAAATTACCTTTTTCCTCCTCAAATTAATTAATAAAATTCTATAGGAATATTATTTTTGTTGACTCAGCAACATACTGAGATTTCTCTAGACTCTTATTTCAAAAATCAGAGACATCAAGTCAATAGTCTTTTCTTACGGGATAGAAATCAGATTTTATTCACACCTTACCAGCCAAAGATTTAACTAGTTATAACTGTACATATTTGTTGTATTGGAATTGACTCAAAATTGTATTGAAATCTTCACTGTGTTCTATGAACAGCTTGAATTTGAGTATATTTGTTGCTTGTTAATTAGAAATAGTGCATGATACACTTGAAAGGCATAATTTTATCATGACATGAGAGAGTAGCAGACAGAAATTTCACACCAACCTCTGTGCAATGTTTGTTCCTATCCCCTTTGTCAAAAGTGACTTTATTTGTTGGCTTTAAAGCAAATTGGCTTAGTTCAAATGGAAAAGTTTTACCTTTGCATAGCCTTTGTAACTTTTTCCATTTGCAACACCAACTGTAGCATGCACATTAATGTATAAATCATTGCCAAGGAACTGTGTAAATCTGTTCATCAGACGTTGAAGATTTTAATTTTAGAATGAGATCACTTGTCAATACTGTTTTTTTCTTCAAAAAAGAACAAATATTTTAAAAAGTAAAACTTCTCCAAGAAACCTTCTGTAATCAGATAATACTGTACAAATTTTTTCAACTGCCAGATTACTTGCCTGACTTTCGCAGACTTCGAAGCCTTCCATAAACTTACACTTAGCCAAATTTAACATTCACTATTTTCTCTCCGAGGAAAAGACATGACCTAGCAACCTCCTGTCCTTGCTCCTATGCAGCAAAACCTCAGTAAATATGCTAGAAGTAGCATAAATACTGTTGATTTTCTTATTTAGAAACATGTTTAGAGACAATACATTATATAATGCATCAGAACAGTATAATTTCACAATACAGATAGTCTATGATTTTCATCATCATAGATGATGCTGTGAATTGGGCCACTAGTAGTCCATTTAATTCTTTGAGTCAACTATCAGAGAAGAAAATCTGTCAGAAAGACAAGTGAAAAGAATGAAAAAAATACATAGTTATCCCTTGGATATTTAGTTAAGTGCACTGTAACCCTTATTCTTAAGTTTTTCTGGATGCTTTGCTAAAGATGATAAATGTGTTCAAATGATATACTATGGTTTCAGTTTAAAGTTTATATCTCATAATAAATATTACCATACTTGAAAGCTATCCCATCTCAAATAAATACATCTCATCTTTAGTATTAAGTATTTAGTATTTAGTATTAAGTATTTTTCCTGACAAGAAGGCCAAAGAAATAATTTTCAGAAAATAAATAGCAAATGGACATTTATTTCTTTCCTTCAATCTTTGTTTATGCAAAATAAAGTTTATTATTTTTTATGATTAGTTTAAAATTGACTTCCAAAAATTTCAGTGGTTAAATCTCGGTCTACATGCAACAAATGAAACATGATTTTGCTCTGAATTTAGGCTTTTCTATGTCTTCTCCTTAAATGAATGAACATGATTCCTGGTTTGCCATTCTGGTGTTTTCATACAGATTCAAAAGGTGATTCTAGTTTATGTTGGGAAACTGATTAAGTGTTGAATCCATTGAATGGCTATCGGGAAACATATGCAAAATGGTAAAAGTTCCGCTTAGAATTATTCAATGAAAGTAAATTACATAGTTTTTCTTCAATCAAACTTTTCTAAACATTTTTAAAGCATTGTATTTTTTTTCAGGTTTACACAGTTGCATCAGCAGCTAGCCCAGTAGTTCGTTCACTCACTCCTGCCATGTTAAGTTCTAGACCTAAAAATGTAGGTGCTATCAGATTTGATCTTGAGTCCAAGCTAGCAATGTTTTGGACTGTTAGAGCTGAATGTGTTCAGCCACTACGGAGACACTTACGAATCCAGAATTTTAAAGATTCTGGCGGTGTTCAGATGTTGCATGTCCCCTGCCTCTTGTCATGTTTCATATCAGTAGCTTCTGCTCTGCGTAACTGGATAGAAAGGCATGAAGAACAGGAAAGTCTTGTTGAATGTAATAGAGAAGATTCCCCTGGAAAAATAATACAGTTTCATTAGTTTGTCCTGAAAATTGATAACTGAATGAAATTTACAATGTAGGTATAATTTAAAATTAACAGGTATAATTTAAAATTAACAGGTAGAAGGAATATTCCTAATTTGCCATTCAGCTCTAAAGTATGGTTCAGAAGGTTTTGAACTAGTCTGTTTTCTTTTCAGTTGTTAGTGGTGGAGTCATTAGGCCTGAGAAACAATGTATTTCACTCTCCCTTTTCCAAACTCTCAGTTTAATACTTTTGAATAATTAAAGATTATTTAGCTTTGAGATAGCTGTACTGATACTACATGGATATAGAAAGGACAGTTTTCAAAGGAAGGTCACTGTCAGTAAAAAGGTTTACTATTGCATGTATTTGCCCCTAATATTTTTCCCCTTTAGATACTAGCAGTGTCATATTAAATGACTTCCCCCTTTAAACTGTTAAGTGGTGCTAGTTCAGTTTTAGCAGTAAGTCGCCAGCAGGCTCGGGGGAGAACTGCTATCTCCTATGGCCCTGAAAATTGATATTGAACATGGAAGGAAAAATCTCACAAGCTGATAGCAATTAGCTAAAAAGGATTTGCGACTCCATGATTCATCACACTAGGGGATCAAAGTCATTTACAGAGAGTGTTTCTACAGTCCCTGCCTGCTGCTCTAAAGATATACCTCTGTTTATCTCTCACACAGTGGTGTGACATTTCCTTTTTTAAGAGCCCATTTTCTTAGAAACATAGCAGTGGGCTGCTGCAGCACAGGCAGCCTTTGATTCTCCACTGACTGCCTAAATGACACGATGGCTCTAATGGCACAGCTTTAGCAGGAGCTCACAATGGGAATTGGACTTATTATTTACATAAATGGACTAACAGGTCAGGCTTGGTACTTGCTTGTAAAAATGAGGACAAGTCTTCTTGTAGCAAGTGGTGCAAAAACTGGAGTTTTGCAGACCTTTTACAGCTTTTTCCTGCTAGGGCCTTGTACGTTCATAAATGAATGTCATTCACTTTACGTATTTTTAGAGGTATATTAGGATAGAATCCTATAATTTTTATCAAAAGGTTAAAATAAATCTACAAAAACTGACCTTTTTCTGGTTGAAAAACACACAAAACCAATAAGGGATTAAATGAATTACACTCATCTATCCTTCCAAAAACACTCATTCTGAAAACAGTCTCATTTGTCAAAACTGCTTTTAATTGTGTCATAAGAAGAAAACAAACAAACAAACATAGTAGAGCAGGAAACAAAAAATTTTGTCTTAGTTGAGGCCAAAGTGGTTCCCATTATCTCAGCAGTAGGAATTTGTTTCTGAGAGCCACAACCTGAAATCATGCAAATCTTATTTGTGAATATCTTTTATACTCTAGGGCTGAAAACACTGAGCTCATCAGTGGAAATAGAAATGGAATTCATTCAGCAATAGTGATGTTTAAGTTTTTTTATTTTTTTTATTTTTTTCTTTCTTCATTATTTGTTTCCTTGGTCAGGATTTTACACATGGGGCCAGAATTTCACTAACCTGATTCTAATTGCTGGATGTCTCACTTTTCTCTCTTTTTATTTTTATTTTTCCTCAGAAGAGTGTTTTATAAGACAACCCAATGACCTGCAGGACCAACACTGTAATGAGTATACATTAAGGTTAATGAGCATGTAACAGGTAGAAAGGGGGGGTATGTTCTGACATAGGGTATGAGTGCACTGTCATTTTGAGCTTGAGATTTGTGTTTGATTTTATCTTTGATTATCAGTATCTGTTCCTGAGATTATTCTTCGTGCATCCTTCCTCTGGTAACTTTCTCTTTTGTACAATGTTCCAAAAATAATCTGGAAAGTATTTTATTACAAACATTTTTGTTCATAAACATGAACAGTTACAGCTTCAGTCTTCCTGAAAGAAAAAAGTGTTCCTTTTTATTCAGTGCTGCAAACTTGATGGTAGATCTTGCACACACCTGTAAACCTATAAGGCATATATCTTTGAGCCCTGAGGATTTGAAAAATAAACAAGAAAAATAAATCATGAGGAAACTGATCTGTGTGCTTAAGCAGGCCTCGAGGAGAATAAATTCCAAACTCAGGTTTCTTGTATAAGGGTAGAAATGGATCCCTTGTCAGCTGGGGAAATGAGGTCCCATAAGAAGTGGCTATGTCCAGTCTCAGTCTGTTGTCACATATGCTAAAACCAGCAGCAGATTCTAGCAAGATGTTGATGTTGCTCTTTAGAACAGCAGCAGAGTGCTCTTCACAGTGTTCCCCCAGAGTCACCCTACCCTACAAGTGCCAGATGGTGCTCATATCAAGTGCACAGACAGCACTAACCTGCCCCAACCTATGCAGATCTCTTCAGCTGAGGAGCAGAGATTTTCCTTAGGGTCCTCTACAGAGAAAAGGAAGAGAATTTACCTTCTTGGTGGCAGACTCACTTTCTTACCAATAATTTCTACAGCAGAAGTGGTTGTGCAAATATAGTCAATACTATCATTTAAAATCTCTTCATCCTGACAGGGATGGAATAGTAACTTTTGAGAATATTCATCAAGCAGCTTTCATGTACAGTCAGTAAGTAGAGCCTGAGAGGATGTGCTGGATCTACTACAGAAGATGTTCTTGTTCAGAAAATAATTGTGGTGGCCTCCAGAAGAAAAGTGAAATGAGGCTTCAGAAGTATTTCTGAGAAAGCATAACAAATTTTGAAGAATAGGAATCCTAGTGAAACTGAAAATACTAATCCAATGTATTCCATTTGAATAAGAATTAGTGACATCACTATCATAGAAACAAATTTTCATTTCCATTATTTGTAAGTTAATTCTTGCTGAGTAGGAGCAGTATAAAAAAGCAACAAAACTATTCAATCTTTTGATTTTATTTTCCTCAATGCGGTGTTTTTGAGATTCACCATATGCTGGGGCTCTAGTAGACTGTCTGAACATACTTTATCTGAATTACACAAAGATCCGACACTATAATAAGCTAATAATAACTTCAAATAGGTTATTTGTGATTGATTAATAGTCTTGGCAGTACTGTAATTAAAAACAAAATTAAATTTGGAAATATTATAAACAGCAGTATTTCAGCCTGGGTGACAAAAATAAATTCTCCTGTACATTTGAATTCACAGCATCACAGATATGATATCTTAAATTTATCTGTATGAGGCAGAATATCAAAATGTGAGTAGGTGCAAAGCATGGTGTAACTATAAATCTACATCCATTTAAAACAGCTAAAATATTTGGCCTAGTGACAATATATATGAATGACTATATGAACTACTGAATGAATTTATGTACATAAACAATTTCTGTCCAAAATTGCATTTATGTATCCAAAAGAAGTTCATAAAAAGCTTATCAACATGTCATCTTTGGAGTCTAGTTTTTCAAGTGAACATTTACGAGACCAAATATTTCTCATGCAAATATACTGGAAAGCAAATAAGAAAGAGAACAAATACAGTTTGTGGAAAGGTTTATCATTACCCACATATGCCCAAAGCATCCTATTTATTTATTTATTTATTTTGCTTAGACTGCGTGTATGGAAAGTGAAAACCAATATTTCCCTCTATTTCAGCACTTTCTGTACGTTAGAAATGTTAAAAATCTGAGACCATTTGAGCTTGTTCACAAATTATTTCTAGCTACTTACTCAATCAAAATTAATTTTCATCTATAAAATGCAATCCAACTATCTGCATTTTTTTTTCCTTTCCCTCCAGCATAACCAGGTTCTTTTAACATTTTCTCGATTGTTGCCATCCTTGTACTAGAGCTGTTACGTTTCCTGTTGTACCAGCAGTCACCTAAGAAGCAACATTTAGTTACATCCAATCTGTTTCTCTTTTACACATTGAACATGCATAATTCTACTAAGGTAATAACAAAGGAAGGAGTGCTATAAAATTATTTTCTATGTTTACTTTCATGCTTATTTAATAAGTAGTCTAATGTTTGTATTTTTTATTGTCTTATGTTGCATTAGATTTTTTTATTCTTGTTGTTTTTCAAGATTGTGTTGTTGTACAGTGTTAAAGAAAGGAAATTAATGAAATCTGAGTTGGGAAAATCTAAGCCTCTGGTGAGGAGGAAGATCCTGCTTGAATCTTGTGTTTCATTCTACCTTTTCCTGTGTTTGATGTGTATTTTCACAGCATTTTTGTTCAGAGATTTTTAAATAATAAAAAATGAGTTTGTGAAGTTATGCATTCAAGTGGAAGAAGTCTGAGTTTTCTTCTGGGAAATAAACCTGGATTCTGCATTTTGTGTGTGGCAGGTGTCATTTGTTTATAAAAACTTTCCTGTCTTTCCTTCTGGCTGATGTTCCTTTGTCCGGGTACAGTACATTTCTTGATCAGGTTTTTAAACACATGATCAGTACAAGTCACTTTAGAGCATGTTATTAGAGCTATTTCTTGCCTCTGGCTGATGTCCCAGAAGAAGATGATAAATCATTCGCTTATGCTACAGAAGGGAAAAAAAATCGATGTTCAAAACTTCCATGGTCAGCTTTACACAGGACAACTAAACTCTACAGTGACAAAATACTGATGATGTCATCAATAAAGTGAATTAATGCTGTGAATGACTAAGAAACATGAACTGCCTTGCAGAATGTTGTAGAATATGAAGAAAAGTTTTGGAGAATTAAGCTGCAAACTCCAGCAGTTTTAGGATTCTAAGAGCAAGGTGAGATTCATCTTTAAGAGGTAATGCTAGAGTGTACTGTTAACTTATTTACAAGCAGTGGATATACACAGGCAGTGACACAATCAAGTACTGGGACTTTTTCTCTTCTGAAGGCTACTGGTGAAGCCTATAGTAATGCAGTTATGTATAGATGTTATGTATTATGAGTACTTGAATTTATAGAGCATTTTCTGTACTTACTGATTTCTATAACTGAATTTCAGCATGCAAATAACCAGTGAAATTCAGATGTCTCACCTTTAACTATCACAACTGTGCCAGTATCACATTCACACATTGCACGTAAGGGCTTGAGGAGGAAACAGGCTTACATGCTACTCTTTGGAGTGTACAGTCCTGCATGGAGCTCACACATGGATAAGGTGGGAATTATGTCTCCTAAGTATCCCAGATACCTTGATACAGATATAAGTAGACTGGAAATGCTCCCAATTTTGCTTGATAATAAAGACAAAGAGGAATTGCAGCTCAAGATACCTACAAACCTCCTGCAGCCCCAACTAGTAGCAGGGCTAGCTAGGAGGCGTGCTCTGTGTGTAATATCTTAGATCCAACAGCATATCAGCAAGGTATGCTGTGGTCAGTGAGTACTGCTTGCTGTGTTCTTCATCAACTGTAAAACACTGGCAATTAATCAGGTTAATTTCATGTCATTAATTACAATTTCAGATTCAGGATAGAGAAAAAAACAACAGCACATTTTTTAATAAGAAGTCCAAAAAGTAATAACATTACTGAGGAGTTAAAGACAGGGTATAACTTCAGGGTGAGCTGGTTTGTTTAAGTCAAGATGAACAAACATTATCTGTTATACAGTAGAATGTCCTGCTCAGGAGAGGAATTAGATGATGAAATACACAATTTTTTTCTTAAGATTTTGTGATCCCTTGAGTATCCAAACCACTAAGCCAAGAAAAATATCCCTAGTAGGTTAATATTATGGAATAGGACGATTAATCACACATACATTCATTTCATGCAGTAACTGAAAAGCTTTGAATTACTTACCCTACAGAAAAATACATCAAAATTTAGATGAGCAAGCAGCTGATATGCTAAGTGTGAAGCATGAGAAAGTTGCTCCTCAGAGCAATTTTAAGCTCATGAGGAACACATATCTTTGATTCAGGTACCACGCTTAAAGTACACCAGGAAATGACCAAGGTGAGATCAAAATCTATCCTGGATGAAACATAAACACAGACAGAGGATAGAGAAGGGGAGATGCAATTCTTGTAATCTGCTGTTTACTGTTAAAAGAGATTTTTTTTTTGTTCAGTGCAGAGTGCATCAGCAGAAGAGGATCACAGTTACTTCCTATCCTAGCATTAATCTAATGGATATTGGGAATCTGAGTATCTAGAGTGGGTTGCTCTGGCAAAAATCTGACAGCATATGGAAAGAGAGGAGTAAAATATCTAGTAAAAGTCAGGAAGCTATGGGGATGGTTTTGATAAAATTATCTGCTGTCCTGCAAGTTGTTGAGCTCCAGGGTTTTGGATAAAATAGCACGACCCTAAGTGTTCAGAATATTTTACTTCTAAAGGAATTTATTTAATTGGAATTGAAGTGAGACATTCCGTTCTTTTAAGATGTAATTAAGCAATGAGTGAAAAAGAACTGATGTTGATCATATTTGCCAGACTTTATCCCAGCTTGATACAGAATTTGAGGTGATTAACTCATGCATTAATATCAATATGGTCTCTATAATTTAATTGTTGTTCCTACCTAAAAGTCCAGGGTATTCCCACAGTAATCTTCACACTTTGAATGCTGAAGCATTGCCTTGCAAAGATTTTCAGAGAACTTAGGAAAATGTTCTTGTGGAAAATCCTGATGGATGATCTTATGAAAGGAGATGAAGTTCAGAAATGGAGTAATAATGAGAAGATAAAATACAAGTTTGCTAAAATGAGCTGATTAGAATCAGCGACTGAGAAATCTCACTGTATTCTAGACTTTCATCTCCAAATATTTATATGTGCACTTGTAATATCTATATAATATATCTGTTGGTATCTACATAAATATAGATACACATGTAGATTTTTTGTGTTTGTGCATATCTAAATTCTGAATACATAAAAAGAAATGACTTTTTGATACTAGATCAGAAGAGCTGTGGTTTGGTAGAATTTGAAAAAAAAATTGACTAATTTTCAAGACTTTCAAGACTGAAGATGCTTTTAGTAAATTCTTTCAGGAGTTGTAAATCTGTGTTTAATCTTCATTTTTCTCAGTACATTAGAAACCAAAATATACCTTTCTGTTCTATCTAGGGTCAGTGTTTGTGAAGATGATTGTACCATTTGCCATACATTCTCTGCTTTTTATAGAGACTGTATAGATATGAAGCTGCTTAACCATGGATTATGTGCTATCTCACGGAAATATTTTGCTTTGCCTTGTTCTCTACCTTTTTTAAAAATGTTAATAATCTCTGTTTTGGGCACATATTTCCCAAGTATCTTTCAGAATAAACTTAATGGACTATGTACAGTCTAAATTGCCCTGTTTGGGCCACCAAGTGCACCTATTTACTTCCTCATGCACTCTTATGTAATCAAAAAACATCATGTAACAGAGCTTTGTGTTATCACATAGTCAAATCTTATTTTTTATTTGTTAGTTTGATATGGTTATCTTGGACTATACTATAATCAAGCATGGGTTTTTTGGATGTATACCAGCTCTATCAAAAGCATTAATTCTGTTGAGATCTGAAATTCTTTCACCAACATAAAAACATGGCTGACAGCATTCCTAGTCTGAGTCCTATTTAAGAAACTATCCCTAAACTCTAAGTATGCGAATTCTTGACTTTTCCTGTGAAGAAGGCTCAGTCTCTAAGCATCCCAAAGGATCTCAGATCAAAGTCCAAGGGGAAAAAATAGAAACCTCCAGGGTAGATAAGTTAGAGACATTTGAACTGCTAACGATTTTAATATTTGGGGAATATTGGAAACTACATTTGCAGAGATCAGTTTATATACTCAAGCAAAATATGTTGCAAATTGTGAACTGTCTTAGCTAACTAAAATAGTTCAAATATGGTAACAAGAGGCTTGTGAGAACCAGGATTATGAAGACTAAGATGATTCCATTTTGGCGAGTTCATCCTTCTTTCCTTCACTCTCCAGATGCAGAGGAGATCTGGGTGAGTTTTACACCTGGACCTTAGCTGACCAGTCGCTGAGGATGAGTTCCAAGTGATGTCAGCATTTGGCTGACCCAAAAAGGACAGAAAACTTGTCATATACACTCTAAAAGGCAGAGAGGTCTGGCACGTGAATGGCATGACATTTTTCCTTTCTCTGAAGGAAAAAAACATTTATTAATTGGTTCATAGATAAGAAAATTTTGCTCTTTTCAATTTACTATTTTTCTTTTCTGTTTTTAATTTTGCTCTTCTAGCTGTCTGAAAAGTTCACAAAATTTATTGTATTTAGTGATTAATAGGTTCAATGAGAAAAATCTGGGCTCTATTTAAATTACAGACTGAAGTTTAAATATTTAAGAGAATATCTATAACATCTGTGTATCTAATACATTACCTCTAAATTTGCTGTGTATGATTTTTTGGTTCATGACGTGAATGTTGTTTTGTGGAATAGAATTAAAACTAATGGAGGATATAATACTTAGTCTTCACTTCTGAGTAAATAAAAAATAACACTGAAATATTTTTATCACTGTTATAGCAAGTTACCTTGCTGAAGAAACAATGCAATTGTGTTTCAAAGGTAAAAGTAATAAAATATATTTCTGTCAGGGATGTGGATTTTTGTCAACATCTGTTTGTGTTATTATTGGCATACTAAATAATTATGGGTTATTTTAAAATATTTTAATTGCCATAGTTAGTAAACGTGAAGTTTTAGCAGATGGTAAGCCTTCAATTGTACAGTAGTAGATAGTGTAACTTGAAACTGTTGAGAGGAACAGAGACTGGAAGTCCTTTTTGTTGAGAATGATGTATGAGATCATGCAATAATACTGATAAGAATTTTTGTCATTTTTCAAAGAACGTGTAATAATCAACAAAATGGAGACTGGGCCACCAATAATAGCTGCTGCCCTGTTTTATTCCTGTGTTGTGTGTTATTTCATAGCTTCTGTAGCCAGACTTCCAGTAAATTCCAGTAAATCCAGCGCAACTTTTTATGGCGTAATGATGATGCTGTACAAACTGGACCAGTGTGGAATCTTTCTCTTGCCCAGGCTGCTTTACCTTTCTTTAAGTTGCGTGGTTTGTTTAATGTTTGAGTAACAGAGAAGGATAGAGAAGTTACTTTAGTGTTAATGTCCTCCAAAATGCATAAGAAGCTGAAAAGTTTTCTGAATTCCCATAATTTTAATTTCATAGATCCACACTTGAGCTACTTAAGACTACCAGAACATGCCCTGGCAAAACCTTTGTATTTTTCTACTATAAACTAAGCATAAATTCAGTGGTAGATGACAGATTACTTCATATACCATGCAAGCAAGCCCAGACAATAGCTTTAGCCATGACTGATTGCCTTGCTGTAACCCACTTTATGTTAAATGTATTCTTGCTGTTCAA
Organism: Oreortyx pictus; assembly: GCA_036925125.1. Classification (NCBI taxonomy): domain Eukaryota; kingdom Metazoa; phylum Chordata; class Aves; order Galliformes; family Odontophoridae; genus Oreortyx; species Oreortyx pictus. The sequence continues at coordinate 59,608,097 of JAUPFR010000003.1, forward strand.
TTCCACAACTGTAATTTTGTTCTTCTGCACTGCTCAGCCCTCTGTGGACTAACCAGGTTCCTTCAGTAATGATTTCTTTTCTATTGTATTGTTTTCTGCATAATCAAGTTGGTAGGTAGGGGTTTAGGTGACACAGCCATCTGTCAAGTTCATTTGCTCTGAAAATGCAAGAAATAATGGCCTCTACAACTTGGGGCTATCTGTTATAAAGGAAGAATATCAGCTTTTACCCTGCACCATCTTCTCATCTCTTCAAATTATCATTTTTTTTTCTACTTTCTATATAAAATACATAAGGTTCTTTTGACATGACTGATTGGTGAAAAAGAAAGCTATAGCATGTCCACCATGTATTGCAATTTATGCAAGCAATCCAATTAAGGAGAAGTAGCTAACATTCAGACTAATGTGCCTGTCGTGAAACTAAAGAGACTGCTACAGACTGCTCCGCTCAAGTGTTATCAATGCCGGTTCTCTGACACGCTAACTGCTTCCTTCTTGAAGTTTGCATAATGTGCAAATGTAGGGGAGTTTGTGTGCCACAGAGAAAAGGGAAAACAGTTATTCATTTTCCCTCTAAAATAAAATGCCCATAATAAGGAGCCCTTATCAAATTGTATCTGTTTGCTGAAATGACATGCAGTTGGTGAGGAAAGACATAAAAAGCTGCTTGTGGGTGCTCGACCTTTTTCAGATATAGCTCAAGGAGGCTGGAATAATCCAGGAACTATCCCACATGTGTGTGTGTGTGTAGGGAGAAAAGTTGGCTATAAGGTAGAATGAGCTTTTCCCAACATGGTGCTTGTAGAACTAGAAAAATTTGAGTTCCTTTAGTGTGTTAGGCATACGTGACAATCCAGGCATCTTGACCAACTGGTTATTGATCATACTAAAATGCAGAAAAGGCCCACAAATATTTCTACTTTTCTTAGACTTCCAATGGACTGATTTCCTAACCAGAAAGCCACTTAGAGATGCCATTAAATGGTACTAGAAAACATGGCATTTTCTACTACAATGAAAACAATTATTGCATGGGTTGTCACACTTTCATCACACTTTTATCTCACTTTTACCATACAAATTCCTTCAGCAGTCACCTCTCAGGGCCACTAATATAAGATGAGACTTCGTGCTCTATGAAAGATTTTGTGACAAGGAAAAACTGCTGTAGTTTAAAACAAGTTAAAAATGAATCTGAGCAGCAAGTTTAGAAAGTGTTAAATCCATTAATGAAAATAGCATTAATAGCCACCTACTGAATATTTCCAAAATGTCAAGTTAACCTTAAATTTTTGCTGAAAATTAATCAAAACTGCAATATAAAGATTGCAGAATTTACTCAGCACCGTATTTCTATTCTATGGTGCTTAGCTTGATGTCCATTACATTGCTGCTGTGCAATGCCTTTCATGCAGAATTGAAAATAATCCTTTCATCTTATCTTTAAAGTGTGCTTTGCCCATCATTGTCACAGAAGTTGAGCATGGAAAGTCATACTGATTCAACAAAGAATTAATTTTTCTATCTACAGCTTGCATCTACTGCAGGGTGGTTTTGCTATTTAATCATGGAGTGATATTTTCTGCTCCAGATAAGAATATTGTTTCTGGGATCAGAATTTAAACATTTCTGAATTTCACAAGACCTTGCACAATGTATTTAGAATTAGATTTAAAGGTGGCTTTGAAAGTGTAGTGAAACTTTATTTACCTAGACTATTAAAATATGGGTTAAATGCTTATTACTCTCTTTCAGAAAATTTTCTTCTGCGCATAGAATGAGTCATTGTGACTTGTGTATATTAGTGCTTTTCTAGAAATTATTTCTGCTGACTTGGTCAAAAGGCACTCATTTAGTGCCACACTGCGTTACTGTGTTCTTCGTTTAGAGACAGAATTAATCTTAGGAAATATGAAGTAGGCCAAAATTCAATCATGGGTGTAAGTGGAAGTCCATCATCTTTATCTTAAAAGAACAAACATGGGAAGAGAAAAGCATCAACAGTCACCAACAAATATCTTAAATCCCCTGAGTTATTTTTGCCTGCAACTTAAATCTTTTAAAGGTTTTATAGGTTAAATTGTATTGTACTGTTCTTATTGGTCAGAATTTCTAGTTGGATATGACATCTCGATTTTTGCATTTTATGCCTCAAATATTTTGTGAAAAAAATAAAAACAACATCTAAGTGATTTTAATGTGAAAAAACATTATCCTTAATTTTCCCTTTTTTTTGGTGCACTGTGAAACTCACATACTGCTCTTATCTAATTGAGTTGTATGTTGCAAACTTTTAAACTACCTATAAACAAAAGCACCTCTTGTTGGAATCTGTTGTCTAAATTATAAAATAAAACTAAAGATGGGTAAATAGAGCTTAGTTTAGAGAAGTACTAACTAGAATTGGACTAAAAGTGGACCAGAAAATTAAATAGCATAAAATAGTAAAATGCTGCACTGAAAATTGCAGTGGTTGAAGAACAAATATAATTTACTTATAGAGTCTGGTATATAGCTCCACTAAAGAGACTGACAGATGCTTAGATGTGTGGTGGAAGTAGAAGCAGTAGAAATAACTAGAATGAGCAGTAAATGAAAGATGAAGTGCCATTCTGGATTACTTATTTGTCCATTAGTTGTTTAGGACTGGTTGTTCAGTTACACATAGTGCATAGTTTTACTGTGCTGAAAATGTAATTCTTTTCTTGACTGTGGATCGCCAAACTCAATCAGGCTGTTCAGGTTGCTTATACATTCACAAGCAAAATTGTATGCCGAATCTCTGACTTCTACTTTCCAGAGTGTTTGACAAACAGTGCTGAAAATGTGTGCTCTGGCTTTTTATATGAAATTAATTCAAGGTCTTTTCTCTTTGTTTAATATATATGACATATGCCATAAGATTGAGCAGCCACACTGAAAGAATCACTATTCAGTATTTCCTGAGTTTAAAATGATTTATTTTGCTGTTAATATTTCATTTGGATTTCAGATTAATTTGCTGGTATTAATGAATTATCAAATGAATTAGTTTACTGTCTGACAACCAAAGCTTTTACTGAGAGGTACTCCAAAACTGAAGAAAATAAATTCACAAAATCTAAGGGATTTCTGAGAAAATGCTAGGGTTATTCCTGGAAAAACAAATTTTTTTCAACACCTTTTCATTGAACATTTGAACTTATTCCTTAAGAACCTGTTGAGTGCATAATTGTAAAAAGCACAACAGCAACAAAACAACAAAAAAACAGACATAATCAAGCAATTTTTTATTTTTTGTTTTTAATTTTCACGGGTTACAGCTGTTGATTACAAGAAACTCAACAGAGTAAGGTAGGCTCTTTTTTTCCACTGAAAAATCCATAATGACTATATGTTGTGGATATATCCCAGGTGTATAGAATACCATATTCAAGTTCTGATTATTACTTTTATTTTTTTTTTAAATAAGACAGAACTTAAAACATTGCAGTAACTACATTTGGCAGTCAGTGGCAATAACAGATTTAAGGTATTATAAGGTCCTAACATCTCTATGTTTTTAGTTAGAAGGTAGATATTTTTCTCAGTAGTTTTTAAGTAATTTTATGAAATACAATTTGAAATGACATTTGAAGTTCACACTGATCAGAAGACACATGCATTTTCCTAGAACCTCACAAAAAGATTATAAACATGGATTCATCATATTTACAGCAACAATCATTCCATACCCACTGCTGTTTTCTCATATTATCAGTTAGCAAATAGAGCTAATATTTGCTAGTAGAATATTTTTATGGACTAATTGTCACAGATCACTTTGATGCCTCTTCCAATTTTTTTAAGTTACAGGAGTAGCCCAAAGTACACTGAGTTGAACATGTTTGATCACATAATGTATATGCTCTGATATAATGAAACATAACTGGATGCCAACCCGGTGCTATTAGTGAAGGAAAATGCTATTATTTCTTTGTAATGCATCTGCTCACAGAGGGATTTTTAAGGCCTTTGGGATCATTGATCTATTAGGCTGAGGACTAGATGTTATTTTTCATTAAAAAAAAAAAGAATTTTTATATAAAGAAAACATATTATTTTCTCTATAATAAATGATTGAAATATTTTTCTCCAGTCTCGTCTTTTATAATAAAATGATATGACTGAAATAAAGCTAATTAAATGGAAATAACTTTAAAATAGCAAATTTCACTTTCAAGATAACATTTCAAAGTCTATTTTAATTTCATTTTTTTAATGCAGAATGTCATGAAAAAAAAGATTTCCATGAAACACAATCTTTTGATGAATTTGTAAATAGGAGTGAGAGTTTGCTTTTCCTAGTTTTAAAATTTCATTAAAATCTGAAAAAAGATGTATGTCATTTTTCATGTACTATTTCAAGAAAGTTTTACTCTAAATGTATTTATTTTGTGTGAAATAACAGTTTTCACCATTTCTGTATGAAATTTAGAATCTTTTGATTTTTAGCAGAGTTCTATCCTTTGTGCAGAAGAAATTTCTAGTACGAGTAAGCTGTGATTTTCTGTGTGAAACACATTCATGAAGAGAAATTTTGTCAATGCATTATAGTGCTATACCCTGAGTAGTCAATGTAAAACAATGTAACATTTCAATAATAATTTTCTGCTGTCTTTTTGCAAATTGGAGGTTTAATTGACATGCATTGAACATAATCAAGTGTGCCCTCCTGCTTAGAAAGAAAGATATAACTGGTCACTGAGTAGATGACTTGCTGCTTTCGTGAAAAACAGCAGCTCCTGACTCTGCAGAGTTCAAAATCCAGTAGGGTCTACTGTCTTCCCCAGGATGCTGTGGCTTCCAGCCTTGTGTCTAAGAAAATATCTACATGTTGTTTCTGGCCTTCTGATTGCGGATATAGAACCTGAGCTGTAGTCTGCTGGCACACTGGGATGGATATGCAGAATTGTAGATTATTCATATTTGGTACTGAAAGACATATATTACCAAGCAAGTCTGAATCTCACTTATTTCCTACTTTAGGCATATGACATTATTTTCAAAAACAAAACTGCAAGATGTAGTGAACCGCAGTCAAAAGAAGCCCAAACTGACTACTGCAAACAACCTGCTGGCTTCCCTTACATTAATTTCACTTCTGAGTCAAAAGCTACCCCACTTGTCTTTGCTCTTCTATGCTGCAGATTGAGTGTAGAAAGGCAGTGCACTCAGAGGAATTGGTATTTAGAGAACAACTCAATAGGGAGCACAAGGCTGGAGGTTTAAGCAACACGCCTCTACAAACCCAAAAAAAGATATATTTGTGTTGTCAAGATCTACGTAATTTTGAGGACAGTAAAAGATGCTTCCCTGGAAATAGAAATGTGTGGGTTTAAAGCCTATCTAGTTTGGATTAAAGATGCCAAAGTTGTCAAAGGAATGGAGATAAGAAAAAAGTCACTGAACTCATATTGAGTTTTCATTGAATCTTACTATGAAAATGCAGCTAAATAAGGACAAGTACAGTGAAAAATAAGAAAATTCAGCGGCATGAAAAATTCTGGCAGTAGTATGTTACAGAGTTTTACTGACATCATTGCCAGCTCTGCATATATGTACATGACAGTTTGGCTTTTGTAAGTAAAAATAAATAGGTCTCAAACATATGCAATAACTTTAATATAAATTTTCATGTCATGATTTCCTTAAACTGTTTTTTTATTGTAACAGTTTTATGTGTCTTTTCAGTATTTGATTATCTGAAGGTCTATAATTGTTCTTTCTACAAAAGGGTTAAAAGTGGTATTTTGTAAAATACAGCTTTATAGAAAAAGCAATAGTGAGAAAGCATACTAAATTTCGCAAATTTTGGCATAAAAAGAAGTCTCCATGGTTACTAGTAGTTATTGAAGATCATGGCTCAAAACCCAACCTATGATAAGCTGGTCTCCTAAACTAAGCTGCATCTTACAGTCCTGTATGTTTTACTAGTGAGATAATTGTTCTCTGTTGTTTGGCTGTTAAAATGAAATGCTACGTTGGTCTAACTTTTCAAATTTTTGATCTGAATTCAGGATCAAAACAGCAAATTTCAGAGACTGCTTGGAATACGTCAGTCCACCAAGCCCTATATCTTAAAAAGAATTTCAGTTAATTCTCACTGTTCCCCTCCAGATAAAATTCCTGTTACTTTAAAGGACCATCTGCCACAATAATGAACAGTATTTCAAGCAGGGTCGGTTGCTTGACATTTGTTTTTAAAATACAGGTTTTATTTGCTTTTAATTTTGATGCACCTTCTTTGCTCTGAAGTTTCCTTTGTCACACACCTTATTTTTGCCTGATTTCTTTTTATTTCAACTTAGGTTTCCAGCTTATACTTTCAATATTAAAAATTGCCAAGATTCTTCATTTCAGATGATACATCTGCTTTGTATTTTAGAAAAGAGCTGAACTAGAAAATCAGCCTGATTTAGCTGGATCTTCATAAGCTAACACAAACAGCAACCCATTATTAATATTGAATAAATTACATTTTTCATATACTAACACATAGTTATGTAGGCTGAGGAAGTCTAATTCAATCAAAGAGTATTTTGTCCCCCCATAACTTTGAGTGCTGAGCATATTGAGGGTAAGAAATCTCCAGAGAATAACCCAATAATTTTGCCGCAAGGCAAATCGTACAATTGAAAAAGTCAGTTCACCTAGTCTATCATTGCAAAAGATTTACCCAGACAAATGAAAGAGGGAAGAACGAGAAGAAAAAGATGGCATGCCTGAAATGAGTAGAAAAAAATTGACTAGAGTTGAAAAGGAGATATTTCAGGTAAATTAGAGGCAATATGGGAGGAAGAATGAGAATGGGAATGGAAAAGTGCCAGGCAGGTGAGTAGAGCACAAAGGTGAATTAGGGAAACTAAATACAAGATGCTTAGTTGAAACTTCAAATATCACATAGGAATCTGGGAGTGGGTGATGGTGATTGTTCAGTTGAATTTAATGACATATTAAGTCATTAATACTGATAATGGTGAAGCTTAGGAAAAAAAAATCATCGTATGTAATTTTATTAGAAATTAAATTTGAAAAGAAATTTGGAAGAGATAGCATGCCTGAAAGAGAAGATTTGATCTGTTTGGTCTGTGCTATGAGTGTATGCATTCCTTCTAACAGACCACTTGAAGGGTTTTTCTTTCTTTAAGTCTAGGAAATTACAGCAAACATGTACAATGGATGATAAAAAGATTTCTTCTAGTTCTGACTAACCCTACTATTTGTTTTGTTAGTCCAAAATAACACATAATACAAGTAGACTTGTGTATTTGTGCAGGCTTGTCTACATGTATTAATCGCAGATACCTCATTATATCTCTGTTCATTTTGCGTGCCATTGATTATGGAAGGACTCTGTCAAACTTACCACAGACCTCTCTTTTCACCTTGCATTCCCTATTGCTCACACAGTCTGTAGTATGCATCACTTTTTGAAAATAACTTTCTAGTTAATTTTTCTCTTCTAAAAACTCAGGCCTACATAGTATATAACCAAACCCCTGGAATAAAGGAACAAATGTTCTGTAGGGCTTATTTATTACCTTTGTATCAATTCTCCAGTAAAGGTGCAATTTGACTGGAAAATTTTCATGATTCGGATAGCTACAAGTTCATGAAGAATATGAAAAATGCATTGGCACAGAGATTTTCATGAATGTTATCATAATAATGATGCCAAGGGAACCTAATCAGCCTAGAACAGATCTAATAGGTCACAATGATTGCACGTGGGAGAGAAGTGTTTGTTGCAAACACACTGACAGAATTTTATTTTTTACAGAATAGAAGGAAAACACTATTCTGACAGCAGGGCCCCTGAGAATATCTATTTTTGTTCATTGAGAAATAACTTTTTTTGGAAGGACTAGAACATAGAATATCATCGTTTTTGATTGCTTTCCTTTGAATAAATGTCAAGAAATCTTGGGGAAGGTGGCAGAATCTATTAAAAAAATTCTTTTTTTCATTAGTATTGGCATAAGTTCCATAGCAAAAGATGCAGTATTGTCAGTTCACTTTATTTCCCTCACAAATTTTCAGGAAGTTGGGTAACACTCAGACAACCCAATAATCTCCCACCTGTAGAGCATTATTATAATGTACAGAACAGCAGATTTATGACTTGTACTGGAGACAAGCATGAAACTATATCTTTTACTGAGAAGGCCTCTGTATAAGATGAGCTAATGCATTATTGTAGCCTAACATACTTGTTAGCTATTTTCTTTCCCGAATTAAAAAATTGAATTATATACACTCAGTCTAGTTACTGAACCTGTAAAGTTTATTAAAGTTTATCGACCATGTGTATACACTTCAGGATTTAGGTTCAATTGCTTCTTTCAAGCTGGAACATTGAATTAAGATGCAGTGCCTTGCTGTGGCTCTCATGGACTCCAACTGAGCTACAGGTAGCAAAAGTCTCCTTCAATTAGACATAATCATCACTCACAGTCAATAATTGTGCTAAAGGCTGCTTTCAAATCTGTGAGGGATTCGCATTTAATGTACTGATTCAGCTTGTCTGAGCCAAATTCACTGTGTACTGAAACCAAAGCAATTTAGTTCTTGCCTACGGCCCTTTTGGCAGTTCATCTAGTACTGAGCACTGTAAGGACTGTGAGATACAATTTAATCTGAGACATCTGTGCACAGACAGGACCTTTTCCGTAACAGAGAAAGACTAAGTAATGGCTGAGCTGTAGTTTTATGTGAAGAAGTAAGTCTTATCTCTCCTCTGAAAAATAAAGCATTTAAGATATAGTAGAAAGCCAAACCAAAAAGGAAAAAAATAAAGAAAAAAAAAGGGAATAAAAAAAAATCCTTGGATTTATGAAATGCACACTGAGGCTACTAACAGATTTCCTTGCTCCTAACCACATAAAGCACTTGAGCCGTGATCCTTGGATTAACCATTTAAAGATATTATACTTATCATCAGCTGCAGCTGACTGGGAAAATCTTTATTAAATATGAAAGAGAGATACTTCACTGCTTGTAATTTTTGTTCAAATATCAAAATTTCCATTGCATGTATTTTTTCTGACTTGCTATGTTATTAAGGAAATTACTTTAATATATATATCCTTTATAATTCTGGTTCCAAAAAGGCTTGCTATTTTCATTAAAGGGTTAAAATTCCTGCATTTTCCACACACTTGATTGCATACAAGATTTTGATGACAGAAAATGGAAATCTAATAGAATGTGCTAACTCTTATGGACTTATACTTGCCTTTTTTTTTTTTTTCTTTTTTTCTGAAATAATAACAAAGATTTTAAAAACTGTTGTTTTGGGATATTCCTTCAAAATTTGTTTTCAAAACAATTTTTTAATATGAACGCAAGTCTGAGAGCTGATTGGAAAGGTGAAGTCAGATCTATGTGATCTGCAAATCTTCAAGACACTGCCTTTTGTCGTAGACCCTGCTTGTGTGAGACAAGAATCAGCGACGCACCATTCCCTGTCTAATACTTGTTGGACAAAAGCATAGCTGGAAGGATAAATCTTTATCACAGAAAATTCTGAAATTGTGAAGTATAAATGCTTGACCATGAAATATAATTGTGTAAAAGTACACTGTTAAACTTCTGTACTGAGGATCTGATTTTGAAGTTTTAAGAAGCAGCTGAAGTCTCCATTAATGTTAACTGACACATCAAACTCAATCTGCAAATTCTTTAAAACAGATAATACAAATATGTTTCCAAACAGTGATTAAGTATTCTTTGAGATTTAAATTATTAGTCAAGATTTGTAGCCTTGCGTAGAGTTGGAATTAATAAGAATTTCTGTTGTTAATTTCCTTTAACAACCAGTGTAGCCCATTGTCTTGTTTATATGCTATCTTGAGTTATCTAATGAATCATGAATCATACAGTGCAGGCACTGCACTACTTGTGCACCTCATTTAATTTCCTGAATAGATTTAACTGCAAGGATGGGATTCCGTGACATCTGGAAATAGATCAGCATGCCTACCATCACAAACCATTAAATCGAGGAGATAATAACAATATTGCAGATGCGGACCTAGAATATCTCATTTGAAGGTCTTTGCTGACAACCTTCAAATTTTTGCTTGCTTTTACATCACCACCCTATGGCTGTTAATTTTTCATTGCTGTCAACTTAGATGCCCAATTCAAGAGGGAAAAAAGAAAGAATAAGGATATCCTGAAAAAATTGCATGTTTCCTTTCTTGTGAAGAAAGTCCCTAAATCTCACTAGTACACTTACCAGAAGGAAAAAAATAAAAGAACAAAAAGCATAAAAAATCAAAACAGCATAAACTAATGTTGGGTCTGAGCTGTAGCACTTCGGGGCAAGACACTGACTATTCATGATAGCTGCACTTCATGAGAAAGGATACTTCGTTCATGGTTAGACTTGCTTTATATTAAATATCTATACTGATCTTTGGATTACAACTTAAGAATTAGGAGAGTGTGAAGAAGTAAAAAGGCTTGTTTCCTTTTATTCAAAAAAAAAAAAAATAGAGACTGCAAAAGTATATACTGCTATGTTTTCATTGTCCTTCTTTATTCATCAGGACAGAGAAGATTTTCATGTGCAACAATGGCACAAGGAAAATATTCAAACAAAAGAAAAAAACATCTATAAACCAAACCAAGCCCAAGAATTTAACCAGAATTTTCAATGTTGCTCCTTATACTATTAAATGACTGTTTTCCCCCCAGAAGAGTCCTGCACTAGAAGAGAAAAGAATTCCACAAGCACTACCCTGTGGATCTGAAATTCCAGGAGATTATTTGCAGTAGTAAATTAATGCAACAAAAGGTCAAATACGTTCCACATTCACCTCATTATTGAATGATAACAAAATGTCAGGGCAAAAAAGAAATATTCACTTCATCAGTTTTCCAAAGATGACATATCTGTGTTTTGACATGAAAATTATATATGTTTTAAAACTTTTGTAATAATGAAAGTATAGAAGTGGGAAAATTCTAGGGAAAAATTTTTACTGAACATTTTTTTCAGTTATTGCAAACTTTTGTTGAGTAATATGCTCAATGAATATTGTTATATCCACTACAGACCTAGTCAAATACTCAGAGGAAAAGTCATTGAATAATTTATTTAATGAGAAATGACAAAATTCACTGAATAATGTATTCACAGTGCAGAACTCAGCTCTAAAGTTTTTCTTGAAAGATGTAGAAAATTATTTCAGTGCATTATTTTCTTAAAGCTTTGTCTTTTATCCTGCTTTATCCTGAAAGCCAACACAGTTCTGAGTTTAACCATACTTAAATGATGATGTTAAGAAATCTTCCAAAGCTGTTGAGTTTGACTTCTCTCCTTCGTACATTCTCCAGAATTTCTTGCATAATTTAGGAGCCAAAAAGTCTTTAATCCTCTAGAATCTATTGTAAACCTTGTGAAATGCTATAGAATAATTTTCTTATTGGAAACATAGTTCTCATAATTCATTTTATATATAAATGGACACAATAATGCATTTTCAGATGTTCAATTAACACAAATCTTCACATCTCATTTATGCTGATAGTACATTGAAAAATCCTTACATTCCAAAAGCAAAAGCAAACTTGAAATCAAAACTCAGTCCTTTTGAACTCCATTTGTACACTCTAGATATTAAATGTTTAAAAAACAAACTACAAACAAACAAAAACCAAAATCAGAACAAATAGCAAAACCAAGCAATCAAATGAAAAGAATCCAGGACCGCAAACTTTTCTCTTATCCAGACAGTGAACATGCAATGTCAGACTGAGCTGAAGAAAGGAAAGATGGACGAGACATGCCACATTTCAGTAATGGACAATGTTATCAGACAAATGGGTTGTAAACATTGGCTTGAAAATGTTAAACTCATTCTACATAAGAAGGGACTAGTTCAATGATAAGTAGCTGCATTTTTGAGATTCATATAATTTCTGTGATGCCACAACAGTGCTAACACTATTACAAAGATCATAAAGATGAAAGTAGCTAATCTTCAGGTTAACTGTAATTGGAATACTGAAAAATAAGAGAAACAGCAACTAACTTTAATGTGTAATAATACCCTTATCATTTAGGTCAGGTCTTGCTAATTTGTTTGTTTACTATAAGCATCAGTCATTTTTTAATTCTTGTGTGTAGCACGCTGTACTCTTTATTGCCTGGATGAAAACTAATATTCAAACTTTATGTTTTTAATGAGAAAATTTTAGTTTAATTGCTTACAGCTTAACCTATTTCTGACATCTTCCCTTGTCAGCTCCAGCTTGGAACTCGAGACCTATCTGCAATATGCTTTGTATTTAGATAATTCACCGTGCACATTTTATCCATGTAGGATTGATACACAGGTTTTTGTAGTAATTATACAATTATTGCTGAACTTTGGCAACAAATCTAGGCCAAATGAAACAGAAAGCCATAAAATAACTTCACTAATTTCTGTTCAAAGGAAAAAGTTAGAGACTGCTATAAGTTGTTTTACTCATTTCTGCAGCAAACAGCTATCCCAACCACAGTCACCAGTGAATCTTATTTGGGTTTATTGTGGTGTGATCAAACCACATGATGAAGAAATGCATTTTGTAACAGAATTAATCTCACCTAAGATGAATTGCATGTAAGTTAGAAGTCTGTTCTGTATAGTCTGGTCGAGGCCTTCCTTACAGACAATCAGGAGATACAGAAGTTGCCTAAACAGAAAGACTAGACCTACAAGTCAACTGTTGCTTGTTCTAAGAGCAGAGGAACTCAGCCTGAAGTTCTCACTGTTGAGCGCCCACTCATAGCATAAAACTCTACTGCCTTCCACACCCGGCAATGGTCAGTAACTTTGTTACAAGCAACACTTGGGGAGGTATGAAAATTCCTTTACTCTTTCGGCCGTAAGATTGGATGCTCTAACTTACAAATCATACAGATAAGGTGGCCTTTGTTGTTTCATGTGCTGTACAATATATTTTCTGTTTTACAACCATAATCTAACAATCTTTTACTAGAACATCACAGTTTTCCAAAACATTAAAATTATTCAATTTGTTAAAGAGTAAATGTGGAAATTTCTCATGTTACTCTACAGTAAGGCAATTTACTTCAGCTTGTGCCACTATTAACCTGATGCTGGAGGGAAAATGACTATTTTCCATGTAAGTATATAAAAATCTCTCTGTTTCCTTTATGAAATTCACAGAAAGATTAGCAAGAGGCTAGTTAGGATCATCAAGACGACTCAGCTGGAATAGGATTTTATGTTATTCAAGAGAAGCCTGATAGGCAAGTGATGCTGTGTCTTGTGAAAAATAATCATGCCAGGACATACCACCACTAAGATATCAGAGTTTCAATTCACGTTTCTTTAATGTAAATTAGAGCTGTTAAATAGCTTAATATTATTACGTTGTTTTGTCCTCCTGAGTGAAAAGAAGCAAATCACTAGCTTAGAGTCTATGATATGGTTTTCCTTGATAGGAACAATATTACTCTTTCTTGAGTATTTATGTGAATACACCTAAATATACACAGAGCTACATATTTTCATAAGATTAGTTGTGAATATATAGAAACAAGTAACTGATACTGAATTAAAAATACTCAGGAAATCACTCCTTAGAAAATGACAGAGCATTTCTGACAGTTCAGCCACTGAATATTATTTCTGTCATTACAAGAAGAAACTAAAATTTGTCAGGGAAATATAAAACTTAAAGCAGATACAAGAACTGAACTTCGTGCTGCTAAGTCCATTCTTGGGCAATGCTGGATTGTACATATTTAGTTTTCTCTGTACCTGAGAACAAGTAACATTATTTTTGCTGTGATTTTGGAAATTATATCAAAGTCTCTGCCAGTCACTTATCACATTCCATGTTGTCATTCTTGGGTATAAAGATTTCAATAGCAGTCCTGCTGAGAATGATAACTGCTTAGGCACGTGTTTGAACATGTGATGTAAACTGTGATTCTCTGTGTTCAAAGCTCCACAATGTTTGTCTAATCTGTTTGATGCTACTCTTCCTGAAAGGAATCTATTGTAACAACCCATATGATACAGAAAAGATAAAATTCAAAAGACACAAAGGATTATACTTACACTCTTACCATAGCTCACAGACTGTTCAGATTACAGAATGGTGATCCAACTTGTATTACATCATATTGCAATGTCAGGTCATAGTCTTCAGAGTGGTATGAGACTAAGCATTACTATGTTGCAAGAGGAAAGTTGTCTCTTTCTCCGGCCTGTCTCTGGAAATTTGAGCCTTCAGCATAGTCAGAGCCATGATGTAGAGGGCTCCAGGAAATCCAAAAGGATTACCCGTTTTCTATTCCAGAAGACATTGTATAACTTTACCTGTTAAGACCTGTGTCTTGAACCTTTTCTTCAGTGGGAAAAACACATGTTGCATGACACAGACTTCTGTTTTAACTGTAAATAGTGGTGCTGACACCACATCCTGTCACTGGTAATGACGCAATCCCGGAAACAGTACCTTGAGCTCTGCATTGGTTTAATGGATCCTAACAGCTTTTTCAGAAAAGACCCTGTTCATTTCAAGATACTTTTGAAACAGCCCTTGTACGTTTCAAATTATGAGGGCATCTCTGAATGTAGTGCCTCCTACTTTATTATATTGGCCTATGATGACAGAGGTGGATGCTGGTGGTACAGCATTAGATGTTTAACCTTCCCGCCAATATTGTGTTACATTGTGTTATCACATGACTGATGGCAGCAAGCGGGCAGTCTGCCAATGGCATCTGACATGAAGTGTGTATGAAGCAAAGGTGTGGCACTGAAATCCTCCATGCAGAAAAAATGGCACCCACTAAACATTCATCACTGCTGGCTGAATGTTTATGGATACCAATCGGTGTATGTAAGCAGAGTAAGGTGGTGTATTTCAGCAGTGGCAACAGTGAATGAAAAACAAGCTACATTCTGGATGGCCTTTCTGATTGTTATGAGCAAACCATGAAGGCTCTTGTTCATTGCTCACTAAAATGCACAACTAATGCTGCTATGTTAAAAATAGTGCTTTGTAGGTGGGAATTTGCTCTATCAAAGAGTATTATTGTGCTCTTTGTATCCACTGTAGTTTCCACGGAAATAAATAGGAGGCATTAATTTGGCCTTTACTTTAGAAAATTGCAGAAATAATTAGCTTTTACTATGTGTCATGACTTTTTTATGATCTGCATTAGAACCACCTCCTTTTATTACAGTGAAAGCACTTTCCCTATAGCAGTGTTTGGTACATGTGTTTAGAAACAATTTATTTTAGTGGACAGGAAAACACAGCACTGCAAGTTTGCCAAGAGGGTTTTGACTGATACTGATAAGTACATAAAGATAATAAAAGTTGAACTGCTTCTACCAAATTGGTAACACTAATTATTCCTCTTAGTTTTTCTGAAAATTATGCATTCCTGTATTATCAAGAGTTGTAATCAAGGCACAAGCATTTTTTCCCATGAACAAAGTGACTTGAGGTAATGATTTAAATAATAGAACTTATATTCAAAGAACAATTCATTGTGGATGTACATCTTTGTACCTCATCCTTGTGCAGCATCCTGATATGCCTTTTGTCTTCTGTTCATGTATTTGCAAGATTTGAAAGAATCATAAATCATGGCATATGATATATAATTCCTGTCTAGTGTATCAGTCACTATTTGTACCCCTTAACACAGCTAGAAATGTCTAATTTGTTAGCTGAGTTCTTACTGCATTTCTTGCTGATTTCTCAGCACCTACATCTGAGTTAAGGTTGATGATATTCATATTAAAGATACTGAAATAAACTCAATTTCCAGTGAACTCAAATTACATCTGAATTAAGAAATATGTTTGCACATAGGGAGGAATAACTGCGTGCAGCAGTACAGGTTGGGAGTGATCTGCTGGAGAGGAGCTCTGAGGAGAGGGACCTGGGTGTCCTGGTGGATCACAGGCTGGCCATGAGCCAGCAGTGTGCCCTGGTGGCCAAGAAGGCCAATGGTATGCTGAGGTTCATTAAGAAGAATGGGACCAGCAGGTCAAAGAGAATGATCCTCCCCCTCTACTCTGCAATGGTCAGGCCTCACCTGGAGTACTGTGTCCAGTTCTGTGCTTCCAGGTACAAAAGACAGTCATCTCCTCAGAAGAGTCCAGCAGGGGGCTACTAAGATGATAAAGGGTCTGAAGCAGTTCTCTTATGAGGAAAGGCTGAGAGTTCAGCCTTGAAAAAATAAGACTCAGAGGAGATCTGATCCATGTCTATAAACATCCAAGGAGTGGGAGGGAAAGGGATAAGGCCAGAGTCTTCTCAGCAGTGTGTGGTGATAAGACGAGGGAAATCAGGTCCCAAACTGATGCATAGAAGGTCCCACACAAATGTGCACAGGAACTTCTTCACAGTGCAGGTGACAGAGCACTGGCACAGGCTGCCCAGAGAGGTGATGGAGTCTTTGGAGATGTTAAAGACCTGTCTAGATGCCTACCTGTGCAATCTGGTCGAGGGAGATGCTTTGTCAGGGTGGTTGGACTAGATGACCTCTTGAGGTCTTTTCCAACCCCTACAGTTCTGTGATTCTGATGGAAAGAGACTATCACGGTTTTCATTTTCATATCAGTCTTTTCCAGGGCTTAGTGGTATTTCAGCTGACTCAACATGAGGAAGCAGTATGCCTTGGCAGCCAAGGGGCAATCTGGATTTTAAGGTTTTAAACATAGCACAGGCAGTCAGTCAAAAGTGGGATTCTCCCACTGCATTTAACTTCATTGCAACTTCACCTGGAATATAGCATACAGTTCTGGGGCCCACAATATAGAAAGGAAGGCAATCAAACTGCTAAATCCTGGAAGGCATGTCCTACAAGGACATGCTGAGGACATTTGGTTCTTTTACTCTGAAGAAGGCTCAGAGGAGACCTCCTTGCTATCTGCAACTTTCTGAGGAGGTGAAAGGGAGAGGGAGATGCCAATCTCTTCTCCCCACTGCCCTACCAATGACAGAGAATAATGGAACTTGATAATCTCTGAGGGTCCCTTCCAACCAAGCTGTTCTATTCATTCTGTGCTGTACTATGCTGTGCTATGCTGTACTATGCTATGCTATGCTATGCTATGCTATGCCATGATATAATATGCTGTAATAACTATTTAATGAATAAACCATGTTATATTATGTTACTCGTTCAGTTACTCTGCTTTCATTTATTTTTCACTTTCCAGCATAGCCCTTAGGAGTCTACCCATAGGATAAGTTAACTGAAAAGTGAAAAATAATAAGAAATATATGTTTTACATGCTACATAAAAGCGAAGAGGTGGAAAGGTTTATTTAATTGTATCTAGTTATCAGTATTAAAAAATATATATATACATACTAACAATTGTCACATCAGTGATGACTCAGTATTTTATTTAGATGTTTCATTTCATAGATGTATAGCCATTGTGAAATAAACTGGGAGTCTAATTTGGCAGCCCAAGAAATTTCAGGGTGTATATCCAATTATTAATGTTTAGACTTTGATTAAATCTCTATGATAGATTTTGCACAGTGTGTTGAATGATACTGAGTTGAATTTGTTCATTGTATTCTGTTTTAGATGGTATGTTTCATAGTTACAAATGCAGCCATTAAATTTATTTTATCTTCCTTGCATTATTTTAAGATTACCATAAACTACATCTAGTCTACAGTTTGGGCAGACTTAACTATATCAGATGACTGTGTCTGAATTCAAAATTTCAGTAATCAACACAAACAGGTTTTAACAGGTATGAAATCAAGTCATTTAAGAAAAAAAAAAAAACAAGGAGTCCTAACAAACAGTAAATGAAGGGTGTCCCATTGAAAACACAATTCTAGTAATCTAATAAATAAATATCATATACTTCCTACTTTATGTTAATCTTGAGGATCTGCTAATTGAAATGTTAGAATTTCTTTTCATTTTTGTTCATATACCTTATATATTTCTAACTTTGTTCAAGAATGCCATGTGTTTAGAAGATGATTACTAATATTTAATTACTCTTGGTCTCTTTTATTATTGAGTTTATAAAAAAGTAAGGTAGTTCAAATCACCCATTTTGGAGGGACTATGAATTCATGCTGGGATTCATTCCACATAATAACAGGACTTTTATTAAAGGAACATCCCAGAACACTGGGTAAACAGCAATGTACAAAATGCCACGAGGTAAAGAATTCTCTGAAGGTTCCTCTGCAAGCAATTGAGTTGTGGAACTGGCTATCTTTATCCTTGAGACAACATTTATTACTTTCTGAAACCCTCCAGGAATTGTCACTGGATGTACACTAGGTATTCCTAACTTGTAAACATGGTCACTGTCCTTTGAAAGATTTTGCTTCCCTGCAAAAGCATAAGAAATCAAATACAGTCAGGTTTGATCAAATGTCTTTCTGAAAAAATAGATTGTACTTCTCTGTGCACTAAGTAATTTACCATGGCATTCTAATCAGCGTAGATGAGGAGAAGGAATCTAGTAATTAAAAGACAATAGAGCTATTGCCTTAGTTGTAGTTAGTTGCATTATAATCCAAAATTAATCTTTCAGACAAAAATTATGAAAATTCATTTTAAGTTAATGCTTTAACTACATCCATCCTTCTAAGCACTCGTTCCTACATACCCCCTTGTTAAGGGGATTTATCTGATGACTTTTTTTGCTTTCCTGCAGTAATGGAGTATTCATATATGTGAAATAGGCATGGTTTAATTGTTAAACAATTGTAACAATGTTTGTTGAATGAACAAGAATCTTAGGATATATATTTGTAATTGTATATGGTGGTCATTCTGTCACTGTACGAGTATTTGTGGAACCAATCTGGCACAAATTTTACAATATACCAACATTGCTACCATTGTTTTCAACATACTTTAGTTGATATTCAGCTCAGTACACTGATAGTAATCACGGATAGGTCACAAACTCCCTATTTGTGTGTATGAGCTGATTGAGACTTTTCATTTTACACCATGGCAGCTGTGCATGGCCATTCAAAACATGGCTTGTCTTTCACATTGTTGTTGCTACTGTTGGAATGTAATGCCTCACATCCACCTTTTGGTTTCCATAAACATTCAGCAAATGTCGATGAATGTCTATGGGTGAATATTTTTCTGTATGTAGGAATTAAATTCCACCTCTGTTCTTCATACACACTTCCATGTCAGACACCATTATGTCAGACTACAACTCTGGTGCCATCAGTCACATGATAACAAAATAGACTATTGGAAGGAAAGTTCAACATCTACTGCCATATCACCCACATCCACCTCTGTCATCGTAGGCTAACTAATAAAATAGGAGGCATTACTTTCAGTGTACCTTTTTGAAACAGAAGCTCTTTTTCAGTGCTGCTTTATATTTCATATTCAATCTCTGATTTTCCTCTGTAGTGGATCATGCTTAATCTTTTACGTTTGCTTTTCTATGTGGCTTCTTAAAATCATAGAGTGACTGAAAGAGACTTTGGGGTACCACCTAGTCTCACTTGCAAAAGGACTACCAGCAGCACTAGATCAGGTCACCAGATTTCCAGACAAATTTTGAAAATCTTAGTGGTCAGAGATTCTACTATACCTTCAGGTATTGTTATGATGAACATTATGTTTTCATATAAATGCTGCTTTTCCTTCTTTACAAAGATTTTTATTTTTCTAATATCTAGAAACATCTCAGCTAGTGGGGATGCATTTTAGATGTAGCTGAAAAACTTTGCATATATTGTCGAACCTGAGGTTCCTGTTGTCCTAATATTCAAATATCTTAAATGTACTCTGAACTTAAGCACTGCATTCAAAATCTGTCTGTCTCCAGTTTGGTGTCATCTGTAAAGTTGCTGAGGGTGACTAGTTTTATAATTCAAATCTTTAGTTAAATAACTGAATGAGGTCAGTCCCAGTATTGAACCCAAGTGTTTTGCTTACTGCCTTATAATTAGCTATTAAATTTTCCTTTTTTCTTTTTTTAAATTTTATTTTACTTTTTATTTTCAGACTTCTCCTATTTTAGTACTGTACTTACATGATTACAAAAAGCATAATCCTTCAAAGCAAAGATCTGAACCTATATATTTTCTTAGAAGCTCATATGACAGTATTTGGTGGGTAGCATATAGCAAAAATAAACTGAAAACAAATTTTCCCAGGAAAAAAAAACAGCAGACAAACAGGGAGAAAAAAAGACTATGCCAGTCACCATGCATGTCTTGCTTTTTCTGCCAAGAAGACATAGCTGTGCAAAAGCAAATATCTTGCTGTAACACCGAAGTGACAGGAGGCCGCTCAATATTCACATATTCCATTGGATATCATTGCAGCCTAGAAAATGGAAAATAAAAACTTCCACTCAAAGTATTGCTTCTGATGAATTCCTACAAAGAATTCAAAACCAAATTGCATACCAGACAAGTGAAATAATTTTTAAGCATTTGTTCTTTTAAATTGTGTTCTTCCTCTCTCTTTGGCCCAGCAACGTACTCCAATGCAGTCACAGATGTGGGAGCCAACTTGCCAGCTGTAGCTCAGGGAAAATATTTCTGCATTACAATGCTTCACTTTGCCCCACCCTGCCCACAAGGATGGCTGCAGACAAATTAAAATATCTGGCACTCAAATTCACCATTTCAACAGTCACGTCTGATGCTAGGTGCACCATTTAGAGTTTGCGCTTTCTGCTTAGAAACAAGCCTTAATGTTTTCATCATCCGAGCAATATAAAAACTCAGAATCTTGTCCCTACTATTAAGTAATAAAGCTAGATTATGCAATAATATTTTGAACGCCGTTTTGATGTTTCATTTAGCTTACTGTAGCTGTCTTACTGAAGTAGTCAAAGCACAGCCCCCTACCAAAATACCTCAGATAACAAAACATTTACAGCTACAGCTTACCACTTAGAGAATTTAAAGCCTTGAAAGTTTAGGCATGTTTTTATTTAGAATTTATTTCAGCTGGTTTTGAAATAATGAGTATAAACATTTTATAATGTACATTCATTCACTGAGTGTAACGTATTTAACTCACTGTAAAATATAACTACTAATCTAATATTGCTGTGTCTTGGAAATACAGACAGCATGAAGTCTCTCTGACTCTTGATAACACCCCACAGCACTGCTGTCCAGTCTAGTTACTCTGCTCATGGAATTCAGCAGAAAATGAAACCAGTACATTCCCATACACTCAGGACATATTCATGGTGATTTAGGAGTTGTGGGTTTTTGTCATTTCAATCTTATATAGATCATTTGATTTTGCAACTTCAGTAACTTGGTGCAGCTTCCTTCTTTCTAAGTGTGATGGTAGCCAGACTGGTAGGTGAAGGCAATTTCTGAAAGCCTACATTGTACTAGGATGTCACCCCCCATCTTTACCTTATAATGACCTTACATTTTCTTGTGTTTCATTTTAATTTCAAAAGATGCCCTCCTCTTTCCTGATCTTACTCTCTTATTTCTTCTGATTATTTATTTCTGTGCTAAAAGGATAGAAATACGCTCATATTTTTGCTTGTAGTGCAGCATGTTTCCTCCAGATTGGTGAATTGGTATTATTATTATAGATCTTTTAAAAAATGCTCATATGTTGTCTCATCTTTTGGTCAGAAAGTTTTTGCACAACATATGCCATTATTAAGAATGTATTTGAAAAGTCTGTTCAACTGTTTATTAGAGAAAAAAGATGAAAGCACAATTCTATTATTACAAAGTTTATCTTATAATATGATGTAATAAAAATATAAAAGATTTATAAATTCTAATGTATTAATTGGTTGTGAATAGCACCTGTATGCACAGGAGAAAAGTAACATACAATAAAATGTGAAGTGTTTAAACTTCCACTGTGAAACTCCATCACTGAAAGTTCTGAAAATGTTTAAATGCAGTCAGTTAGCTTTGAAACTGAAATATTTCCAATACATAAAAATTTACCTCTAAGTATATATATCTGTATATATATATATATATATATATATTTTTTTTTTTCCAGAAATCTTCATGATCATATGCAGTTAACTTCCTCAGGAAAAGAGAATTTGTTTCTTCTTGGAGATTCCCATACATCTTGGAAATGTAATCACAACAAAAAAATGGAATGATGATAAGTTCTCCAAGCCTAGAAACTCTGAATTTTCTGTTACACTTCATGTAGAAAATCTGGACTCAAAGCCTTAAGTTGCTATAATGCTAGCCTTAGTGACTTAGTCACTATAGTGTTAAGTTCAAATGTTTATAGTCTTGGAAGATAAGAAACATTAAAGTTAAAATTAAAAATGAAATCTTTATACTTTCCCCTGCAGCAAATGCAAATAGTGTTTATTATTGTATAATTATGTTGTAACAATTAGCCCACACTTTTTTTTTTCTCTTCCACAAAGACCTCAATCCTGCAAATATTTATTTGCTCCCAGAGCTATTCTAGGACCACACACAGAATGTAAAGTTAACTACATTCATAAATCTTCAGATGGTTAGATATGAACCATTCAGCTGGGAGAATTTGGATACCATGGCAAGACACGACAAGAATAAAATGTCGTCAGTTTTATACATCACAGCAAAACCTGAGTATCTGTGTTAATAGCAATGCGTGTTTCCAGAATTAATTTGATAAAGCTTTTCTATAAATCTTTTATTTCAATGGATCTGTTCTGGCATTGCATCCTGCTGAGTCAACCCTGATTTGGGGGGAGATGACACAATGTGCATAATAGATGCACTGGATGTATAATACTGTGGTAGTAACTTTCCTCTCAGTGACATTTTGCAGCAAGAAACCAGATCAAAATATTCAGTTGATTGATTAATGCAAGCAAATATATTTAACTATAAAGTTGTATTAAAAATATTCTTTTAAGAGGAAAAAGTCTGTAATTTCCATAACTCTAGACCATGAGGATTTACACCATTTTATTCTAAAGGTTTCTTGTATTTTTACCATGCTTTCCAATAGGTATACACTTTCAATATCTTAGTAGTCAATAAAAATCCCAGTAAAGCAACAAGCCTCCCTAACACACCCATCATGCCATTAGCTCCTGACAAAAATGGTTAGGTATTTTGCATTTGCCCTGCAATGCAGACTGTAGTTAACACATCCTGATTTATTCGTTTTGGCCATTAGCGGCAAAACAAAATAATGTGGAAATGCTTTCAGTACCCTGCAGTTCCTCAATTTGTCTAGTTCCTGTCTTATGATTTATTTTTCCTAGATGCTGTTGTCACTGAATTCGGCAGCACCCTCCTGAATCCTGCGGTGAGGCTGGAGATAGCGAGGGCAAGCAGGGTTTCCTTTCAGAAGCAGGAGGTCAGGCAGAGTGTTAGGAGGGCAGGTTGGGGTCAGGATAATACAGTAGGCCTACAGAGAGTACAGTTAGGTTAGCATATTGTGCTGGGGTCGAGAGCCTTTCTTAAACCCTGATCCATCTTCATCCTTGTAATTAGGCAGCCCCAACTTCCAAAGAAAGTGTTGCTATGGAACACACTGGCAAATGAAGGCAAATTTGCGGCCTTCATTTAAACGTTGGGCCCATTGTTCTTCCTGGTGTAACTGGTGATCAAGAAGGCAATAAAACGGCATGGCCATTAAGTGTCCTGAGCTGAAATTGAAAGGGGAGCATTTATACAGCACAAGCTGCTATGTGGAGGCTGTAACTTTCACCCTTACGTGAACCAGAGTTTAAGGAAAAGCCTGATGGCGTGGCTCTTGTTTCACCTCCAGGAGATGGGGAGAAAAGAGGGGGGGAAATCAAAACTAAATAGAATTAATGAGCCTTCATGCATTGTCCTGTTTCTTTTGTTGTGAAAAAGCTGAGCGAAAATTAAGTGGGATAAGAGAGGGTGGAAAAGAAACACCATTAATATCAGGTTGTAAATTCTACAAAACATTAACTTCATTACATGGCAATTACTGTCTGTAATTGGCAGAACGAAAGATTCCACTTTCTCATCAGTTAATAGTTGTATAGGACTCAGCATTTTTTTTTCCCTGGCAAAGGTCACAACATTGATATAAAGAATACCTTAATTTGAAGTAAAAGTATAACAAGTTCTTTTGCAAATAGACAGGGTGTAACTAATTATTGCTGCTAAACATCTTGCTCTGTTATTTTGTGCCAAAATGTTGCTCACAATTTGAAGAGATAACATTCATGATATAAAAGGCAAACATTTATTATTTCATAACTCCTGGCCCTAGTTTTTTGAACAGAACAAAAAAAAAAAAGATTGAGAAAGGAACAACATTCTAAAAAAAGTGTGCTGTTGAACATTGCTATATTTTAGTTTCCATAAAAAAACATTCAAGGTACACATAATAAGAAATCATATGCTGTATGAAGAAGCTTTCTAATTTTTTACAATTTATTTTGTTATTACACCTTCTGTTTTGCTTTGCTTTGCATTTGTCACTAATCTAGTGTATTTATCAAAATGTTCCCCATAAGATGTAAGTTCAACTATACCCTGCCTCAGGTTTATGTATGTAATTTCAGCTAAAGCCAGCATCCTTAAGATGCATTCAATGTCTGGTAGATTTTTTTGATGCAGCTGAAGGGGGAGATATCAAATTTAAACCAATCTTGGATTATTTTCTAGTTATATGAAGGAAGAATTTATTTAAATAATTACATGATAAATGAATATTTTGAGTGAAGAGATATATTTTTCATATAGACATAAAAAAAAATGAAGAATTTATTTTTTTGTCACTAATAGAGCTAAAAAGAAGTCAAAATTGTAGCATCTCTCTCTCTTAGAATTCAATCATTCATCTCAAATTGGAATGGAAAAGCTAAAAGATGAAAAATTAAGACTAAAAATGTATGTCTAAATTTACTTTAAAAGTATTAAACCATATAGCTTGCATATTTTTGATTAACATAAAATATTAGATCACTGTGGAGTCAAAATATTTTCATTTTATGTTTTTTAGGTAAAAGGAGTTTGCATCCATTCTGCACTTCACAACACTTCACAAGGCATTCTGTGGGCTGTATTTCAGGGCTGCTAGGATCCCACTGCTCTTTGTTAGACTACTCCTTTTTATGCATCCATAACATGCCATTTCCAACGTGCAAGACACAGTCTCAAGAACAAGATTGTCCCGTATGGGGAGAAAAGCTTAAGATGAGAGGTCCATCACAATGTCTGTGAGATACAGATATTCTACCACAGACATATACAATATTAGTGTAAAAAACATAATACACTGAGTCTGTTCAATAAACTGAAATAATAATAAAAAGATCATATAATGAAAAATAAAAATAAATTATTTCACTTCAGCTAAATGAAATATTTAGTATTCATGGACAAAGGTTTTAAATTGGAATTCATTTAGTATTCAGTTTTCATTTAAAAGGTTTTAATTGTTTCTACTTAGTTTTATACATTCCTACTTGATAAAAATATTTTCTGAATTGTTTCATCACATTATTGTTGGAATATTTATCATTTTGTAGTTGATATTTTCCCTGTATTGATTTCCTCTCTATTTTATTTCTTAAAGTAAATATTATTTTCTCTCCTGCCCAAATAGCCAGAAAAGTTCAAGGGCATATTAGTAATGACGGAAAAAGTCAAAACAAATATTTTCACTATGTTTGAAATGGTTCAAAGAAAAAGATGAAAGATATTCCTAAGGCTAAGAATTGTCTGTACATTAGAAGATGTGTAGGGAGCACACAGTCACTTCTTTTCTAAGTATAAAACCAAATAGTTAAGTAGAAAGAGTGGAAGTGAGATGTCTCAGGAAACGTATCAAGTGAAAGCTTGAGGAAAGAGAATTTATTTACTAATTATTACATCATTGCTATCAATGAACTTTGGTTGTTATCCATATATAGGCGGGAATATGGCCTATGTAATTAGCTACATAGCAAAAAACAATTGGTTTAGTTTTGTCTGCTATGTGTGAGAATGAGTGAAATAGATATTGTCTTAGAAAATTTGCTCTTTGGTTGCTATGTCTACACTACATTTACATAAACGCGAGTACATTTTCTTCATCGAAAACTTGCAAGAATAATATATTGGCCTGATTTTATCAATTGTATTTTCCACACACTTGAGTGGAAGTCTCTTCTGACAGCAGATTGTCCGCTGATTTGATTTTACATCTGGCATCTTCAAAGTCCAGGTCTAGTCTTAAGTTCTTATGTATCCCGGTGAAAGAAGATCTAGCTAAGGCAGGATGCTACATAGTATGATTCAGAGCAATGCAGTACTCTGAATGAGCTGAACTAGCCTGGGATCTGGAGGCTGTAGAGACAAGTCAGTGTTCCATTCCTTCATGGACAAATTAGTATTGCCTAAAAAGGAGTTGAATTAATATATTTCCATGGTACTACCCTGTTCAGCAAAAAATGTAGCAGCTATATTCTGTTTTTTAGTGTTTCAAAAACAGAGCTGAAGGTGAAGCCATTCAAAATCTTTCTGACAACTTCAGGAATAACAGGAGGCAAGGAGCTTGAAAAAAGGAGGAAGTTCTAAAATAAGTGAAAATAATGTTTTGGAGTTCTTTGTCATAGATTTTTGTTCGTAGTTGAATCAAAAGATCCTGAAGTACTTCCTTGCATTTGAGGCAGTTCTTTACAACATACACAGCTCCACTGGAACTGTCAAAAGTGCCAGACATACCTTGAGAATTAAGTGTCTCTTTCATTCTTTGAATGTTCAGATGCTGATTATCATCAGCAGTGACAACCTCAGACTGCTTCAGTAGCCTGCACTCTGCCTATTTACTGAGAAGAAAAGATACATCTGTTTTCATTTCTGTGTAGTCTTTAGCCTCTTTTATTGTAATACCAGCTAGTCAATATCCAGTTCAGAAGTGCTGAAGAAAAAACTCAAGTAACAACCTAAGAGTTAGCCTATACATCCCATCTCTAACATTTAGAGTAATGGTGTTTTTTCACTTAGAATTCTATAGCTGTGCAGGAGCATAGTTCATATTAGCAGCTTTTCAGCTGCAAAGTGCGAAGGCTTCACATCTCTTAAGCATGTCAGATGCTATTCTGCTCTCAAAGAACTCATGCCGATGTTTGTCTTTTTAGTAAAACTGGTACAGAATCTAGGCAACACATTTTTGTCAGCATGACACATCTTCGTCAATAACTTGGCAACATTTATTTGTGGGATGGGATGTGTATACTGTAAATCCAGCCTCATAAAGAATGCGGCAGTACCTCAATGAAGAAAATATTATATAATTATAGATAAGTGATGTCATTCATTTAAGTCTAGCCAGTCAATTTGAGGAACATTACTGAACCATGAGATATAGTTTAGGGGTCAGCTCAGCTCAAAAGCAATGCATCAGCTGATTTTTTATTTCATTTTATTTTTGGGGGGTTGGAGTACTGCTACAATTGTCTGCAGAAGCTAGAACTGAGCGATACTTAAATAAATAAATAAATAAATCACTGATTGAAAACATTTTGGTCTCTTTTTAGAGTCCTGGGTTGTAATAAGACTCATGTTAGTTCTGCAAGTCACATTTTTCTTCCTGTAGCTGGATGTGAGATTTATTCCAGACAGAGGACCAGGGAGTAACATGTCAATCCATCTTAGGATAATTATGTGAGCACTGCCACATAGGATCTGATACCCTCAGGACAGAGCATGCTTCCAACTGCTTCGTAAAATTATCTTAAATACTTCATCAAGTCAGTTCACATACCAATTCTGTAAGTGCTTCTTTCTATATGCTTCATGAAGATGTAGATGAGGGAATTAGTTCACACCAAGCTAACTTTTGGCACATTAAAATACTTGTATTCATATGACACATCCCAAAGGATATATTTACCTGATGAGATAGGAATATAGAGTATTAACATTTTGGAAGTGCCATGAGTTTGCAACAGATAACTGTTAGATACTGTTCACGTGGGAAAACCTTATTGAATTCTACCGTAACCACTGAGTCCTTCAATTTCTATCCCTTACTGCTTTTCATCTTTTCATCTAATTCACATTTTTCCTCTGAGAACAAAATATCTGTGTGTCTCGTTCTTACTTAAATACTTGAAATTAAGTGGATTCTCCATTTGCACTCATGTTTTGATCTCAGCATTAGTTTAGGTACTGATGTACCATGGAGTGTGTCTTTTTATTCAAATAATTTTGATGTTCAGATGGCCAAATATGGTCTATACTCATCAAAAATGTCAAAGGCCTGTAGGAGAATTGGCTTGTATGTATCCAACTTTGAGATTTTTTTCTAGGCTACATTTCAGCCAATTGTATTGGCACCAATGGAAAACTCATTGCTATGCAGTGAATGAGTGAATTTTGCATACACTTTATCTTTCATCTTTCAAGTTAGTGAAATGTGCCAAGTTCTCACACTTTTGTTTTATTAGTACTAATAGCTTCATGATTTCTTTCACTAAATATTCTACACAACACATCAGCAATTCTTAACAATTTTTCAGCTGTTATCTGATAAAACTCATTACCACTCCAAGTGAAAGTGAAAAATTGTGCATGTTTTCACAAAAAAATTATAAAAAGAATTCTGAAACAGAATATTATGTTCCATGGTGCAGTCGTCCATGGCAGGAAAGTTGGTGGTAAGCTCACCAATTCTAAGGGTGAACTTCCAGATGGACAGCAATCAGATCCCTCTGTTTACATTTATATATGTATTTCTTTCTGTACTTACATGATTACAGAATCACAGAATTGTAGGATTTGGAAGGGACCTCTGGAGATCATGTAGTCCAACTCCCTGTTAAAGCATATTTCCTATGGTAGGTCTCATAGGAAACTGTCCAGATGAGTCTTGAATATCTTCAGAGAAGGACACTCCACTACCTCCTTGGGAGGACCTTTTCCAGTGCTCCATCATTCTGACAGTAAAAATGTTCTTCCTTGTGGTTCCATGGAACTTTCTTTGTTCAATTTTATGACCATTGCCCCTTGTTCTATTGCTGCGTGCCACTGAAAAGAGTCTGGCCCAGCAGACTTGACCTCCACATCTCACAATGAGATCAGGGTGTGTATTTCAGATGATTATTTCCCCATCCACATCTTGACCATTATTCAGACACCTATAATATCAAGAGTGGCTGCTGAACAAACACTTGCTAATTTAATTGTTAGGTGGGGTGTCCTTTGGTGGAGACTTAATATCTGCTCAAAATTTCACAGCTGGGATTTCTATCCTGCAGTTTTTGCAGAAGTTATATGGAAGCACAGCACATATGGCTAGAATATGGAAATGGTGACATAATCATAGGCACCACAGCCACTGTAATTAGTTCATCTGTCCTAGAGAACATGGAAAATAACCTTTCAAGAGATATTTGAAAAAGACCAGGTTGCAGCCTATCCACCAAGGCAGACATTTATATAACAGAATGTACATGATATCTGGCCAAATGCTACCATAATTACCAGTACAATAACTCTACTGATGGTCTCAGTTTGAAAACCTGCCTGTCGTTGCATGGCTCATGGTTGCAAGTTCTCTTTGGCTCATTGTGACATTCTTACAAAAGTCCAAAAGACCTTGTACTGAGGTTCTTTCATTGTAGTCTTATTATTTAGCTAGTTTAATACATTCAGCTCCTTCACCTATGCCTTTTCCTAACTACCAACCTTATTGGCTAAGGTTGCAAAGTATGATTAAGAATAAACTGTGGAAATATCACCGCAAAATGTGAGGTATACCATAGAAAGGTTTCTTATACAGTAAAATATCTCTGGTCAAAAACCACACTATTGTTAGTTCCATGTTTTACAATTGAGCAATTGTTTCACAACTTTTTTCAGCAAAGCACATCTGGAAGTTGAGTCAGCCTTTTCTGTCAATAAGACTGAGATCTAGACCTATATAAAGACTAGATATCATAATCTATTATTTTATGCAAAATATATAACTGTTGAAATCTGTTATCTTACAGCAGTGACCTGAAAGTAACAAAGCTTCATTATATGCCTCAGTCCTTCTCTGTGAATTTTTCTTTCTCTCTTGAAACCAAGGTTTCTTCTATTCCCTCCTATCTCTTCTGTATCTCACAAGCAATTGAAGCCCATTCTATCCGTTCAGTCTTATTCTCGAGTGCTTTTGCTAGAAAGTGAAACATGAAAAATCAACACTAGCAAAAGGTTGCTCTCTTCACATTTTAAAAAATTTTTTCTTCTGACTTTTATTTAAATGTTTTAGAAGTTTTTTAAAATGTGAACTTAAAGAAAATAGCTGCACTACAATTACTTAACTGGCTACAAAAGATAAAAAAAGGAAAAAGAAAGAAAATTAAAGTATTTAAGTTATAAACAGATCCAAGTACTATTGAGAACATATCATAATTTTCCTGAAAGTTAATTTGAATGTAAAAAGGACAAAAGAAAAAAACAAACAAAAAATTTTCCCTCTTTTCTTCTAAGACAGTTTTGTAAATATTACTATGTCTAGTAATGATGAGTTTTTCATACTAGTTTCAAGTATGTTTTTCATTCTTTTTTTTTAGAATGTGATAATTTATGCCACGTATATATGATTCATCCTGTAGAAAGTGCTGAAAATGCCATATTTATCAATGAAAGTCTGTGCTAATAAAAAGATTAATTTTATTGAGTAACTAATGGTGAAAATGAAGTGCTCATCTTCACAATAAATATGCTGCCTAAAAAATCCTTCATTACAGTTGTAAACTTACAAGAATGTTTATCCTATCTTGAAAAAGATTGCTCCGTGGCTGAGAATATGCTGTATCAGATAGTGTAGTTGTTTTCTTTGTATCTGTTGTGCTTTCCATAGGAATAGATAGAAGGCATTATTTTGGAGTGAGCTATGTACTCAGAATAGGCAGTTCTGGCAAAACAAAAATGTGAAGTATAGCACTGCTACATTAAAAATGTAAGTAACCAAAATTTACAAAAATTCAGATGTATTTATTTTTTGTTGTGTAGTGGGGACAGCTTTTGGCAGATTCTACTTTCCATGAATACAGAGAAAAACCTATTAAAACAGTTATGTTCAGGCTTTTAATAACAAGAATGCATGTACAAAGAGTAAGTTTCATCATATACCAAACATGAAAGGTTTTAATGAAACCCCAAATCAAGAAAAGAACAATGACCTATCTAGTAGTATGGAGTATATGACTGAAACAAGAATAAGTAATTGCAGACCCTTTGGAACATTTTAAATGCTTACTGTAATTTAATGTAATCTGACTAAGAAACAAAATATAGTATTTAGAATGTATATAGGTCAGGTATCTTTGAAGAATATCTGAAAATTGTGATAGATACATAGATACATATAGATACAGAAATACACCTTTTAAAAATACATAACAGAGTAGTTGCCTTGTATCACACTATCCTTTTGTCTGTAACGTATTTGCTGTAGAATATAGATTATCATACTCTATTGCTCAGCTGTTTAATAATTGTCATAAAACAAGGAATACAAAGCAAACAATTCAAGAAAGAAAGCCTAAACAACTTCAGAACCCAGTATTTTTCCTTCCTGCATCAAAAGGGAAGTTTAGCCACCAAGATAATAATGTTACATCAAGTAGTCCAAGAACTTTGTTCATTGACAAAAAATACTTTAATTACTGCAATAATTGGATATGGGAAACCAAGACTTTCTGGCCTAGAAAAGAGTCCCATGCAGATAGATTTTGTCCTCAGTAGATGTTCTCAGCCTGAGATTCTTTGGGGTGTTATGGCAAGGAGGAGCTAGCCTCTACTTTAAGAATATATCATTCTATATTTTGAAGAAACCTATCCTATTCCTAAATGAGGCTTAATTTATGATATAAAAGTAGTGTATCTGACTTGTGGCTGCTTAGAGAAAATGTCCTGTAGGCCTTAAAATTGTCCAGTGAACTGTTATGTCTGCAGGATTGGGTGTGTGCATGGGATTTATGAGATTTGTCACAATTACTGTTTTTTTAAATGAAATATGCAGGAACTTTCAAAATGTTGTAGCCCAACAGACTATGTAGTCCAGCAGATTACAGCCCATCTTTAGAGTACAATCAAGATGATGCAGAGGTTAGAAATTCCCTAGAAAATGAATGCTTGACTGAGTCTTTCGGGGGGACCCAGGAGACATACAGGTAGAATATTTGTATAGATTCAATATACATGCAATTTACTGGGCATTTTTCTTGTCTAAAGAAAATACTCTTAACAGGCTTAGGAATCCAGAGTCTTATGTAGATTTTTTAAATACTAAGAAGATTAAGAATAAAGAAAAATATGAGTTCATTCACCAAATCATGTAAAGATCAGACTGTAAAATAGAAATAAAACAAATCAGAACAAAATAAATGAAACGAAAATAAAAATTAAACTCTACATTACTGAGGCACTTGCAAGAAAAAAATAAGATATTGCTAATGGAAGAACAAAATGCAGTACATGAATGCATTGCTGCATTCATCCCAAGATGCACAAGATGATCTGTTTTTTTTTCCATCACTATGGGGAAAAGTAAAAAACATACACCTTTCTACAGCAACATTGTGATCCTCAGAACTTGCACACCCAAATCTTACTGGGAGTAAGACAAAACTACAAAACGTATCTAGAAGAGATGAAGAAAGCAGAAAGTCATAACCAAGGCACTGAAATGTTCTCCACAGAGCCTTCCTACTTGAAGCTGGGAACAGGCCAAGCGTTTATCTGGGTTTCAAGGGGACCAAGGCAGTGTCATACTTACCAGCTACTTATGGTTTGATACCCTCACAGCAGTTGATTGAGTTGATTGAGAACCATTATGTGTTATATTTCTAGCAAGGGAACTGGGAATATTTGAATTGCTCAAATAATGCAATTTGGCCACTCAGTTAGTGGGGTAACCCACAAAACACAGGCTAGCTGAAACATTGCTTCAGTGCTACTGCATTCCCCACAGACGATAACTTGTCTGCCAAAGAAACAAAGATACAGAGAGAAGGATCCACTAAGTACCTAAGTTCCAGATTGTATGAATGGCAGAACCATGCAATTCAGAACTGACCCTGACTGTATCAAAATGTCACTAGTTTCCTAGTGTATGAAGCCACACTGCTGGCAGTAGAAATAACGTTTTTCTTTTGGCCTGAGGGGAAATTGAAATGCCTCTCTTAATGGACCTCCTCACTTCTTGATAGAAATGCTATAGGATACGAGGATTAAAGGTTTTGGCTGATGACAGCAATCTTTATAGAATTAAAAAGAAAGGACACCCTCCCCCCCCACCCCCCTGCTTACTTCCAATACACAGCAATCTTTGTGCGTAATGTTATGCTCTGTGTAGCCCGTCACAGAATGCTTAGTAGCTCGACTTCAGCAGGTTCAGTTGCTCAGTAATTACTGGTAAATAAAAGCAGTACTAATGATACATAATAAAATATGAATATGTAATATGCATGTATACAATATATATTTATATATATATTGTGTACATACATGTAACTGTGTACCTATATATAGATATATAGAGATTATATTTCATCCATTGTTCTGTACCTTTTCTCTTGTTTCAAGTTCATAGGTAACATCATTAGACTGTTTGGCCTAGAGACCAAAGATGAATTGGAAATTATTTTTCTTACAAATATCTGTGAATTTCTTGATTTTAACCAAATCAATTCATCTAAATATTGCAGTTATTATATACAGGGTACTACAAAATGCCGTTGTTCAGAGAAAACTATATTGTACTTTTGCACTTGCAAGTACAACACACTGAGCATTATGACACATTTATGAAAAAATACCAGATATAATATAAATATAAATTTCAAATTAATCACCTGTGAACCACCTTAAAGAACTACACTCACTAATTCCAAATCAATGATCTAGCAGACTTATAGGTTTCCTTACATTGATATAGTACCAAAGATAAATGATTTTCCTTTTCTACTGTGAGCCAGTGGAAAACCAAATCATTTCAACTAGAAGCAATATTTCAGAGCCCACTTCTCTATTGTTCATATTTAAGAACAAATTTGTAATTATTATAAGTGCTCCATTTTAAGTGACAGAAGATAGAAATGCCCATCAGGATGTCCTACAATCTGGAATTTCTGTGTGGGCTGGTGGCCAGGAGCAGTAGGAAATTATGATCAAGAAAGGTCTTAGCAGCCATGGCTCACCTCCATAGCCAGGAGAAGAGTAGCTAGGAGCACCAAGGAACTAAGCACCTCCCTGGGGGTGGTCTTTCAATTATTGTTTGCTGTGGCAGATTAACACTCAAGTTTAATTGTAGGTTGTTGGCATTCTCTTTTTCAGACCAGGCTGAAGGCACATACACTTTAATATAACTTAAAAAATAATGATACCTGGACAAACTTAGTTTGGCTGGGGGTTGAATGACAGTTCAGATTGCTACTGGAAAATTCTCAGTTGATCTGACAGTTTCTTGTTGATGAAACCAGTACCAAACATTTTATTCCTTTTTGTCCTACATTTGGACAACATGACAACAGGCTTTCTGTATGCACTGACTCAGTGCTATGCTTCTTACCTTTAAATTTGATGAGTATTTCTTTAGCTGCAGGAAAATACCCTACCTTGGCCCAAGAATCCATGCTAACCGTTCAAATGACTACAACAAAAGAATCAACAACAGCGAAAAAACAAGCACAATACACATGCCATGGTGCTCAGACATGAAAGTCAAGATAAACAGTCAACTATTTATGAAGCTGATACTCAAAGCAAGGGGCACAAAGCGGGTAATTGATGGGTCTTGACCCACTGATTCTTCCTTCCCTGAGGAAAGATATTTGGCAAAAATATGCAAAAACAAGTGCTGAAACTTAGACATAAAAATCTACTACTTATCTGTTTGAATGGCATGACTTTCTGATGTTCTGGGTATTCTCAAGTCCCTGTGACCTCGTTGCTGATATGGGCAAGTCAGATTTGAAAAAAGGCAGATCACATACATGAGTACCAAAGAGTGACTGAAACATATAATTACAGACACTCAAGATTAAAAATACCTCCTTAAGCCTTGCACGTATGATTCTGTATCTCTAAATTAGACTTGAAGTCAACCAAAAGCATTTATGAAAGCGTAGTAGAGTATTTAAGTGTGAAACATAGGCATATTAATATTGTCTAGTATCAGAAAATAAGCAAAGTATCAAATGAAGTAAAAAGAAACCCCCCAAACTGTCGAATATTAGGTTTGGAATTGAAAAAAATAATATATATATATATATATAAAATAGTCTATCTACTATATCTACTACTACTTAAGCACAAACTAACAATAGAAATACACTACAAATAACAATAGAAAGACACTAAATGCAACAGTAGTAGCTTGTAGATAGCTAACAAATATATGCTGGTGTACATACACTGTGAAACCTGATAATCACATCCTGATCCATGACATGATGTTACATATAGTAACTGGATTATATGAGGGAGAAAAAAGACAAATTAAAAAATGCCATTCTATTCTTTTTTTTTTTAGCCTAAATATTACACTTAAACCATTAATAATCATGTGACTTCTAACTAAAACAAACTTTTATAAATTTGTTCTTATTTATACGATCATATTTTTTGCTAATGCAATTGAAGAAGCTTTTTCTTTGCAACTATTTCTTTTGCTTAGGAATTCAATAAGGAACTATGAGAACTTCTGTTCACATGTACTCTCCTGTCCTGTCTCTTTCTGAAATCAACTCTATTAAGATCAGGATAAATCACAGTAAATTGAATATTTACTTTAATTACTGACACTCAGATATAACCAATACTGTTTTTACTGCTACAGAAGATCCCTTATGTTTTTGCTTATTCAGCTCCACATTTCATTTAAAGAGTAGCTGAACAGCGCAGCTTGTATTCACAGAATCACAAAATTGTAGGGGTTGGAAAGGAACTCTAGATACCATCTAGTCCAAACTCTCTGTCAAAGCAGTCTCCCTAGACCAGGTTGTACAGGTAAGAATTCAGGCAGGTCTTGAGCTTCTCCAGAGAAGGAGACTCCACAAACTCCCTTGACCTGCTGGCTGCGCTCTTCTTGATGCTTCCCAGAATGCCATTGGCCTTCTTGGCCACCAGGGCACAATGATAGCTCATGGCCAACCTGTCATCTACCAGGACACTCAGGTCCCTCTCCTCAGAACTCCTCTCCAGCAGGTTGTTTCCCAACCTGTACTGGTGCATGCAGTTATTCCTCCCTAGGTGCAAGACTCCACACTTGCTCTTGTTAAACCTCATCTAGTTTCTTTCTGCCCAACTCTACAGCCTGTCCAGGTATCACTGAATTCTACTGTCATTTTGTGCTATTATTGCAGCACTGCTTCTAACAGACACCACAGTGCAATTCTATATGATGGAGTTATGTGATTCATAGAATCAAGATGTTTGGAAAAGACATCTAAGATCATCTAATCCAACTGTCATCTCATTACCACCCATCCCCATCATGCCCACAGCCATGTCCTGCGGTGCAGCATTCTCGCATTTCTTGAACATCTCCGGCAATGGTGACTCCACCCCCAACATGGGCAGCCTATTCCAGTGCCTCATCATTCTTACAGAGAAGAAATTTTTCCAAATATCCAACCTGAACTTTCCCTGGTACAATATAAGTGCATGACCTCTCATCTTCTCACTGTTACCTGGGAGAACAGGCTAAGCCCCACATCACCACAATTTTCTTTCAGGTCATTGTAGAGAGTGACAAGGTCTTCCCTGATCCTACTCTTCTCCAGACTGAACAATTCAAATTCCCTCAGCCACTCCCCATAAGACTTGAGCTCCAGATCCACCAGGGCTTCATTGCCCTTCTCTGGACTTGCTCCAGGGCCTCAGAGTCTGTGGATACTATCCAGAAGGACCAGGAGAGGTTTGGGAAGTGTGCCATGCCAACATTACTAAATTCAACAAAGACAATTGCAAGTTCCTGCACCTGGGCTGGGGCAATCCCAAGCACAGATACAGGTTGGGTGGGGAATGACTTGAGAGCAGCCCTGAGGAGAAGGATTTGATTGGCTGATGAAAGACTCAGCATAAGTAAGCAATGTGTGCTTCCAGCCCAGAAGGTCAACTGTATCCTGGGTTACATCAAGAGATGAGTGACTAGCAGATGGAGGGAGGTGATTCTGCCCCTCTACTCTGTTTCTGTGAGACCCCACCTGGAGTACTGCATCCAGTTTCGGGGCTCTCAACACAAGAAGGAGATGGAGCTGTTGGAGAGGGTTTAGAGGAGGGCAACAAAAATGATCAGAAGACTGGAGCACATCCCCTATGAAGGCAGGCTAAGAGAATTGGGGCTCTTTAACCTAGAGAAGAGGAAGGTCCAAGGAGACCTTATAGCATCCTTCCAGTACCTGAAGGGGGCCTACAGGAAAGCCAGGGAGGGACTATTTAGAAGGGCAGGTATTAACAGAACAAGGGAAAAATCATTTTAAACTGGAATAGGGTAGATTTAGACAAGATGTTAAGAAGAAATTATTTACTGAGGGTGGTGAGACACTGGAACAGGTTTCCCAACAAATTTGTGGATGCCCCCTCCCTGGAAGCATTCAAGGCCAGGCTGCTTCAAGTAATCTAGTCCCTGCCTACAGCGGAGGGAGGGAGGGGTGGAACTAGATGATCTTACAAGCCCCTTCCAACCTCTCTATGATGACCAAAACTGAACACTGTAAACAATGAAGAATTCATCAAAAGCAATAATAAGTTCACTAAGTTTATTTAGGAATTACAATATAACACACATAGCGGTTTTTTCTTTATCTCCTAACAACTCTGAACTACTGCTATTGCTTATGGTGTAGAAGACACTCAACACGAACTTTTACGTATTAGTAGGATAGCAGGGGTTAGTGCTGTTGTAAGCTTTTTGAATAGGGAATGAGCAAATAGTATGGAAAAATGTTTGCTTCTAGTACTGCTCAAAACCTATGTACAGTATCAAAACTGTAATTTTTAGAAGATTACTGAAATTGGAGAAGGCTCAGAAAAGCCCTCAGAAAAGACTTGCAAAAATAATATCACTATTAATGAAAGAGAAGGTTGAGAGGTGACTTGATTACAATTTATCATTCACAAAGAGAAACAAGGACCAGGTACAAATGAGCTCTTTAATCTAGCAGTGAAAGGCATAATAAAAATCAATGGGTTGACACGGAAGCCAGACAAACTCTTTATCATTGTAGGTCTCTGGGTCACAATGGAATGTCCTTTTATGAAGCAATATGAACTATCAAGCTTGATAGGGATTAGAAGGTACACTCTAATGGCTGTTACGGGATGAAGTTAACCACCTTCCTCTCCTGAGAATGTAAATGTGGCAGGCAAAGTACCCCTCTTACCATTTGGTTTGTAGTTTCCCTGACTGGATACAAAGCAAGCAAGTGGGTTATTTATAAGCTGATTTGTTGGCAGATAGGTCATAAAATCAAACCATCTGCTATCATAGAGGGAGTCATGTTTTTGACTTTCTTTGTTAGAACTTCTGTTTGTTGAACAAAAAGATATTGAAAGGCAACAGCTTCTTGCAGACACCACAATTATTACATCCTTGTGGTAGCATAACTGAATTTCACCACTCTTTTTCAGTAAGTTGATAACTAATAGAAAATGTCATTGCATTTTTGTCAGAGATTTCTGTCTCTTGAGAGATAAGTATCTTTTTTTGAAGTCATTCAGATTTCTCCTTTCCTATTCTCTTTTCTTCCTCTGATTTCCTGCCCTCATATGCAGATAGTGAAACCTTTCATCTGTCTCTACCAATAACACATTTTAAGAAAACAAGCAAGGTTAGTGTTCTGCCCATGTGGTAATATAGTGATCACACTCAATGTTCTGTTTCTAAGA
The DNA here is from genome assembly GCA_036925125.1 of Oreortyx pictus. NCBI lineage: Eukaryota > Metazoa > Chordata > Aves > Galliformes > Odontophoridae > Oreortyx > Oreortyx pictus. The sequence continues at coordinate 59,646,946 of JAUPFR010000003.1, forward strand.
ATCTCCTTTCAGATCAAGTACAGGTGGGATAATTCTCCATGTAGCACAGGGAGACTCAGCTATCTAAAGTGCTGACTTCTCTCACCTCTTATCTGAATGTTTTCTATGGTAAATTTTTGCGCTCTTGGAAAGACAAGACTCCTGGAATGTATTCCTCTTTTTGACCATGAACACTTTTCAGAAGATTATCACTTGCTGATATCACTTCCTTTTTCGGAAAAGAAACACACACAGCAGTTGTAGAGATTTGTCTTATAGTGTCTGTGCAGCTACAATAAAGGGACTGGTCTAAAACTACAAAGAAAGGATTGGTGTAAAAACCACTATTTCACACATCTGGCACTGTGGAGGCATCAAGTTAGGTTGTTTTGGATTCCAGACTTATTGATTCTTCAAAAAGAATCACAGAATTGAGGAGGTCCAAGGCAAAGCCAGCTTGGGTCTAGTTACTGAGATGATCACAGGAAAGGTTTAAGTGTGTGCAAAACCTTTCTACAATCAGAAATAGGTCTAATTACTTTAACTCCTGGCTGTTTCATTATTGCTCTGTATCTCTTCTCTCTTCATATACCTCTACTGCGGACCATGTACTTCTTTAACTTTAGATTGAAAATATCATAGTCCTCAAAAAAAAACTGCTGGGTCGTTGTTACTGGACCTAGAATCTATCCTGCTAATGATCTCCTCATTTATAATAAGTCATTATGTTTGAATCTATACCTGGACATTCACAGTAAATTGTCCCCTGCAATGTTTTAGATTTAAATATTTAAATAAGACTGTATGATGTAGCTGGATCTCAGAACAGAGTCTGCATTCAGACAGTTGAGAGAAGCTTTAACTCACCCCTACACACAGAGAAGCTCACTACTGGTGAAACTTTTTTATGATTGTAAGAACATGGGAATGACAGTTCGGCAAGTCTGGATAGTAGAGTACTCCTTCAATAACCTAAACAAACATTAGGGAGAAAAGGAAGTAGATATTATAGAGAATTCCTTCTCTTGCTCTCCTCTCTCTTACTCAGTAATCTGAAGGGCTGGGACTTTCTGAATCTGAAGTTTCATCCAGACTCCTAAGTTTGACTGCCATGAATAATCTATCATTCTTGAATCTCTGTCTCTGAACTTAGAAATGAGTTAGAAAAATAAGTCCCTGCACTTCTCACTAGTCGTGAGATCTTTTTATCAGATGTGTTATTGGTTCAGTAGTGAGACAGCCCTTCCTATTTATTTCTCAGATTTTGGTTGGTGTAGATATATCTTTCTAAACTGAAGAATCTTATGTATTCCATCTATCATGCTTTAGAACCTGTTTCTTATCATGATCTTTCTTGTCTCCCTGTGTTTTTGCCTTTGCTAGTATTGCTATGTTGTGCTGGTCCAACAGTTTGTATGTGCTCCATAATGGACAAATGTTGCCTAGCACTGATGAAGAAGCTTTTGTCAGATAAATGTTTGTCATAAAAGTGTCTAGTCTTACCCAAGAGACTCATTTACTTCCCATGTCTGAATTCCCTTTGCAAGAGGTGAAGTCCAATGTCTTACGAAGAATCATAAGCACATGCAAAGCAGAGATGAGGGAGCTGGAAATACCTTCACCTCTTCTATGTATGTGTTCTGGGCTCTCTGCTGCTAGCTTGGGTTGATCTTATTTGCCAGTAGGATCAGCACTTCTTTTCATAACAGTAAATGTTTTTTTAGCGTTAACTTCAAAATTTAGACAGAATGTCCATGAGTGATGTTGCTTGCTTGGCCATGTTACTAGAGAGAGGATTACTTTGTATCACAATGCCTGAATGTGGACAAAGAAGGACAAGGCATTGGACTGATATGCAGGGGAACAGCAGGTCTATAAAAGACTGATGAGTTTAGGAAAGAGATCAGAACAAAGCATTGAAAAATAATAGTACAAGTGAAACAGCGCAAACTGTAATTCAATTGTCCCAATAGATACTAGAGTGTACTAAATGTGGTGAGTTGGCCTAGAAAATCCTAATGATTGGGCAGGTTCCTGCTGGTTGTCCGGAAGGCTGTCTAGTCTACAGCTGAGAAAATACCCTTGGTCCCATCTACACCTTTGAGACACTTCAAAGAATGAAAATGCTAGTAGAAGAGTAATTACATGATTCCAGCACATCTTTCCTCATTCCTTGATTTCCATGTGTTGGCTCAGCCTGTAGAATCTTCCCACCATATTCTTTTGACTTCCAGGGCTAACATATAGTTGCTGACAATGATTGTGCTAGCTACTTCTCTCTGAAGGAGATCATTATTATGATGTCCTGGCAATGCCATAAGAGTTTAAAAATGAAAAATTCAGGAAAGGAGAAAATTACTTTTCGTATGTATTATTTATTACACTTTTTACACATAGTAATGTGTTACAGTCCTAACTCAGACACAGAATGGCTTGAGTAGAGACACTAATTACAACCTGTTACAGATTTTATTGTATTGATTCTCTTTATTATAATGAACAGTGAAAAATGAAAATACAAAGACAAGCTCAGTAGAAGAGCCTTGACACGCGAGGAATTAAAAAACAGATAAACTAACTCCATAAAACATAGTGCAGGAGAGCCTTAGGGAAACACTGAATTTGAAAATCTTAGGTAAATGGCTATAAAGCACTGAAGATTTCATATTAATGACAGAGTAGTGAAAGTACTGACAAAAAAATAAATTAACTTATCATTTGTATTGCTTTATTTGAAAAAAATATTTAAGGAACATTCTTTAAATTCCTGGAATTCTCCAGAAAAATGCTTTTTCCCTGAATGATCTTCAGGAATTAGGTTGTTAAAACAAAAACCTTGTCTGATAAGTGAATTACATTGAATTTTGTAAAGCTAAGGAAAAATGGGAGAAAAAATATTTAATAATCAATCTGAATAATATTTCAGTACCATGAGGAAAAAAATAGTTTGTAAATATGTAACTATACAATGTGTCACAATGCATAAAAATAATAAATGTGGTTTGTTGTTGTTTTCTTTTTCCTGGGAGAGCTCTTCAGGTGCTTTCTTTCAAGTCAAATGTTCTTTGAGTAGCATGTCTACCTGTTTTTGCTTGCTTGTTTCAGTGCATCTGTTGAGCAGCTTCTAAGAGACACCAGTCAAATACCTAGTCTCTGTTTTGCTCAGTAGTTAGTTAATTAACTTGACAGTAAATTCTAAAACACCAAAGAAACAGTCTGAAACTCAGACATTTCAGGCCATTCTAAGAATGAATTACAAGATTTCTTTTCCACAGGAAGTTTGTTCATAAGTATGTATGTAGTGCTTGCTTTCTAAGGCATTACTGAGAATAATTAATTTCATGTCAGCTGTTCCAGCCGTGATTTTCACAGGTAGTTTGTCAGTTAACTGCTGCCTCATAATTCTCCTCTTTGTAGAGGAAAATAAAATAATTGCTGTCTAAGTTTCCCTCAGTAGGCTGCAGTCATGAAATTCACAATATGCATTCTGTGTTAAAAGGAAAATTGTCCCCTTAGTGCTGTGAATAATTTTAACTTCTACTTGACTATTACTTCTTTATTTATCAAAACATCAGCACTTATTTTTAAAGTAAGCTTAGACATTTGATTCCATCTTTTCTTTTCTGAGCTAAAGAGCCCACATTATAATGTAAGAAAAAGGATCACTAAGAACTCAGAAGGATTACTTTATTGAGAGACAATGGAAAATGGTGCTTATTTAAGATGGAAATTGCATGCATTATGTCACTTCAGAATTTTGGGTTACTGTACATATACTAGGAGTGTTTTCATTAATTTTGTAAAAACGTCTGTTTTTAAAACTTTTAACTGGAATGACAAAAAAAAAGACCATTTTTGATTTAAAAAAATTATTGAGCATGAGAAACACTGACAATAAAAGTAACTTTGTTTGGTTAATCACTTATTTGCCAGTGCATCTGGGAAAATATTGATAGATATATCATGCAGATGATTTATAACACATAGGAACTTCTGGTTAGGTTTCCCAGCCCCAGTATTAGCTTTAGCTTTCATTTTCCCTGTATAATTCCTCTGGCAGGCCAAGTCACATAGTTGAGCAGGAGATCATGTACCCTGTTTAATTTTTAGCATGCTCTAACCCATGTTGGGCCAGACCAGAAAATGCTCTTCCATACAATGCCTTGGAGGCAGCCAAGTCAAGGAGAGCTCCTAGACAGCACTTGAGATGTGGAAGATTGATTGATTGATTGATTGATTGATTGATGTTAATGAGAACTGCATCACACTGCATGGTCCAGGGCCAAAGAAGGCCACCACTGTCTCCAGAGCCAGTCTGCCTCATGTTCATCCGTGCTGAGATCTGCTTCCTTATAGAATCATTCCCCACTTCCTTTAAAAGTATGCTTGCCATGGCAGCTATCATTTCATAGCATCATAGAAACATCATTGTTAGAAGAAACCTCCAAGATCATCCAGTCCAACCATCCACCTACCACCAATATTTCCCACTAAACCATGTTCCTCAGGACAAAATCTAAACATTTCTTGAACACCTCCCTGGACATACTGTTCCATTGCTTAACCTGTCTTCCAGAGAATAAATTTTTCCTAATGTTGAACCTGAATCTCCCCTGGTGCAACTCGAGGCCATTTCCTCTAGTCCTATTGCTAGCTACAAAGGAGATGAGGCCAACTCCCCTCTCACCACAGTCTCTTCTCAGGTAGTTGTGGACAGTGATAAGGTCTCCTCTGAACCTCCTCTTCTCCAGACTAAACAATTCCAGCTTCTTCAACTCCTCCTGCTTCAGACCTCTCACCATCTTCGTTGCCCTTTTCTGAACATGCTTCAGAGCCTCAAAGTCTTTCTTGCAGTGCGGGGCCCAAAACTGAACAAAAGGTGCAGCCTCACCAGAGCTGAGTACAGAGATGATCACTTCCTTGCTCCTGCTGGCAACACTATTTCTAATGCAAGCCAGGATGCCATTGGCTCTCTTGGCCACCTGGGACACATTAATGTTCAGCTGAATATCAACCAATACCCCCAGGTCCATTTCTTCTGTACAGTCTTCCAGCCACTTTGCCTCAAGCCTGTATCATTGGCTGGGGTTGTTGCGGCCAATGTGCAGGACCCGCTACTTGGTCTTGTTGAACTTCATCCCATTGGCCTCAGCCCATTAATTCAGACTATCCAGATGCCTCTGTAAGGCCTTCCTACCCCACGCAGATCAACACCTCCTCCCAACATAGTGTCATCTGCAAACTTACTGAGGGTGCACTCAAACCCCCCATCCAGGGACCTTCTGCCAGTTCCTTACCCATAAGAGTTTATATGATAGCTCACTGCTTTTCTCATTAATATTTATCTGGAATGTGGGAAATTTAGGTTCAGTAACCTCATTAACCCGTCTCTGTTGTATCCCAAACCAATTTCTCTTTAGTGCAAAAATACAGAAACAGTTCTTGAAGTAAGGACTAGAATCTCGGTCTGCCCACTCCTAGCCAAATGTTGTGGCACTAGGCCACAAAGTCATGTTCCCTCTTGCACTCCTCCTCACATCTTCCATGGGTATTGTATCTTTTCCTCTGTAGACAAAGTGTTTCAACAGCAACAGCTCCCTCCTTTCCCAGCTGTGTGGATTGTGGTTAATGCTGTCTCCTGGGAGAAGGGAGCTGTGGCTCTTAATCTTTTCAGACAGAGGGTATTGTCTGAGTCTGCTCCAGGCTCCAGGGAATCTGTAAAAGGTAGGCAACAATACAGCTGTTACCTTGTTTTTAAAGAGAACACGTGCTGTCACATTTTGTGTGGGACCTGTCACAAAGTTAGCCTATGCACATGCAGCCTATGAAATCTCTACTTACGTGCAGGTTGGCACTACAAAGAGCTGTAAGAAGAGCGGCTCCTGCTTTCCAGATCCAAGTCAGGGCTTTGTTGCAAAAATGTTCTTCTCAGATGGGACTGTTTGTGGGCACAGTGCCCAGAGAGCTCTCTAGGGAGCTGGGGTGACAATCAGGTAACTTCGCTGGTGGTTGAAAAGTGCACGAGTCTTTGAGGTTGCAGTTTGGAGCTTTGCCACACATGCCCAGGTTCTGCTAAGGGACTTGTAAGCTTTTAGGGGATCTTGTCCCTCCTCTTGGTTTTAGGTAGTGGAAAAAACTTGATTACCTCTTAACAAATTTGTTGCTTTTGAAGTTACCCACAACTTTATGCATTTGTTTGTTTGTCTTTAGGTTGAGTTATTGCAAAAACTTTCCCTGTTTAACTGAAGAACCCTCTAATATCAGATATCTTCTTGTACAGATGCTTGCAGACAGAGGCTAATCCTATTCAGTCTGTTCTGTTAAAAAGATTCTGATCTTCAAGTATCTCACTGTAAGACATATTTCAAGGCCTGTGAATCCATCCCACAGTGATTTCAACAGAGTCAGCTGAGATTAAGTAGTTTAGATTGTAATTTCTTTTGAGATGTTAAAATTTATTTTAAACAGTCCGGAGATGGGAATGCCATAGAAGTAAGTGTCAGACAAACTTGCTTTTTGTATTTATTCCATGAAACAAAGCCTCTGACATTTCAGTTCAGAATTAACAGAATTCTACAATCTGATGACTTTTCAAAGCTGTACTTGAATTAGTAAATAACGGTTCATTAGTTGGAAGGGGGATTCTGTAGAGCAAATATTTTTCTCACAGAAAATATAATTTAATTGATCACAGTTAGCTCAGTGCTCTTGCATTGAATGGGGCTGAAAGTGAATTGACCTACTGCCCAACAAATTTTCCCCATGGAGAATGGCTTAAAGACAATGTTGACGAGGTACAGAAAAAAATTACACTTATGTCAATGTGACAGTGAGGTCTTTCAGAGCAACTTGTCAAAAGACATTTGCAATAGAAACCTGAGTGCTTTCAAAAAAAAATTTTTTAGAGACTTCATTATGTGTGAAGTTTGTAATGTTGATCATGTAAATTTTTAAATGTACACTATGTATATTTATCTTCCCATGAATGTATATGAATGTGCATTTAAATAGGCTTTTCCACTTGAAAAGAAGCATTTCAAATGCAGTGATATTAGAGGATTCTTCAATTAAGCAGGGTAAGTTTTTGTAATAAATCAACCTAAAGATAAACACCTGAAAATTATGAATTATTTAGGTTATTTTGGTTTTATTTAAGAATGACATGTATTTAAAATTAATATATTTGTCCTGAATTTCTGTATGCTATTGATGGTGACAGCCCTCATGAGCTTGGTAGTGATGATTTCAAGCGTAATTACTTGAGGAACAAACTGCATCCTCATGGAGACTAGAGTATCACTGTGCTTTATGCTTTGAAAAACCTCACTCTGATCATAGAATCTGTGGCCACAAATGCAAGACGATGGAGTATTTTCTTCCCATTAGTACAGATTACTCTTGAAAGTACTATGAATAAAATATTCTGATTGGCAGCATCAATGATTCAGTGCACTACTTCACTGTATTCTAAGGCATAGTGCTTTGCCATCACAACAAAATAATGTACAAATTATACTTCTCTTATGTCATACTTTTGCAACCTCTTAGTTCCTTCTCTCACAGAGTCTCCAGTGAAGGAAGAATAGCACATCCCAGATGGTACACAACTGACCATGAAAATATTGAAAAATACTTAGCAGAAAAAAATGGAGATAATGATCCAGAGAATTTTTGTTGGGTGAAATTTATTTTTGAGTTGCACTGAAAATTATTTTCATATTATTTGTGTATTTCATGTCCTTTATATGATGCATGTGTTCTGTGATTCTTCCTGGCAGACGGGAAGTCCATGCCAGTCTCAGTCATCAGGTAGACAGATTCAAAATATAATTAAAAAAATTAATTATATTTTATGTATATTATTATATTTTAATACAAATCTAGTGGTCTTGAACCAAAATTGTCTGTGAATATTCTTTAAAGGAAAACTGAAAAACTTATTGGCATACTTGAATAATTTGAGTCTCCTATCAAAAAATGTTTTATTACAAATTCTGCAGTTACCTCCATAAAACAATAGTATCAAGAGTGTAGACATTACTATATTGCTTTGTGTTTGCATATATTTAGAAGGTGATCAGCCTTCTTGGTCAGGAATCTTAATCAATTTTTCTCATCTACTCTCTTTTATTTATTGTTTCTAACAATATGTTAAATGTGTGTAATATTTCTTGTGAATATCAGAAAAGTTTGAGATCCAATTTTGGAAAAAAGGGTTTCATCTCTTTAAAGTTGATAATGGTGCTGTACTATTTTTTTTTTTCTTGTGGCTTTGTTCTGGATAACCATTTTGTATGGTATAATCAAGAGAAATGCACGAGTAACAATGTGACTGGCTTACAGTGTCAAATATAGGATAAAACTCTTTGTTAAAGCAACTCAGTTTTTGGTTCTTACTGTAAATTTTTGAGAATTATGGCATGGAAATAACTGGAATGCATAGATACTTGCCATACTTCATCTTCCCAGGAAATTCAGCTTTATTAAATGTATCATATTCAGGTTGAGTCCTCAATTCAAGCCTGAACTTTCATCTGTACTCCTAGTCACAGAACACATCTGTGAACACAATCCATGTAAGCAGCAAATTCAGATCTGGTAGATAGATACACAACTTAGCTGGATACATAAACCTGTATGGTTTAAACTGTGTGCACTCTATAAAAAGGGCAGTTTAAAAGCTTACTTTCGAAACACATGCCTAAAAGCGATATTTGATATATTACAAATATTTATGACCATAGTGCTAAAACATGATAATTTTTCTGAAATTTGTGAATGCGTATGAATATCAGAAACTTTTATTTCAGCTGTAAAGAAATTTACTTTATTATTGGTCAAGGGATGTCAATCAATTTAACTTATTATACACCTGAAACTTATTAACGGTAGAATAAGGTAGTTGTATATTTCAAATGACTGGTACAAGTGTGAAATCACTGCAGAATTTGTCAATTATTCTGTGAGATGTTCACTATAAAAACAGAACTTCACTTGAAAACCATAGGTTTGATATAATCTATAACACTCCAAAGTTGTCTCTTGTGAATATGACATCTCTACTTTTTCTCCATTCTTCTGCTCGCTCTTCCTCTGATGGAATTGCTTTATGTAATGACAGGAGGGAGCAAATTAATTTAGATGGTAGAAATCATCTGTTTTGCAGTTTTAGATGCTTGGTGTGTTAACTGGACCAGGGGATCAATTCTAGTGTGGTTTTACTGATAAATAGCCTCAAGTAATAGAAGTCAGAAGTGTGATTGTCTCTAGGACAAAAGAGGCAGCTGCAGAAGGGCCTCTACCTTTGTTCTCCAAATCTTCTGGTCACTCCCAATTAGGATGAATGTAGCAGGATTTTAACTTTTTACTGACCTAATGAGTAATACAAATTCCAGCATTTGCCATATTGTCCACTTCACAATTAATTTCCCTTGGAGACAAATTAGAGAAACATTGTACATCTTGGCCATGGACAATTTTGCATGGCCAAAACAGTAACAGCCCTTGTAATTTGCCTATGATACAAAGAAATTAAGTGATTTAAATAAATTAACAGTGGACCAGATTCAGCTTTCAGTAAGTACTAATTACAGCAGGACTGTTATAGCAGAAAATAACCTTTGTGGCTTTTGCCCAAGAAAACTCAGTGGGACTCTTACTTCAGTCTCTAGGAAGGAAAAGCTCTGGCAGCTGAGGAAACCGCATTCTCTTCAGTAGCTATAACACTATGGGAACAGGGGATACCATGGCTATCTCCTGAGAAAATCAAAATTTTAAATGATTATGCATAAAGAATATAGAGGCATGCTATTGGGAAATTTTCTCAATAGATTCTCATCCTCATTTATAGCCAGTTACTTTTTTTGCGTAAAAGTTCATGACACAGAGAAAAATTTTAGAAGTTAGTACTCAAAGACATATTTTTCCAGACAGTAGCTGAATGAGGAATGGGGCTATTCCTTAAAAATCATCTTCAAACTTGAAGAAGATGACCATAACAACAATGATTCAACAGGTTGAAAATGTGTCAGGTTAGTGGGCAATTAACTCTAACTTACATGTAGAACTTCAATATTTAATATTATCAAAGGATTTTAATATTTGGTACTCAAATATATATAGTGAGTACGAGAAATTTTCAGGCAGAGATTTTATATGTATATGCTGTATTGGAAACTTCTTGCTACAATACTGATCCTAAGGAAGAAAAAATATGAATAAATTCAAAAAGAAGGGTGCAATTATTCCTAGATCACTGAGGGTGTTGTAAACACGATTTGCAATACATAGGTCTAAACACACTCAATTCATTGCTTTTCATACATTTTTATATCATACTTTAGATAAATGATCACATTAATTTTTTTCTTTTTTTCTTTAGCATCCAGAACTGATTGTCCAGGAGAAGATGCTGTCCGGATGGCCAACGTATTGGACACAATATGGCAGTTCTTCTGTTACCAGGCTCGTTGTCATGGCCTTTCTACTAATTACCAAAGATAAATATTTTTCTATTGCATGATAATAGTGATGTCAGCTTTAAACTGGAATAGCTATGATCTATTCTGTAGGATAATTTTAACTTTTGATTCTTTTTAGATGTGTTGTATAAGAATATTATTTCTTGTTAAAAAAAATATTTTTTTCTAGATTTTTTTCCAACTAGGTCTCAAATCGGCATCACATTTAATGAAGTTCTAAGGGTTTCCACTGTCTGAGGAAAAATATTAAAATGTAGAAATAGAAGTTGTAATTGTCTGCTAAGGAGAAAATTATAGTAATATTTATTCCAAGTTAGTTGAGGCTATTTTTACTAACAAGTTTTAGTATCACGAATTCACTATTTAATTCTCTAGGTGTCATATTTCATAACAATTATTTTTTAACTCCAATTCATAGAGAAGAATGATTCACTAAACGTCACAGCATTCCTTGGCTGAATTTTAGCTGGGTGCTGAAGCCATGCCAAATCTTCATTTTACTCAGCCATTGCAAGACTATGGAAAGAAAAATATTGGTCTTCCACAAAACTTGCAGTTGAACTCTGATTTACAGCTTTGTTTTCTATCTACTACAACTGTATAAATCAGCAATATATCCATTGACTTAGCTGGTAAAAAAATGTAGGCTCTCAGACTAGTTTACTTTGGGATTATGGGCTTAAGCACACACATACAAACACATGCCCTTCTATTTTGGTGAATTACAATGATATCAACTTCATCCACACTAAACCAGACTGTCCACAGTTTTATGATGAGAAACAGGAAGCTGTGAAGTTGGGGTCCAGGCTATGGTGAGGCATAGGCATGCCAGATACTGCCACCCCTTGCATGCTGTGGCTCAGTCTTTAGTGGTGGCAAACCAGCCAAATCTCTGCGAATGAGCTGGGCCTGCTCCTAGGCAGGGCTGTTCACAGCCTGGTGGATTCTTTCAGAAGGTGAGGGATGTTCACTAGCCTTGCCAGCACACTTGAACCTGTGTCAAGGTCTGTACTGATGTATCTGTGTTGCATCTGCAAGGGAGTCGATGGTCAGGACCTTCCATCCCTGATGTGTCTAGTAGCTTAGCACTTTTCCAGATATGCCCAAACAAGCTGCTCATGGGCTGCCTGCAGGCAGGCCTTAGGCAACCTGACGGGCAGAAGTGTAGATAGGAGAGTACATGCAAGTCAGCTGCTTGGGTGCACTCCCGAGACTTCTTTTTAGCAGCAGTGTGGAAATAGCTAATGTAAGCAATTATAACGAGTGAATCTCCACCTTCCTTGAATAGAAAATAAAAAAAGACTTGAACCAAATCTCTGATCTGAAGGCTGACCTCTAGTTTCAGACTCTAGTAGGATGCCTTCCTTCCTGCAAAAGATAATCATAACTAGCAAGTGAGACGTGGCCTGACTGTGATGTACAATGTTCCACAGCGTCTAGTAGCTTCTAAAACAAGGAGAAAGGAAAGAGAAGAAATAATTTTCTTCTCTTAAAGGAAAACCTCTAGCATATCCCAAATATGTTAATGTATATACATATTTGCATCTGCACAAACATTAAAAAATTTAAATATATATATGTATTTACCTGTGTTTAAATTCTGTTTTTATTTTTCTCATACTACGATTTAACTTTCTCTAAATACTTTAAAGCAGGAAATCAAAGGTATTGCTCCACAGAGACAGTTATTAACAGGTATGCAAGTAAAGAGATTAAAATTCAAACCTAGGAAAAACAGACATTATTTGTTATCTATATAAGAACGACAGGACTCTACAAACAAGCACAAATGGCAGCATATGAAATATGCTGCCAATATGAAACATAATAAGCAATAATCAGTATCTTATAGCATGATAGCCAACGGCAGTGACATTTGAACAGCATGTCTTCTCTAAGCTTAGATAGCTTGGTAGTGCATATCGGCAAGTGCTTAGCCATGTTAACATAAACCCTCATTAGACAGGATTAGGCAAGAAACAGTGACAAACAGGATGGACACTAACCCTCTGAGGAGCCAATTCAGACACTACACACTAATTATCCTTTTAAATTACTTTAAGATTCAGGGAACGAGTATCAGTGTATGTGCATATGACTACATGGGGAATTGTGTTTTACATACTACAACCTGCTTGTATTTCGCAACAGTTTTAAAAGTATTTCTCCTCCATAATCAGTTAGCAGGATTTAAAGAGTTTATTCTTCAGAATCATCAGGGATGATAATTAACTGTGATGACAAATTTTATGGCATTTAGTGTCTTTCCTTCAGGAGGAAAGGACAAGAAACTTATCATCCATCAGTATCTCCCATAAATGGCTATCAGTAATCCATTTTGGAAATGCAGTTTAAGAGCAATCATAGACCTGAGTTCAAATAATGTGAAGTACAGTAACTTTCACTGTAGGCTTCACAGAAGACTTACCAGAAATCCTGAGTAAAGATGCCCTAAAGATAAGACAGAATGCAAATACTGACTCAGAATTATATTCTGAATTTTACTTGTTGATTCTGATCTTGATCTTTTAAAATCTGTCATAGGTTAATTTGTATTTTTTCTTATTCTAGAAAATAGAGTATATTCTGTAATTACTCCTCTTACGTTTCCTAAACTACATTGTTGTCATGCAGTCAATCAGTATGAATCATAATCACATTCTCAGGTTGTAGTGTTGATTAGGTGTTATTTCTACTGAAGATAAATACAAAGATGCTGGTTAAAACAATGTTAAATGTGTGTTATATAACATTTATTAAAGGAATGTGAAAAAAAAACATCTATACATAAGCAATAAAAATTCAAAAATGAGAAGTGATCAAACTAGCATGATGCTTCCTCCCTTAACTTGATAAAACATTACTTCTAATGTTCAGTGGCTTTTTTTACTATTAAAAATGTTCTTAAAAATAATTAAATTACATCAGGATATTTTGAGAGCATGTCATGTCATCATTATTGTAAATAAAACAATTCAAATGTGACTTGGCAGGCAGTAAGTACAGACTTTTACTTTTAAATATTTTATGTTGGTACATTTTCCTTTTTTCAGATGTGGAACAATAAATTTTATCAAGATCTTCTGTGACCTCTTTGAAATGTTCAAGATAGTACACAAGAAAAACTTTTACATCTAAAATTAAAGTTGAAGAATTAGTGGTAATATTACCAAACTATCACAACACTTTTTGTTGTATACCAAGGGAAACGCATCAAAGTGTTTACAGATAAATAAAGGAAAATTCCATCTTAATTTTCTGTTACTAATTTGCATGAGTCAAAGTTTCAAAGCAATCTCATTTTGATTAATAAATACAAGTGACAACGTTTTTACATGCTACTTTGACTAATTTTATAAACACAGTTACAGTGTGAAACTGCATTTTCTGACTAAGAATTGCATACAGAATTGCACTCATTTCTGACAACTCTAACACAGAATGAAATGCTGATCTTTTCATTCTTGGCAGCAGTGCTACTTCTGATCTTTTACAAAAATCATGACAGCACCTGAAAGAAAAAGAAGGAATCTTTCTTTTCAAAACCTGTTATTTCAATCAGCAAATAAATTTCAAAATCTGTTCTTACTGTTCTTATAGTAAGTAATGAATGTTTGACTTCATGGATCATCTGTGCAGAAATAAGATAGCAGCAATATGTACATAATTTCTGAAACAGAACCTATTTTACTTCGGCTCTGTAGCTGGAAGGTAAGAAGGCATTTATTAGTACTGATTGTAGTAGGCAAGGCCCTTAGTGAATCATCCATAGCAATATTATTCATGAGACTATATCTATGGGATAGAGGAGAATCAGGATTAAAACATGGATGGAAAGGTGGTTCAAAATGAAAGGAGAGAAGAAAAATGCAAGAATGCCCTTTGGTAGAATCCATTATCCTAAGCCCCAGTCTTGGGAACATGAGAACACCACCCTTGGCATAAACATTTGTGTTGAGGTCAAGTGGGATTAGAAGAATATGTATTTGGATGCCTGGGGCTATGTCACAAAAAGAAAATATTAATTAAAAAAACAAGCTAGAGGTTTTACTTGCCCTCAAACTACCTTTTCTTTTAATACATTCTTTCGCTTTTTACAGTCAGTGGACTTGATTTTGATCTCACTTGTATTGGTTTTAATCAGAATAACACAGTATAGATCAGGGCATTTCTCTGTTGTCATATCAGCCTAAACAAGGAGAGAGTCTTATTTCCAGCATATTGCTTTAGTGCAGCTGGTTAAAACAGGGCTGTTCTTGCAGTTAGCGAGCATTAAGATGTAATGGCATTAATCTGTGATGTGAAAAAGGTCCTGTTAACAGAGCTATGTTTCATAAAGTGGCTTGATTTTGAACCAGAGCTGAAGTTTCTTGCTCCCTCCGAATGCTTTTGGGGTGTAATTACCTCAAGAGCTTATGCTAGGTTTCAGGCATTAAAGAACATGGCAGATGGGCCTGTGCTAAACTCTAAGAGCTGGCATTCAGATAGTCTTCTTCCCAGTTTGGAGCTATGTATGCAAAAAGATTTTGGTGAATCAAGCCTGCTATGTCCAGTAAGAAAATGTACTGAAAAAAATGGCAACCTTTGACTTAATCGTAGCCTGTCTAAATTAAGAAAAGATGCTGTTTTTCTGACCTGACCTTTCATAATCAACGTACAATAACAGCTATACATATTTCCTCAGTTTGGTTGATCAAGATCACTTAACTGTTCCCAGTGCTGTTGCCAGAGGTCTTGGTGTTATTTTCAATTTCTCAGCCTTCAGCATAAAGATATGCCCCTGTGTGTTTGTGCTGGCTCCTTAGGAAAATCTTTAAAGTGCCATGACAGCTAAAACAACATATCTTTAGGACCAGTAGGTTCTGAAGGGAACAGCAACAAATTAAGCCACTGTGGGAGTAGGAATGGGATAAGTTAAGAAACCAACATGTTGCTTTGCTGAATAGGGACGAGAGAAGATGAGAACAAAAATGCCTTGATCAGAGATTTGCTTGTGTGCTTTAGAGGGCCAGGTTTTGTTATGCGAACTCACATTCTTCAGGAATCAGGTTGAGACCTTTAACTATGTTTAGACTGTGACCTGAACCATATTTGTAATGAGATATTGCAGCTTTGTAGAGTGACTGCATTAAGTAGTTGTCATTTGACTCTTGCTGAATTACTCTCATGCTGCCATCACGTGAAATGTCCTAAAGCACACATATGATAACCTAATCCCTTTTAAAGAATTAAATGCAATTCTTTGTTTTTTAAAGCTGAAAAAGTGTTTTTTTATACAAACCTCATAAAACACCTTAGTTTTACAGCATGATGACAAAACATATGGACCACTTTATTATTTTAATACTAAACATAATTTTGGCCCTTACACTCCATTACTCCATTAAAGCAACTGCATATGATTTTTTCATCTGTTTATGCTAGTATAAGTATTCTATCTTCCTGAATTTGCCTTGTATTTCAGACTGATTGGAAGTAATAGAAAATTGTATTATTTTGAAATTTTATAGATTGTATCCACTTACTTTAATGCTAAAGTGCAATGCTGCATTGCTAGCTGATGAAGGTGCTGCCTCAGGATGGACAAAGAAAGCAAAAAAAAAAAGTCTTAATTCTTAATTCTTATAATACTTCCATTCCTTATATTTGAATTAAATTCTACTTGAGTATATGTAGTTAAAAAATGCTTATATTTTAAATCTAGAAAAGTAAGCATACTGCATTAAATAGATTAATTGAGCATTACTTAGAAAGCCAATTGCTCAATAAACACTTAATTTTCCTAGCTCAGCTTGGCAATTTGTACAAACAAAATGTATTTTCTTAATGTATATGTTTATCTACAATAATAAACATAAGCAACCTTTTGCCTATCGTATAATGCCCCTAAAGGCATCATGGGTTAACAGTGATTTCATCCCTTTATGCATGCATAATATGACAAGCTTTGCATAAATGATAATAAATAATTGGTATCTATAAATAATTCATCATTTATTTTTTCAGTAGAAATAGAATTCTTAGACATATTTTAAACAAAGGGAATAGCAAACATGATCTCAATCAGAAAAGGGGTTAAATCAGTTAAATCATATTACACAAAACAATGTTGCAAGTAATCAAGACTCATGCATGCAACATATATTTTTATTTCTTTCATTCTAGATGATTTATTGCCAACTTGTTCTCAAGTGTGGAACAATACATATTTAACAACATCATAAAATAATGGAAGTACTAAATGCTATACTGAACATGTAATCCAAGACAAGGGGAAGTGACACAACGGAGAAAATAAATGTATATATTTTGCTGTCAAGAAAAATGGGCATTCTTGGTGAATTAAAGTTTTTGGTTTCTTTTTAATAAATTCCAGTGACTTGGGGAAATCCTTCTAGTTCTCCCAGCCTGACTAATAGCTGGCACAATTTTATAATGTTAACTTTTGTAGTAAAAACTTAATAAGATGGTTCTGAGATTGTAAATCGTATTGCAAATTGGATAACTTTTTTTTGACAAAGCAATAACCCAAAAAAGGAAATAAAAATACAGCGTTGCTCTAAATAGATAATGGTTTTAATGGTAAAGAATCATTAAGATTTCAGTCTTCAATGTATATAGTAGTGAATTAACTTTAAGAATGTAATGCCATCTTTATTCAGCACGGCATTCAAAGAAACACTTGACTTTAAGCACAGCATCAATCTCATTGACTTCACATGATTCTCTCCAGAGCATATTTCTTTTCATTAGAAAGTCACTGACTCTTAACTGCCATCAAAATAGCGACTGCACTACCATCAATGTATCCCTCTGAAGCTTCTCAAAGTCTTCTCTAATTTTGACCAATATATAGAGCACGGGCATTTGCAAATATTGTCATGTCATTTCTTAACCCTTTCTAACTGACAGTTGTGTTCATATACATATATTGAGTGAATTAATTGCAATGTCTAAGAAAAATGCAATGATAAAACTAAACCCCATGATTATTGTAAATTGTTTTTCTCACTGATAATAAATATCATTACCTTTATTAAGAATCTGGGAAATTCCTAGCTATTAATGTATTACCTGTAAAAAAAAAAAAAAAAACAACAAAAAACTCCTTTATGTCTAGAATCTATCTTTCATATATTTTTCAACCAAAAGCAGAACCTGAATGAGAGTTTATGACTACTTCAGAATTCTATAAAAGCAATTTCAGCTATTTTGAAAGCACTAGTTAATATGTTCCTATTATTTACTTGTTAAGCAGAGTACCGCGATATGCCTTTGGTCCTATCAAGTCATAGCCACTCATTAGTTTCATCATACATTACTTATTACTTTCCATTAGTTTTAAACAGTTTCTTGATATTAATACATTAATTCCAGAAGTTCCCCTATTTCTCACATAAAATTTGATGTGAACTTTGGAAACTACCTGATATATAAACAAATTTAAATTTGTATAATAAATATACAAAAATAAACACGTAATATATATTACCCTTTTTTGGTTCGGTTGGTTTGGTTTTGTTTTCTTAGTAGCTCAACTAGGATACAAATTACTTTGCTTGAAATTATTTCCCAACACCTCTATATCCTAAAAGACACAAGAGTTCCACATTTAAATCCAAGACTTTGAGCCTCAAGAGTCCTTCTTAGCTGCCATCTGACCCCAAAATCACCCATAAATTCATAGGTTTGTTTTTTTTCCCATGAGTTCAGCTGCCTTTACATCCAGATGCTCATCCCTGGACCTTGTGATAACTGTCTGTTCTTTAGATAAGTCCAAGCAGTTTAGATACTCAGTTAAGTATGGAAAGCTTTCAGGGCAGTATTTCCTCCACTTACCTCACCCAGAATGGTATATATTTTCCTTAGGCAAATAATTACTTGGCACAATGTAAAGAGACACAAAAGCAGAAAATAACAGTGTTCATCATCCAACAGTTTAGTCAACAGATCATTCACACAAGATGTAGGACACCTTGTTTCATCTCTTCTTTCTCTTTTTTCTTTCTCTTTTGGATCTTCTATACTGTAATCCATGTTTTTGACTGTTTTGTGATGCAATTATTCTAAGTGTGTGGAACAACAAACTGCTCGGGGGGATCACAAGCACAGGGAGTAGAAAAGGATGCCGTTCTCAGGCAAATTAATTTTAGTCTTGGCTTCCAGTCTCCGATGCAGTGCATGTTTCACTGTTTATAC
This sequence comes from Oreortyx pictus, assembly GCA_036925125.1. Taxonomy (NCBI): domain Eukaryota; kingdom Metazoa; phylum Chordata; class Aves; order Galliformes; family Odontophoridae; genus Oreortyx; species Oreortyx pictus. The sequence goes on from JAUPFR010000003.1 coordinate 59,665,608, forward strand.
AAAATAGTCACTGGATCAGGGTGTGAGCTCTCATTGTCATCATACTCTATAGCCTGTCTGTGCCTGTGCACTCACCTGAAAACTGAAAAACGCAAGCTCACATCCCTTCAGGCATGGAAAGGAACTTGGATCTTGTCCCATACACATGATATGTACCCATACCTCCTGTTCTGTTGTAGTAGTATGACTGATAACTTTTTTTTCCTTTCTTTTTTTTTTTGTAGAGAATAGCTTTCTAAGATAGGATACCACTCGGCCAAAAAGGTGTGAAAGATGTGGCAGGAGCATACAGTCAGAGAAAATAGGAAGTAGAGCCAAAGTAATCCACGTTTAGCTGTGCTCAGTTTCACAAGCTTTTAAACTGTTAGAACGTGCTTTTTTCCTCCTTGTATCTTGCAGTCTTTTGCTTCTGGTGAGCTACATTTTCAGCTCCTTATCATGGGAAATATTTTCCTTTCCTCAGGGGTTTAGTTTTCTGGCAGACAGTGAGATGAACTATCTCACTAACAGCATAAACATCTTAGTGCAAAAGCCAGGGCAAGAGTGAGTGTGCAGGCTAATAAAGGAGAAAAAGCAGCCACAGAGAATAGTTAAATCAACTTAGTATTGCTTAGCTGTGCTCTAGGTTTCAGACACAAACCTCCCTCTGCTTTTCAAGATGGCTACGCGAAGGAGCTATTTGTCAATGAGGTGGCTTTTGGGCACCCCTTGGTGGGCATTTCCACTGAACTGAGAGCTGTTCATTCCAGCAAGCATGAAGGTAACTAGATTAGGGTCTTTACATCATCTAGAATATTATAAAGTAAGACCATTGTTGGTGTTTCCTGTAACATGAAAAACTCTTTTACCAAAGCATATAATGACTACACATATAAGGAAATTGTTTTACTTGACATTTCCGTAAGACTTATTTTTTGCCTTTTTCCATAAAAGACTAACTCCTAAACATCTTGGAGAAGTAGGTGCAGCTTCCATTAAAAACTGGAAAATATCCAAAAAGATCCTAGACAGGTGTTCGCTTCTGATATACCTGAACATTCCCAGAGCAATGTTTTGCTTAGTGAAGAAGAAAATATAATTTAACTTGTCATTTGTGTAATATTATTTAATGCAGAATCTATAAGTTTTCTCTCCAGGCCTTGTTCTTTTATTTGCTTCAACATGCTATTAATTTCAATACAATTTAGAGTAAAACTATTAATATCTTTGTTTTCCATGGGTTTCTTTGCTCTAGCAAGAAGAAAATGAGTAAGGAATGTTTTAAATAAAATCATCGAAGTTATATTCATTGAGAAAAAATATGAGTTAACATCTGATTAATGTTGAACGTTCTCTGAAATTCTTAAGCCTTTTTCCTTTGAGGACAACTGAACAACAAATACCAAAGCCTTATAACAGAAAGAGAACACATGTAGGTTAGCAGTAGGTTAGTATTTGGCTTCTACATTGTCTTTTACCCTCGCATATTATTTCTGGCTTAGCCATTTAAAAGAACCAGCTCAGTAATGAATGCCACTTACAACCAATACAGTTGAAATTAGAGCCTTTTAGGGAAAATATTTGACTGATAAAAACCTACCTCCTTAAACTTCAGTGCGACATATTATTTCTTTTGGCAAGGGGTCAGTGGTGCTCAACGTACATCATCACTAACTTATTAGATCTTGAGGCAATTAGCTGAAAACAAACAGAAGAGACAAGCCCTGTATTGAGCTTTAGAAACTAGAAGAAAATAGCCCATGGCACTCCATTATTCCAGAGCTTCATCAAAGGCTAGGCACTGCCTGCAGTTTAAAGAAAGGAAAGCATTGTTTTCATGTAACATCTATACAGTATACAGACTTTATCGCGTTATTTTTCTACTGAATCAAGTTACATTCAAACTTGTCTTCTTATAACAGGGCAGTGGAAAGAACTTTTCAGTTCCTACCCGAAGCACATATGTGCAGAATGCTGCTTGATTAGCTAGGGATTAAAAATCCAAATAGACACTCCCTTTTCATGGGAAATTGCTTGAGGAATTTTGAAAAATATTAATGAAAACCACTACTTAAAATAAGTGCCATGATAACATGCACCAATCAAAGTATTGGTGCATAAGGAACGCATGTAATTATCTAAGCAAACTGACCATTAGCATTTTCAAAGCAAACACTAATTCCTTAATAAGAGATTTAAAATTTAGCTGAAAGACATATTTTACAAATTTCAGTACACTTTTTTCCTACAGAAAAGGAAGGAAGGAAGGAAGGATTTGTAGGATTCTTACCAGAAGAAAATTTAATTGCTTGGTTTCAGAAAAAAAAGAAAGTCATTTTTGCACCTGATTTCTTTCTTATCTAGCTGAAATAGACATTCTTCTATGTATACTAGTGTCCTCAATCGCAATTTCAAAATTTGTTAGCGTTTGAATACATAACTTTTCTAAATTAAAATGTTAAAATAATTTAGGAAAAATTCATGGAAATCTTTCATCTTGAGCACTAGGAGTATTTTGGATATATAGTATGCCAATACCATCTTCCTTGTATCCAATTTTTAACATTCTTCCTCACCCAAAATAAAGTCGAACCAAGTACTCCAAGTGTACAAAAATGAGATACTTAAAAAGACCTACTTTGAGTCAGTGGCAGATTCTGAGCCTAAAGCCAACAAAATCTGATAATGATGGTTTGCACCTTGATTATGTAGGATGGAAGATGAAGAGCAATGACATCGTTACTGCCTCAACAGTTTAAGGAGTGGCTAAAAATGAACTGTATGGGGGCTATTTAAAACACATTCTGTATAAACTTGCATTCTGGATCAGATATGTGAGTCAATAAACAACTGCTCTTAATTATGATGAAGATCTAGTAATGTTTCGGAGTACGTAGATTAGTATAGGCTGTATTTCATCCATTCTCATCTGTTCTTTAAGTTCTGAGACAAGGCTGAGGTTGAAAATGCTTTTCCATGTTGTGTATAAAAATTTTTGTAGCAAGTCAATCCATTTTTTATATGTGAATCTGGAGGGAGGACTAAATGGAAAAATAAAAGAAGACATTGTCCGATATACAATTCTTTGTAATTCAAATTTGCAGAAATTACAGAGCTTAAAATAACACTAAAGAAAAAATAACTCAGAAAATTATTAGCTTATATTTATTTTCAAAGTCAAATTAATTATTTGAAATATTTCCTGAACATTAACTTAGATTTTTTTCCATGAAAATATTTCCTTTCCTATTGTTTATTTACTGTTGCAGGTTTTATCTTTTCATCTCTTCAAAGTCACTGGAGTGATTTACAATAGTCTTATCAATTTCAAGCAAATGGCCTATGGAATGTTAGGATTTGGTCAAATTCTTTCCCACAAGAGGTTTCAATTTGTTCATCATCCCCTCCTGGTATCTGGTTTCGAGATATGATGTGCAGAATTACCTTTAATATCAGTTCTGCAGATACAATGCATTAGCAGTGAAAATTAGACACAATTCCTTTTAGATCTCATGTGCTGCTGTTGTCTTTAAGTTGTCAGGGTGTCAAATAAATGGCAATTGGAGAAGGTTGCCATGACTTAAGGGATCACTGTAAAAGGAAAAACAATCCTTTATATCTTTTCTGAGAGAAAGGAAGGCAGCTGTTACATATTGTTCTGCTATGAAGTCCCCCACAAAACCATTATTTTTACATTGCTGTGCTACCAGAAGAGATATGTATATGTATGTATGTACTTCTGCATGTGCATACACCACACAAACACACACACACACACACTGTTCCAAAAGTAATGTCTCTTATTTATTTCCATGGAAACTAAGGTAGCTACAAAGAAGACAATAACACTATCTGCTATAGGAAATTCTCAGATACAAAAGACTGTTTTTCCATTTAGTCACCACCATTAGCTATGCATTTTTGCCACCAATGAACAAGAGCCTGCATGCCACACTAGTAAAATATTCACCAGTGGAGGTGACACTGTTGTGGTCACCACTGCTCAAATGCACCACTCACTGCCTCACTGTGCTCACACCCACTGTTTGGCCTCCATCAGCATTCAGCAAGCATTAACAAATGTTAATGGGGACCATCCCTCACGGAGGAGTTCAGTGACGCAGCTTTGCTTCATACACACTTTCATGTTGGATGCCATTTTGTCAGACTGCCCTTCTGCTGTCATCTGTCATACAGCCACAAAATGTAACAGAATATTGGTGAGAAGTTTTAATCTCTACTGCCATTACACCTACAGCCACCTCTGACATCATGGGCCAACATGATAAAATAGAGGTATTACTTTCAGAGCAGCCCTCATACACACACCAAATTCTTCACATAAAATAACATGCATGTGGTAAATTCAGCATTAAAAAACAAAACAAAACAAAACAAAAACAGAAAATACATAATTTTAAGTTTAATTAAATAAAATTTTATATGATACATAATTTCTAGAAGTCTGTTTTCCCTCCAAACAATCTGAAAACATAGTGTATCCATTTATATTACATTTCTGTTAAATTTCTATTATTTTAGTAGTAATTCTATTTCTATTAGAAGCATGCCTAAAGTTATTGTCTCATGAATAGAAAACTATAGGTGGTGGCAACTGTGTCTTTTGAAGAACAGGAAAAAAAATTGTACATACACCATTGTGATATATAATACGCCATATTTGCATAATCATAATAATAATCATAAGGATAATAAGAACATGATTACTTTTAACTATCTACATATGCCTAGGAAATATTCATGTATACTTTAAGTAGATTTGTAATTGGAACAGGATATTTGAATTTCTGCAGGAAGGACATATTTTTAGGAAAAAAAATGAACAGGAAAGTCTTTAAAGGTGATCATGAGTTTCCTATGAGCTTGAGAAAGGATTTTTGCATCCATTCTAATAAAGCTGAAGAAGGAGTTCAGGGATCAGGAGTCCTGGATGTATGATTACACAAACTGAATGGCTCATAACTCTTCAGTTGGTAGAAAGACAGCAAATGTTACTGAATTCCTCCAGCAGGGATAGTTAAAATTCACAAGTCAGATTGCACAGCTCTCCTCTTGCACTTAAATATTCTGATCTCAGTCTGTAGGGCCACCAGTTATTTCGAATAAGTTTGTGTGTAATATTTAAAAATTATTTTTAACAACATAAATTTGGTAGCAGAACTTAACATATTCACTTAATAATGTGTATCTGTTTTGAGGTATGACTGCAATTAAATTGTAAAATTATAGTGTATACTGAGTTGAAAGGGACTCAAAAAGGATCATGGAGGCCAACTCCTGCCTCCACACAGGACCACCCAAAATTCAGACCTTGTGCCTGAGGGTTTTCTGAGACACTCCTTGAACTCCAGCAGATTGGGGCCATGACCACTGCCCTGGGAAGCTTGTAGCAGGACTTGACCTCCCTCTGATGAACAATCTTTTCTTAATATCCAATATGAACCACTCCTGATGCACCTCCATGCTGTTACCTCAGATCCTATAATCAGAGAGAAGAGATTATCATGAGCAAAAATTCTCCAGTGGCACTTCATAAGCAACAATTGTACTCCAGTAGTAATCTTCATTTCCTCAGGATCTGGAAAAGCCTAAATAAAGGGACAGGTTTTGTGGTTTGTCTAGAAGACCAGAGTCTTTGGCCTCTGTGCTGCTGAATGTCCTCTGGAACCCAAATGCCCTGAAAAAATTTTGTCTCAAGCCCTACATTAAGAGATCTTATGGACCATCAGTTTAAGCACCCAAGCTGATCTCTGCTGTTTAGTCTGAGGATATGAAGAATTGGTTTCTCACATAACACCCACTGTGTTAAACAGGACTTGATAAATCAAAAGTAAAGTTTCAAATTTCATTTGAAATTTAATTAGTAATACGTTTTAAGAAGTTCAGATGTAATGTGCACACGTGGTTCATTTTTACTTAAACTCTCTGCACTATTCTTATTCAACAGGAGTTTCAGATGAGTATTTGGCTGTGTCTGTGGTCTTTTGGAGTAAAACTGCATCTCTGCTTGAATGACATAGAGAAGCTGCAAGCAAAGGAAGACCAGCAATCTTCTAGTCTCTTGAAATTGGAGCAAAAGGATTCACAGCTCCTGATGTTAGGTGGATATCAGAATGCTTTTAACCAATAAGAACTTTTCATGAAAAAAAGACATTTCCACCACCAACAAAAACAAATATTAATTCTGACCCTTCATCACACTGCTTTCTTACACTAAACCATTAAACTTACAAGTACAGAGTTTCAGATAGATAGTTTTTCCAAGGCACAGTTACAATACTAGACTTTAATTAGAATCTGAAAACTTCCTCAAGCTTTCATTTCTGTATTATGTAACATGTTACATTTATTCTGAGGAACTCACTCCACAATACAGGAATTGAGCAGAGAATACCTTTATCACCTCAAGATTAATTGACATCAGAGAAGAAAATTTGCAAATGAAAAATAAACCAACAGCATCAAGATGTTCCCAAAAATGCAGTTTCAAATACTGTTTGTCTACTCTACCAGCTACCACTATCATCAAGAAAGTGTAAGAATTTAAATGTGTTTCATATAATTTTGAAAGGGCTTCATTCTCACAGTCTCTGGAGAACTTCCTCTTTCATAGATGTCATGGTTTACCAGCTCATAAAAAGTTTGACAATAGATTACAGAATATTTGAGTATTTATCTTTCCTGTAGAAATACAGAAAGGAATGCATGATTTATGGAATTAGAAGCATGTAGATAAGTGGGAGTATTACTCCAACAACATAATCTGAGTGTGGTTGGAGGTAACTCCATATCTTGGAGTTATATCCATTTTATTTGTCAGTTTTATTCTGATAGATAACTATTTAATGTAAGATTGCATAATTAAACACCTATATGTAAAAATGGGGTTATTGTACCAACTGGAACATATAAGGAAGAAATCATCTCGATCCATTTTTACATTCTATTTTAGGCAAGTTATCTCACTGTTAAGGTGTTATATAGAAAATTATTGAAAATAATGGTCATCTTCTGAAACAAAAAGGGACTCTACTCAGTTCTTGGGAAGGAAAAATGCAGATACCAGATACCAGTCTATAGAAGTAAGTTCTGAACCATGGGTAGTAAATGAAAGATAGTAAACAAGAATAATTTATATTCCTGAGGCTCTAGAAAATGCTAGACATTAAAAAAAATCTCACATAAAGTTCTTTATCAGATAAAGAAAATCAGTTTCAGTCGTAAGACAGAAACAGCAATTACTAAATTTGGAGATTTGCTTTTTGCTTTATTAATAATTCTTTGAACAATATAATACTCCTAGCAAACTATAAGAAAATTAACAAGGACAGGAAAGGGTAAACAAGAAAGTGGGGTAAATATAGTGATGTTAACCTGACATCAGTCCTGAGGAAAACAATGGGATAACTGGTATGAGACTTGATTAATAATGAAAGGAGGGAAATATAATTAATGCCAATCAATGTGGTTTTATGGAAAATAGATCTTGTCAAACTAATTTGATATTTTTGTGAGATTACAAGTTAGAATGATAAAGTAATAATGTTGATATAATATACTTAGACTTCTACAAAACATTTAGTTTCATGCTACAGAATGCATTGGTTAAGAAGGATACAAAATCAACATGGCACTCGAGTGGATTAAGAACTGACTATCTGAAAGACCTCAAGGTATAATAATAAATAGGATATGATCAGCAAGTAATTTTGTTTCTAAGAAGGCATTGTAGGTCATGATTTTGAGCTATTATTTCTGAAAACATATGCTGATTATTTTGTGGCAGTATAAAATTAACTTTTTCCAAGTTTGCAGGAGACGAAAAGACTGATAAGTAGAAAAAGACGAAAGCAGATTGCTGAGGCTACATTCAGTAGAAACTTTGATGTATGCTCTTCTTGCAAGCTGGTCATACTCTTGATTCCTTTGTAGCACACCACTGTTATCAGGCACCTAGTATGCACATTAATCTTGTATCTGAGTAAATTCAGGCATAGGATAATTCTACAGTCTTCTTTTGCAGTTAATATTAGTGTTCTCAGTTTGGCACCTTTTCATCACCATCTTCAGCCATGGGTGGGGGCAAGAGAAGCAGAAGTAGAGAAATAGTTTTGTACAAGTGAATGTGTAGATAGATGGTTCCTGAGGCTCAGCATCATACCCCTAATACCTTATACTTCATGAAACACGGGGCACTGTAATCCTCTCTGGGTCTTGTAGCTTACCTAAAGCACTTGGCGGAGATGTCTTTCATAGAGCTTAAAATAACAACCGAGCAGTGCTTCTATGTACTATGTATCTAGCACTAAATAGCTGAACAACATCAAATTTTGGACCACCTATAGAGAATGGAGAATAATTTTTCTCCTGGGTGTGTATGAGAAAATACATTTCTTTTTCATGAGGTGAAAAAGTTGTTTGTGGAGTCTCCAGTCCATGCACAAAATATTGGCGTTATGTTCTGGAATGAACCTCACAACCCTAAGGAGTGATTTCCCTCAGCAGTGAATCATTTTGCAATGCATAAATCTGAAATCAAGATCATGCTGATAACAGTGTGCTTATTGGGCATCCTCAAATAGTCAGAAATATGATAAAATCATTACAATGAATATCTTTAGTAATACATTTGCTTAAAAAAAAAAGAAAGAACAGGTCAGACCCTAATAACAGACCCTAATATCAAGGAGCAGATGTTCTCCTGAATCCATCAACTTATTATTTTATTTGAACATATCTTCAACTTTTGGAAGATTTTCTCAGTGTGTGTAGTATTGCCTTTGAGAGGCTTTGCCACAGAAAATTTGACCTGGACCATTTTGTTTTCTGTTTATGAGAATTTCTGCTGAACATCAGCAGCTCCTATTTCAGATCTGACGATTCTGTCATAGTTCCTTCCTGCCTTCAACTCTAATTCCCAAAGGCTTCCTTCTTATCTTTCCTCTTCATTCTGTGACACAAAATGAGAATTGAGGTTTCTGGAAGGCAGTGCTGAAAATACAGTGCTCCCTGCCACTTCTACTGTATCTAGGTTTGGGCATGAGTTCCCACAGTTGACCCTTAGTGAAAGGTCATTATGACAGAGAGTATAGTCATTACTTCAAGGACATGATTAGAGAACCATTCTGAAGTAGCTTGTGCTACTATTTTATTTCATACACTTCTTTTCTAAAAGAGTCCTTCTTGTTAGCTATGTTCTTTTGTTTACATGGCAGAAAATGCAAATGCTTCACTGGATGGGCAAGCTCCTAGTCTGTTAGCCAGAATATCCCCAGGTGGCACCATAGTCTTTTAAGGATCATCTTCAGGAATTATCATATCCTGGAATCATAATTCTAAACATGCTGTTGCATAGTCTTATCAAAGACTTTGCTGAGTGAAGTAAAAAAATGTAAATGGAATTTCATCAACCTTTGAAGCTTTCTGATAAGACAAAGAACAATTTTGTAATTCGTTTCAACTCCCTACAATTCAGGCTTCTCTAATAGGCTCCTTGGCCTAACAAGACCACAGTTTGCAACTTTTATCTGTTTTACCATGCTGCATTCGCCCTCAAACCTGTGATTACAGGAAACCTCTCTTCAGATTTCTTTCCTCAGGCATAGTAAATGCTTCAGTTGTGGTGCACAGTAGGGAAAAGGGCAGGGAGCATTTCAGGTAAGTTTTTCACATTAGCATTATGTCACTTCAGCTGCTTGAATGAGACAATGGGGAAGAAAAGACTTTGTGGGAGAAAAGAATTAGTCTGCCTGCATCCTTTAATGAACAGCAGAAAAGTTTATCTTGACTCATCACTGTATGATATAAAGTTTCTGGTAAAGATTTTACATTTTAGGAAATTCTACAACTGAAGTATGATGATGACGTTCTCCCTACCTGAATTGACACACAAGTATTGATATTTGACAAATCTAGCAACTTGTTAAAAATTTGGTAGATCTAGGATAATCCTGGGATTGTCCAGGGGATAGTTTCGTTAATGAGTACTTCTCCAGGATTTGAGAAAACTTTTTTTTTCTCAACTTACCCATAGCATCTTAGAGAACTTATCTGTGAGGAATAACTGATAAATAGAAAGAATAAAGCTTGAAGTTGTAGGAGGTGACCAGGATTAGCCATGTCTATTCTACCTAATAATTAAAATATTGGTCAGTTTCCCAAGGCTTTTTTTTCTTGGAGGAACTGCCAAGATCTGTTTCCCTACCTCTGTTAGCATCCTGAAGGTTTTCTGATGGTGTTCATTGTCTCTGGAATCTCTCCTTTAAAGAAGTATTGCGAGCCTCTATTTGCAAACCTACCTTTGATGCCACACTGATTCATCCTTGCACTTCATGGGGAAAACTTGTGCAGAAAAAGACAATCAGAGTTCTTGATAAAGAGCTGTCTCCAGAAAAAAAAAAAAAAAAAAAAAGGAAGTGTAATCAGTCAATGTGTAAAAGTAGAAAAGTACAACTTTACTAAACAGTTTAGTGAATAATTATATGGTTTCCCTGCTATTTTATTACATGCCATGAGGATATCCTTTAGAGAAAATATGGAAAATGTGAAGATTGTTTGTACCTAGAAGAAACATGGGGAATTAAAAAGTAGTATGATCATAGAGACAGTTGTAGCATCCTCAAGTATATTCTTGGCATTGCATCTGAACAACTTAGTTTTAATGATATTTGAATACCACATATCTACAGATTGAAATGGGCAGTATTTCACAGAATCGCAAAATCACAGAATTGTAGGGATTGGAGATCCCTACAATTGGACTGGAGACTAGAGATCATCTAATCCAACCACCCTGTCAAAAGAGGCTCCCTAGAACAAGTTGCAAAGGAAGGTGTCCAAGAGGGTCTTGAACATCTTCAGAGAAGGAGACTCCACAACCTCTCTGGGCAATCTGTTAAAGTGCTCTGTCACCTGTACTGTGAAGAAATTCTTGCACACATTTGTGCAGAACTTCCTATGCTTCAGTTTATGGTCCTTTCCCTTCATGCAAACACCACGCACAGCTGAGAAGAGTCCAGCCTTGTCCCTTTGCCTCCCACTCCTTAGATACTTATAGACTTGTATCAGATCCCCTTGGAGTCTTCTTTTTTCAAGGCTGAACAGACCCAGGTCTCTCAATCTTTCCACATAAGAGAAGTGCTCCAGGCCATTTAGTATCTCTGTAGCCCTCCACTGGACTCTTTCAAGGAGATCCCTGTCTTTTTTGGTACTGGGGAGCCCAGAACTGGGCACAATACTGACCAGGACAGAGTAGAAGGGGAGGATCACCTCCCTCCAACTGCTGGCCACGCTCTTCTTAATGCACCCCAGAGTGACATTGGCCTTCTTGGCCACCAGGGCACAATGCTAGCTCACGGCCAACCTGTCATTCACCAGGACACCCAGGTCCCTCTCCTCAGAGCTCCTCTCCAGCAGGTCATTCCCCAACCTGTACTGGTGCATGCAGTTATTCCTCCCTAGGTGCAAGATTCTACACTTAAACCTCATCTAGTTCCTTTCTGCCCAACTCTCCTGCCTGTCCAGGTCTCATCGAATTCTACTGCTGTTTTTGTCTTCCAACTGAACTCTGAACTGTCAATCACAACCCCCTGAGCTCCGCCTGTCAGCCAGTTCTTAACCGACCTCACCATCCACTGGTCTATTCCACACTTCCTCAGCTTTGTAATGAGGTTACTGAGGAAGGCAGTATCAAATGCCTTGCTGAAATCAAGGTACACTGCAACCACTGCTCTTCCCCCATCCACCCAGCTAGTGATGACATCGTAGAAGGCTACCGCTCCCTGGTAAACTAATGCTGACTACTCCAAATTTTTTGGCTACCTGAAAGTATGTTTGCATCACATAAAGACAGACGTAATAATAATAAAGAGTGTATATAGAGATTGAGAAAGTCACAGATGGAAAGCAATGCGATACATGAGATAAAGAAGTTAAGGCTCAAATTGAATAATGTGAATATTTTAAATTAATATCATATAATCATATCAATGAGCAGAAGACAACAACATTCACAGCTGTCATACTGAATTTTATCTCTGGGTAAGATACACTTTTAATATATCTTTAAGTTTTGCATTTTCTGAATCTTTCTGGTACTTGTATTTCTGAAAGAGTTATCAGTGAAGCTGAAATGCTGAAACAGTCAAGTGATTTTAATTTCGAACAATCCTTCCAAAATAGTAAATTTTCTCTGCTGTTATTTGATATTCTTAAAGAAACTGTCTCTGGGTGCACAACTTTTATCACTGACCTTAGGCAAACATTAGTGCCAAGGCATGCTTGTGATATAGTGTACCATATGTTGCTGTAGAAACTGTGTTACTGAGGTGGTAAAATGAAGTGAGAGAAAGGGTTTTGCTACAACAGAGAAAGAATAAAGATAATGTTGAAAAAGAAGTGAGGTCAAAAGAGAAATTTGCATAGCTAAAAACATTTGCAAAGTGTCCTTTAATTCATAATATTTTAGAAGTATTCATCAGCATGGCACTTCATGCATATATTCAAGTGTCATGACAAGAAGGCCTTTGGAATAATTCTTTGAAAACATTGTGTTCAATTCTCTATCACACTGAACTGTGTATTTCTTGAGCCAACAGATCTAAATATTACCAGAACTAAGAATAATAAACTTCACTCATGTCAGGTAAGCACGATGGAACAAGCAGTAGGAGTACTTTTAGAAACATGCTGAAATCATTATGATCAATTAATGGTCTCCATGTAATTTTAAGTCTATCAAACATGTGATAATTCTTGAACGCTGAAGGGACCTGCGAGAAAAGCTTATGGTCAAGGCACAGCAGGGGAAAATTTTTCTAGATTTGGAAACCTTGATGAACTTGTTCTCCTGTGTTGTTGTCAGCAACAATATTTTTCAGTTTATACATATTTAGCAGAAATAAATATATAAATAAAACAACATGAACATATAAATAAAACAGTCAGGAATTACAGCAGATTCTCTGCTTTGAACCAAAATTGTAAATATGTATCAATGGTTTATGGGGCGGTTTGGCCCGATTCTATGACTAATGGGACGAGGGACCCACGGATCCATGCCCCAGGAAAGGGGAAGGGAGGGGGAAAGGGAAGGGAGATGGGCCTAAAAACAAAACAGCGGCAAGGATCTGAGGAGGAAAACTAATTTACTACATAAGATATTGGAATGTAAAATAACACAATATAATACAATATAATTGGAATCAAAGCTAATAAATAGAGAAAGTGTGTCCGAAAGCAAAAGCCTTACACTAATGCTGAAGGCAAGACAGCTAGGGAACCTCCACTGCTGAGATGACCAGCAAAAGAGGAAGTCTCCAGGGCTTGCATGCAGTTTTGTATTTCCCTCAGGGTGGAAAATGGGAAGGCAAAGTCCTCTGGGGCATGTAGTTCTTGTTTTTTGAGAGCCAGGTACTTGGAAATTTGGCAGTCCATGGACTTAGAGCATTAACTGTTTAACTCCCAGTGCCTCACATGATGTTATGATGTGGAATACCATTAACAAAATCATAAAACTATGACAATATGAAACATCTAATCCTATTAATAATGTATTTTAAGTGTTTTGTTTATTTGTCAAGTAATAACCACTCATTTACCTCAAGAATTATAAATATTTGAAAAGTACCCCAGAATTCAGGTGCACAAACAAATGTGGAGGATCTGTCATATGGAAAAAATTGATGCTTGCAGCCATTTTCTAAAGTTGCTACATGATGAAACAAGCACCATTTTACAAAAAGTGCATTGTATGAATTCAGAAAATTGAAAGTATTCAATTGAGAAGTATCTAGAAATCAAAGAAAAAAAGATGATTATCTAAGTAATTTCTTCACTATATTATTGTTTATTAAAATTTTAACAAGACACTGCGATAAGATTCATATTATTGACTGACACTGGAAGGATCTTCCTCTACCAGTAGACAAAGATAACAGCTTTATGGCATTCTTTACAATAATTAATTTTTCTAAAAGATCACTTGTAACAGGCAAGGCTGTGATGTTGTTCTTGTACTGTGTGAACAAATTCAGGACTTCAGAGGATTTAGTTTATTTGTTGGTGGTAAGACGTCATAAAACTTTGCTGGGAGTAATCAATTGCTTATTCTTCCATAAGCCAAACAAAAAATCTATTTTTGTATTGTCATAGTTTTAACATCTAACTCATGTTAGATGTTATGTAGCTCTACAGTTGTACCTCAATTAAATACTTCTCATTACCTTTTCATGGTTAACTTTGGGAATACAAGAATATATGTTCAGAGCAGAAGCTGTGGAGCAAGATAAACAACATGAGAAAGGAAGGCTGAGAACCAAAGACACTCCAGAAGAAAAAGAAAACAAGTTCAAGTAAGCTGCGTGATGACCACGTGATGATGACTGATTGGAGAAAGAGCGCATGGCATGGAATGACTCATGACCCTGATTGGATAAGTGCCTTCATACACAGTTAAGGTGCGTTTGTGGCGTATTTTGTTGACATGTAAAGGCGGGTGGAAAAGTTAAAAGAGAAAACTTGTGAAAGCATATAAGAGATGTTAGAACCTGTAATAAATGATCTGGGTCGTCTACATCTGAGTCTATGCCTCAGACGCAGTTACCATTGCAGAAATGATTTTTTTTTTTTTTGCATTTCTTTTTCTCTTAGTCCTAAAGTATGTGAAAATAAGCTTCTAAATGGATTTTTTTTTTTTTTTATCCCTGTAGCAGTGCACTTTCTTACAATGAGAGAAGTATGTTTCTGTCAGAGACTCTTATCTCCTTCAAGTTCTATTTAACTAGAAAATCATCTGGGACTTCAGACTTCTTAAGTTCAGCATCTTGTCATATACCTGAGAATGCTTTGATTGATACAGAGTTCATACAAGAAAAACATAATATACTCATGAAGAGGCAATTGTCATCAGCAATGCTATGTACATGGTCCAAGATGGATTTCCAGATCAAAATGTGTATTTTTCCTTTGCTTTTTGACAGAAAGTAGTACTTGACAGGTTTCTGGTTCTTCAGAAGTGGCTTGACGGCTGGAAGAAGTGACAGCCCTCAGATCAGAATGGTGTGCAACAGGCTATGGTGCACTTGTACAAATCAAAGCACTCTTTCTAACCTTCTTTTCTAAGTTAGGAAAGCCATAGGGGGAAAAATAATCATTAATTTTTAAGCATCTCAGAAGAGTGTTAAATAGTCGGGCACGGCTGCAATGAAAGTGAACTGCTGAAGTTTTTAAATAACATTTTGTTTACAAAGACAATATCTATATTTAGATTATTTGTCTTCATGCAGATATTGTCTAATTAAAAATAACGATTGAATGATTTCTATATAATATTTAAAAATATTTTTTATTTCCTTGATCTAACTTTAAATAAATCACATAAATAAAGAATTTCAGTTAGTGCTTTGGAATTTTGTTATTTTGATTAATAGTGGATGTGTATGTCAAAATGTACATGCAAATATTTTAACTTTGGAAAGGGACGTTGCACAATGCACAAATAATCCCTGATTTTATCTGCTAATGTTTCTTGTAGTTGATGGTTCCTAAAAAGTGCTCCATAACTTGTGGGATAGGGATTCTGTGTTCTAGTCTGCAGCTCATCATCACAAAACATTGCCATAGGACTTCAGCCCCAATTCACGGCATTTAATGTTTTTAGGCTGTGAGGGAGTAAATTAGTTAACAATACACAAGAAAAGCAAACACACTAACAGAAATGACATTGCTGACACAAAAGAAAAGAGTTAGAGGTTGATCACTTAGTAAGGATGGATTTGTTTCAAGGCTGATGTTTCCCACCTCTCTGATTTATGTCTATGGTGAGCATGCCTGATGTTTTGTGTAGTAGATTGTTAAGCCTAGTCATCTAAGTTGGGTATTTGGCAGAAAATATTTTAAATATATTTAAAGTAGAAATGGCAATGTAATTTGCCCAGAAACTACATGTAGACCTACTTGCAAAGACACTCTCCATGGTAAAAGATTCCCAAGTGAGTCTCTCCATGGGGATTAGAAAATTTTCATCATCCTAGCATGAATCTGAAATGATAGACATGATAGATGACCGAATATCCTAATTTCTTTTTCTTCAGTTTGCTAAGAGTTGTTTATTTTTAATTGTATTTATTTTTTTTGTGTCTCTCAGTGGTATTTTTGTGTTTTGTTTTGTTTGTTTCAGGGTTGCCTTTGTCCTTACTTGCACTATGTTTAGTACATCTCAGATGGGGTTCTGATAAGGTAAAAAAACTGAAGCAAATTGATTTTTTTTCTGGCAGTTTGGATTGTGCGGTAACTGTATTTGAAGCTTTGAAATTATCTTAGAAATGAAGTTGCTGCCATAGAACTATTCACTTGGCTACTGTCTGTTATTAACTAGATTATAGGAAAACCTTTTAGAGTTACACTTGAGACACCCATGTGTATTAAGCTTGTGTGACAATGTATATCACGCTTTTGGAGAAGTTTGATATTTTCTTTATTGCTACTTAATGTTTCATTAACCTAAGACAACTGGCAGGAAATGCTCATATGGTTTATTCATATTCTTTAGAAGGAAGCTTGCAATTCAAGGCTTTTATTTTTTTACTTTTTTTCTTTCCAATCTGTACCATTTAATGCTGAAGAGTGCAAAAACACTGGGAGAGATTAATTAACATGTGCAGGCATAAGAACACAATACACAAAACTATTTTACCAAGACTATAGTTAGGGAACTGCCAGCACCTTTTTGGGACTGCAGGGAAAATGCTGTGAAGTTTTTTGAATATTTTGGAACTCCAAAGACACCTAGGAGACAAGTATCCTTGCAGATCATATTTCAGTAAGAACTGTGGGCTGTGATGACCTCAAAAGATGTTTCTCTTGGGGGCATATTGACTCTTTAGCATTTATTACTGGGGACCAAGACTAATGCATAAAAATGGCTGGAGCTGTTTTGAGCGATGACGACTTGTACCTTTTCTTTACCCATGAAGTCCTTTGTACCATCATCTCCTTATTACACAATTTCTCATCTTTAGTAATGACATTTGATCAGCTTCATGGAGATCTCTTGAAATCACCAGGGCTGAAACTCATTATTAAATAGAAGGAACTAGCTATAATTTTTTAAATGAAATTATAACGATAAATTTCTATGAGAACAGTGATTTCTCACGTAAGACGAAGTTGGAACGTCACAGTTTTTCTCACTAGCATTTAACAGGTTTTTCTAGGGACCTGGGGCAGTGGGTGAAAAACCAAAAAAAGAAAATGTCAGTTTTTACATATAGAATTCCCCAAGTCAAAACTGATTCAGATGTCTTATATTCATCTCCCCTGGTGAGAGGATTTTCTCCACCAAAGTGTCAAAAACACTGAAAAGAGCTAATTTTACTAGGTTTACTTTATGTGTGAAATAAAACGTTCCATCTCACACTGTTTAACAATACGGAGACAATGCCCATCTGTTCTAGCAATGGGGATCTCTCTGATGGAATGTCTCCTCTCTATTCAACATACATAAACATAACGTGGAAATTGAATTCTTTCTGTAACTGGTAAACAATAGGGTCTTAAAAGGTCTGAGGATAACATTAACATATTGCAAGAGTAAGGTTTGATTAACACAGTTCTGATTTCTTGAGAGCATTCTTCCTAAAATATAATATCTATTTTACATGTGATACAAACTCCAATTGAGTCTCTCAAGAAACTTGTTATTGCTCTAACATTACTTTCTCATTAGCCAACAAGAACAATTAGGAAATGTTTCAGATAACTTTAATCTTTCTGCCTGACTACACACTGTTCATTTTCTTATGTCAACAAGTACATGCTGATATTTTAAAACAGATCTCTGAATGCTAATTTTCCTATTTCCCCATCTAAAAGGCTATAGCTTCCTGACTGTTAATTCCAGATGACAGTGAATGGTTTTGTTTCTTATTCACCTCAAAATAATGTATTGTTGTGAAGTGATTTATAATAAACAGAATCTAGGAAAAAAAAAAAAACTATGATGTTGATCAGTTTTGACAACTAAAAATGCATTATTAATGGAATAATAACGTTGGAAGCATCTTGAAAACAAGCTGATTGTGAAGAGTTTATTTTTCTGTTCAAACCCAGATTCATTCTTCTAGTTTAGAAATTCTTCTGGGTGGACAGGTCATTACAGAGAAGAATGCCAAAATTATTGCATTTTAGGAAGTCTTGTGATTCCGCCTGTCAAATATAGATTCATAGGTACACTTAAAATAAAATCAGATACATTATTCCCATTAAAATCCACTTTTACATTATCTGGTTTGACATATAGAATAGATATTTTGAGTGGGCATATATGTCACAAAGTGAAATTACCCTAACTGCTTGATTTTACTTAATGACTGTTGATGAAAGATACTATTTCTATCTCCTCTACGCACAGCCATAGATGAATATAAACACTGGAACAAATGTTTGAATAACAACACAGCTCACTGCATCTCTGGCATTTTTTGCTATTGAAGTAAATGTAAAGCCAAACCTTGAACTGAAACTATATATTAATTCATCATCCACAGCTGCAACTAAGGACAAATAGTAATATAAATTTTCAACATGCTTACTTATACATTCACTCTACAATTTAAGGTATGCATATAGTATCTTTGATATGATTTGCATAAATAACACTGTATTTAAAGATTACATTTTAAGACAGGATGAGTTCTAAATTACTCTCGTTATGTAATTCAGTAAAAATATTTATGCCAATAGTCAAACTATGATGTCTTAACAGGCATTCTCTAGGAAGACTGGTTTACCATCATTATTGGATTTTATATTAATTACAGTATGTACTTTATTGAATTTGCTGAAGTGCTTTGCTGGATGTTCTCCAAACACTAACAGCCAAATGAAATTATATAAAAAGGGTCAGCGATATTTAAGAGTATGTGAAAATGCTTTAGAGACTGGTTATAATTAAAGAGGGTGTAAACCAACACACACAGTGCAAATGTCACTGCACTATGTTTGCTTAACATAGAATTACAGTAAATTTATCAAGAGTGACTCAGTGAAATCTGAGTGTTTTATGAAAGATAACTCTTCAATCTTAAATATTTTTTTGCAATTTAAAGTATTAGAAAAGTAGCAATATCTATCAAATCCACCATGGAGGACCATGTACAAAATGCTCCTCTAAGCACACCTGATCTTCCTTGGATGAGAATTAAAAAGCAAGAATAGATGAAAAGAGATGTAGCTGAGCAAATTTTACCTATTTTTTTTTTTAATATATTCCTGGGAATAAGTATGTTTTTATAAAGCAAAGCATTTAGCAATCTTCCTGCTAGCATCATAATTGCTTTATCCAGAATCCTGAAAAGCTGGAAATGCTTCTAACCAAGGGAAGTCAAGAAAAAATGAATAATAATAGTAAAAAAAATCTATGAGCTTCAGACTAAGGATCTAATTTGCACAACTTTTCAAATGAATACTGCTTAGGTTAAATCTGTTGAGAATTTTGTCTGTAATTTAGTTATTCCTGATTTTCCCAGTTGCTGTGTATTTGAGTTAGAAAGGAAGTGTTCAAGCATTTTTTGTTTGTTTTTTTTTTGTTGCAGTCTCATTAAAGCTGCATCAACTACTTGAAAACAATTATTTAAAAAAAAATTCAATAAAATGGGAAAAAAAAACAAAAACACATCACTCCCAACAGTATTATTACTTGTAGAAAAACAAAACAAAACAAAAGCAAAATTACTGCAGGAAAAAATGTCAAAGAATTAAAGGTATAAAAACTTTTACCTCCAGATATACATTTTATTTTTATTTTTCATGAAGTTTTTGGGTTTATATTCTTCATAAAGAATTCATTAATGAACTCTTTAAAATAATGGAATTCATAATAAAATGTAAATTATTTTTTTTTCCTCAACTAAGATAAAAAAATATTTTTCTCTGTTATGGCAAGGAAAGTGAAGAAAATTTAGCTTGGTGTGCTCTCAGACCATACTACCAAGGTCTGGAAAAAGAATACTCTGTTTACTCAGGGATATATTCATAAAATTGACTTCTGCAGTTCTGTGACTGTGAACATCTGAAGAAATCTTACATATGCAGTCAGTACAGGAATAAAAAAAATGTCTGAGACTTTTGTCTACAGTGTAAACGAAAGGCTTAGGTCCCTATATAAAATAAGAAATGCTCGCTTCAGTGATTATAAATGAAAATATGGAAAAAATTATTTGTTATGGAAAGTGTTCTGAGAACTGCTTCACAGTTCAAAATGTGGATTTTTTTGGAGTATTTTGAAAGATGCAGTGATTGAAATTCTACTCAGAGACTAGATAAATGACATAATTTCTTAGGCAACAGTCAATATATGTAGAATGCACTTACAGATGTGATGGCAAGAAGATTGCTCAATGAACACACTTATCTTTGTCTACCTAAAGGGAATTTCAGAAAATAATTTAGCTTTTAC
This sequence comes from Oreortyx pictus, assembly GCA_036925125.1. Lineage (NCBI taxonomy): Eukaryota > Metazoa > Chordata > Aves > Galliformes > Odontophoridae > Oreortyx > Oreortyx pictus. The sequence continues at coordinate 59,686,063 of JAUPFR010000003.1, forward strand.
TCCTTTTAAACACCTAATATCCTTTCTGTAACTAAGATGACCTGAGTAAAATTTCAGGAAATTTCAGAAATATACACCTGCGGAAAATGCAAATTAATCTTGAGTGTGTGTGGGTAAGATTCCGTATGTTCAAATACTGATTTCTGTGCACAACTACACGATTTCTATGTACGAATTCTGGTCTGAAGGCAAATAGGAAAATCTGTATGAGCTGTCCCTTGGGTGAAAATTTGGCCCTAAATGAATATATCCAAGAATAATAAACTATGCAAAGACCCTATATTTCCTTAATCAGTAATGAAAAAGAGATAATGACTAATATCACTTAATGTTCCTTTTATGTTAAAAATGAAACAAAACAAAGCAAACAATTTAGTTCATTTTTCTCATATTAATAATGAATTTGATCATTTTATGAGCCTATCCGATGCCAAATGGGTACAAGCATCAATACAGAATAAGGATACAAGTCAAATGATGTGTAGTCTACTTCTGGTTTTACACAGGCTCTATGTGTAAATGGGTGAATTCACCTGGGACCAGACTTGTAAGGGGTAAGTATAGAGATCTCTGCTACACAATTTCTTAACTTAACTAGTGCTTCCACTGGTGTATAGTTTCACAGACAGAATTATTACTTAGTTTAATTAGGGAGTGTTTGTAAAGTTATATTTTTTAATTTCACATTTGAATTTTTTGAAAACCCAAGTCTGAAAACAAATTAAAAACCCCCACAAATTACATAAATTAAAAATATTACAGCAAATCTAAAATATTAATGAAACACACTTCTGTAACTTATTCCAGAAGTAGTACACAGAGTCTATTAAGGTAGGGTCATTTAAAATAAAGTTTTCTTGCTATGTTGCTGGTAAATGTTGCATATTGCACTTATCTTACTTCCTTCGGAAGCCATCATAAACAACTCTCTCTCAAGATATGTACTTTGCTATCCTCTGTTTCTGTCTTTAACTATGTCATGCATATACACAGCCATACAAAAATATGTTAATATGTATTGAGATTTCATTAAGAAAAATATGTTAAGAAAACATAAATATTTAACTGATACTGGGAAATGAAAAAGATCCATATGAAGTCTTAATTCTGCCCCATTTTCTTTAAATAAATTATGAGAAACTTTAATTCCAAGGTCATCCTAAATTTCTCAAGATGAAATATAGTGCCATTTGTTGTTTTTGTTTGTTTTCTTTTTGTTTTGCTCTGTTTTGTTTTGTTTTCTACTGAGGCATGACACATCAGTATAGGTTAGGAGCTGTTCAGCCTGGAGAAGATTGAAGGGGGATCTTAGCAATGCTTATAAATATCTAATGGGTGGGAGTCAAATGGATGGGGCCAGGCTCTTTTCAATAGTGCCCAGAGACAGAACAAGGGCAATGGGCACAAACGGGAACACTGGAATTTCCATACAGGCTTGAGAAAAATCTTTACCTTGAGACTGACAAAGCTGTAGCACAGGCTTCCCAGAGAGGCTGTAGAATCTTTCTCTGTAGATATTCAAAACCCACCTGGATGCCTTCCTGTGTAGTCTGTACAAAATCTTCTTTAGGAGGTCACTGGACTGGATGATATCCAGAGGTCTCTTCTAAACTCTGCTTTTCTGTGACTCTGTGACATTAGATTATCATGCAAAACTTAACAGAGATAAATATGTATTTAAATTGCTGTTTCCAAATCATGCTACAGGTTGAATACAGAGATGTGAAAATAGAGTATTTGTTAGCTTAATTTATTTACATTTGCAATTAGAAATCTTTCTCCCAAGGGAAAAGGAACTAAAGATTGGTGATTGACAAAAATTGAGTGGTGTAAGTCTAAATTTTTAGAAGCTGTGTTTGGGAAAACATCTCAATAAACATTGGTTGGTTTGATTCTACCATAGATGTTTTATATTCCTCTGACAGTGCAGGATGAAGATCTGCCTGGTTTCACTCATGAGCAAGTAGGGTCAATAAAAACAGTCGTCTACTATGCTAAAAGAGATAGAGTGGGGGAACCAGTCTGAGAATCTTAAATTACAGTGGCTTAAGCAAGTATCCATATTCAAATAGTCACACATGAGTTATGTTACTCTCCATTTCCAGAATAGAGCGAGGTTGAATGAATACTGACCATCATAACAAAAGAAAGAGAATATGAAAAAAATATAAGGGGAGGGGCTGGAAATTTCAGTTATGGAAAACAGAGTATTGTACATGAAGTTGCATATAGTATTCACGCATCTATACCTAAGTTACTCATGAAAATGAGTAAAATGCACTTTCAACACATTAGAGTTTCTTTTGTCCACTTCCACTGTTCCATGTCTCCAAGGATTTACTCTTTCATTCCAAGCCTACACAGAGTCTCTAACAGCTACCATCTTATAGTTTCAACCTGTTACACAGATGGCTCCTCCATGACTTTAAATTTGACATTTTCTTCCAGTATCACAGTGGTCTGATGCCCATCCTGCAAAGGTTTCAATGATTGTCCAATAAAAGTTTTCTTGTGTATGCACGCAGCACAATTTTGAAATATGAGATCACATAGCTCTTCTAGGGTTACAGACAGAAGATTTTACTAGTGGGGAAAATCTATTTCTACCCTCCTATGGGTTTCTGACACTCATTTCTTTCTCTGAAAGGATCCAAGGAAAGAGATAGTATTGCAATGTTGCATTTAGATGGAGAAAAACTGTTTCGGGAGGTAAATCAGTATATATGTGGAAGGAAGAAAACAAAAAGGCAGAGAGTCATGAAGTATAGTACATAAGTGTGTATGAGAGTTAAAGGCAATGCTGAAGTTAATATTCTCTAGACTTGTCTGTGTAAGGCATGCAGTATTTCAGAGATAAGACCATTTCAGTGCTGTTTATTTGATAAATGTTGCAATTGACCTAGTTTGAAGAAAGATGAATTGTCAGGCAATTCCTGACTCCATTAATGGGTTAATAATTTTAGTATGCTATTCTTTTTTGAAAAGGCTTATTTAAATGTTTATCAGTTGTGCAAAGTGGAGCAGCACTGGAGATTCGCAAGGGAGAACTGATCATTGCCTATGCATGGAAGCGTTGTAGGAAGATTAAAATAACATTGAGTATATTCTGTAAATGAAGGAGAGAACTAAAAGAAGCCTCCAGAGTCCATTATAAATTTTAATAATACATCAAGGTAATGTAACTGAATAACCGATCTCTGAGGGAAGAAACACAACATTTGGCTAATATTACAATTTAAATTATGAAAACAAAAAGAGCTTTTAGTTAATCTTGTCTTTCTGCTTTTATTCTTGAGGCTCTTTTTTATTTTCCCTGAATCCAAAACACCATGTAAACAAATAAAAGTACGGGAGAAAATAAACAGTTTGGCATCTCAGTAGATTAATTAATGCGCTTCAGCCTTGGCACCAGTAGGCGAAAATTATGTGCATAAATAATATCACTAATTAAAAAGATGCAGATTAACATGCAAATAATGTTAATGAGGATCTGCAATTCCAGAGTGGATTCGCATAACATCAACAATTTAATGGGTTGGAAGGCTTGTGTTTGCATTACATTAATAAATTTCAAAGACCTTGCATAAAAAAGTTCTGTTGGAGCCTCTGTTTCCCACTTGTGAGTTGTAAATTCTGTGGGCAGTAGCAAACGCTCATCGGCAGATGCCAAAGTCATTATCTCAAAGACTGTTGAGAAGGTGCCATGTGCCAGTGTGACCAGCTGTTGGGAACTGGGCAGTAGGCACTGCACTGTGCCAATTATTCATATTATTTGGGTAGTCTTGATATTTATTTAAACTGATTAATATTTTGTGCTCTGCATCTTGATCTGGAGGGAAATCATTTTAAGCAAGCAAAGTTTTAAAAAAATCTTATTAGCCTTTGATGTGTCATGGATGGTTGAATGCATAATAGAATTGATTAAGCAGACATAATTTCTAACCATAGGCAAAAACAATATAAGATGTCTTTAATGATGTCATATAATGTTGAGATAAAAAAATCAAGGATTAAACTCCAAATGAATCATAGTAACTCAGATTTTACTTAAAAATGATAACTGTTACACTGCTGTATCCTTTTTTGCTCTTGAACTGGGGAATGCTCCTCTGAGGACACTTCTTACAGAAAGAGCAAAGGTTAAGGAAGATTAGAGCAAACTCATTTTTAAATGCCATGTAACTCTTCATTAATTTTTTTCCCACTCTATGATAATTGTTATCCATTCCACACTCAGACATTCTGCTGTGGCTTTGAGACATCACAACACTATGAACAAAACATTGTACTGAAGATGGACTCTGTCAGCTTACCAGAACTGTTCAGCTGTGCAAGCTCTATCTGAATGATTTAGGAATCATCTACCTCTTATGTATGTGGAATAAGGCTGTTAATTTCATAATGTGGCAGAACTTCCACAAACTCAAAATGTTTCTTAAGATGTCTAAGACCTAAAAATTCAAATTCAAGAAAGAAATACAACCCTGTATTTACACCTCTTCTGACACTCCAGGTACCATCTAGAAATTAAAAACATAGTAAATCGTATTGGTTTTTTTTTTGACATTTTTTAACAATATAGAAAATCTGCATAAGCACCTTGTAAAAGTAAAACTTTGTTGTTAATTTTTGTAGAAATACAAAAGTTTTAAAGCAAGGAAAAAAGTGGATCTCTACTGAAGCCAGAAAACTTGATTGTAGTCCTCAGCCCTTCCCTTCCCTGTGTTTAATGATGTCATAAACAGACAAGAACTTCATTCATGTCTGAGTGGTAGGTGGCTACACTGGAGAGTTTATAATGACTGAAGTTTTCCCCTATCAGTGCTCTGTTCAGAGCTCTCTTCTGCATGAACATTGATTTTTCATGAAGCATATGGACATATTCAAAATAACATTTGAAATTATCTTTTTAGGATGGCTGAGAATGCCAAAACCATTCAAGAATTTTTGGAGATAGAGAATTCACAGCTGACAGAGAAAAAGTGAGACAGAATAATAATATTTTTAGAAAAGCAGGTTGGAAGTGAGATCATACTTCTCAGTGATAGTGTTGTAATTAAAGTACAGTTCGATTGGGTTACTGTGTATTTATTCCATAGTTTATTTCTATGGTTAGTTAATGCAAATTTCAATATAAAATTAAAAATTATTACGTGAATGTAATCCAGTTAATATAGCATCTATCTATTAAGGTAATAAAGGTAATAATTTATTATTAAGGTAATAAAGCTAATAGGTATTGAATACATGTTAACTATGTATTGATAAGAATTATTGCAACAAAAACACAAGATATGAGTGAGCAAGGAGGAAAGCTCAAATGGAAGAACTCCATTCTACAGTATGTTGAATAGAGATCTGAACATTGTCAGGGCATTCAGGGAAGTAATAAGAAAGGCTAAGGCCGAGTTGGAACTAAATCTAGTGTGCAAAGTCAAGGACAACAAGAAAAGCTTATTTAAGTGTGCTACCAACAAAAGGAAGACTAGGGAAAATGTGTGCGCACAGTTGATTGAGATGGGTGCCCTGGTGATAGAAGACACTGAGAAGATGGAGTTACTTAACAACTTTGCTTGAGGCTTTACTGCCTCTTGGAAATCCCAGACCCTGTAGGTAAAAGAGAGAGTCTGGGGAAAGGGAGAGTTCGCCTTGGACAAGTAGGATCTAGTCAGAGATCATGTATGCAAACTTGAATTACACAAATCTACAGCACCTGATGGGATGAACACATGAGTGTTGAGGGAGCTGTCGGAAGTGACTGCCCATGATTCTCACATGGAGAATGGGAGAGGTACCTGAAGACTGGAGGATATCTAATGTCACTCCAGTCTTCAAAAAGAGGAGTCGGGAAACTACAGACTAGTCAGCTGCACCTCTGTCTCCTGGAAGGTGATGGAACAGCTTATTCTGCATGTAATCTCCAAGCAAATGAGAGAAGGTGATCAGGAGTCATCAGCATGGGTTCACCAAAGGGAAAATATGCTTAACAATTCTGATTGCCTTCTATGGTGTCATGTCTGTCTGGGTAGATAGACTGTGAGTGTTGTGTACCCTGACTTCAGCAAAGCTGTAGATACTGTCTCCCATGACATCATTATAGGTAAGCTTAGGAAGTGTGGGATAGTTGGATGGACAGTGAGATGGACAGGGAACAGGCTGGCTGGCAGAACTCTGAGCGTTGTGATCTGTGGCACAGAGTCTAGAAGGGGGTCTGTAGCTAGTGATATATTTTTCAGCTCAAGGAGGGAAGGTTTAGATTGAATTTAAGCTCAAGGAGGGAAGGTTTAGACTGGATGTCAGGGGGAAGTTCCTCACAGAGGGAGTGGTGAGGTTCTGGAGTGGGCTCCATGGGAGGGCTGTTGTTTCTCCAACCCTAGGGGTGTTCTGGACCAGGTAGGATGGGGCCCTGGGCAACCTAGTCTATCATGAGTTCTGTGGGTTAGTGGCCCTGCCTGTGGCAGGGGGCTTGGAACTTCATGATTCTTGGGGTCCCTTCCAACCCAGGTCATTATGTGATATTCCCCAGTGTTGATCCTGGGTCTAGTCTTGTTCAACATCTTCATTGATAAGCTGGATGAAGGGATAGAAAATGCAACCTGAGCAAGTTTGCTAATGATATGAAGTGAAGGGGAGTGTCTGACAGACCAGAAAGCTGTACTGCCATTCAGTGAGACCTGGACAGTCTGGAGGTTTTACAGAGAGGACTCTTATGATGAGGTTCAAAAAAGACAAGTACAGAGTCCTACACATGTGAAAGAATAACTGCATGAATTAGTACAGGTTAGGGGATGACTTCCTGGAGAGGAGCTCTGCAGGAAAGGACCTGGATGTCCTGGAAGATAACATGATGATCATGAGACAGCAGTGTGCCTTTGTGGTCATGAAGGCTAATGGTACCCTGGGATGCATTAAAAAGAGCGTGGCCAGTACCTCTACTCTTCCCCACTGAGGCCACATCCATCTTAAGTACTGTGTTCTGTGATGAAATTTAAGAAGGCTATGCTGCCATTCAGTGTGACCTGGACAGACTGGAGAGTTGGGCAGAAAGGAACCAGATGAAGTTTATCAAGAGCAGTGGAGGGTTACAAAGATAATAAAGGGCCTGGAGCATTTCTCTTATGAGAAAAGGTTGAGAGACCTGGGTCTATTCAGCCTTGAAAAAAGAAGACCCAGAGGGGATCTGATACAAGTCTATAAATATCTAAGGAGTGGGAGGCAAAGGGATGAGGCTGGACTCTACTCAGCTGTGCATGGTGATTGGATGAGGGGAAAGGACCATAAACTGAAGCATAGGAAGTTCTGCACAAATTTGTGTAAGAATTTCTTCACAGTGCAGGTGACAGAGCTCTTTAACAGTCTGCCCAGAGAGGTTGTGGAGTCTCCTTCTCTGAAGATGTTCAAGGCCTGCCTGGATGTGCAACCTGTTCTAGGGAGACTGCTTTGACAGGGGTGTTGGACTAGATGACCTCAAGAGATCCCTTCCAACCCTTACAATTCTGTGATTATGTAATTCTGTGAAAGAGTCCAGATAAAGGCCACAAAGATATTTAGGAGTCTGGATCATCTCCCTTATGAGGAAAGGCTGAGAGACCTGGGCCTGTGAAGAGAAGATTGAGAATGTTTATAAATATAAATGCTTATAAATATCTAATGGGTGGGAGTCAAGTGAATAGGGCCAGGCTCTTTTCAGTAGTGCCCAGAGACAGAACAAGGGCAATGGACACAAACTGGAATACTGGAAGTTCCATACAAGCTTGAGAAAAAACTTTACTGTGAGGGTTACTTACTATGGGGAACCTTCTTTAGCAAGGGATATGGACTAGGTGATCTTCAGAGGTGTCTTCTAACCTCTGCATTTCTGTGATTCTAATAGCACAGTTTGCAAAGACAAAATAATCTGTCTTTAATGTTGATTTAAATGTTTAATGATGAAGAATAAAGTAATTTTAGTAATTCTGTGGGTAGATATTAGTGTTAGGAAGGATTTCATACTTAAGAAAAAAAGTATAATGCTCAACATCACCAATATGTATCCAAACTGATCTACAAATTTGAATAAAATATTGTCAGATTGTTAAAATACTTCATGCTATGTTTAAAGACTAATCAGATACAAGCAAAGCTGAAGTTCTCAAAAAGGCTGATCAGTATCTGCAGAGCAGTCTTGGACCATAAACACATACTAGTGCTCAAGTGTGAAAGTGAACATTTGATTAAAACCCTAGTTATGCTTTGTTAATTTCAGGTGCTTCCTTTCCTCTTTCCTTCTGCTGTCGGTAGAAAACATCCTCTATGATTCGGTGATTCTGTAACTGTGGAATCTTCTCTCTGCTTTCATTTTCCAGCCTGAAAAAATCTGACACTTTTAATCCTCTTGCTGCCCATTGCCTCAAAATAAAACAGATATAAAGGGCTTAGAAGGGCACAAAAAGTATTTTGCTCTGCCCACTCAGAGCAATGATCAGACACAACTTTACTTTTTACATCTCTAAATCACAGAAAAAGCTATGCTTGTGCACCTCCCTCCATGACAGACAGTTGTGGGAGGTAACAGAGCAGATCTTTCCCCTGGAGAAAGTCAGCAGTTAGAGTAGGAAATGTAGCTAAATACATCTCATTGCTAAAGGTCCCTACTGTTTTGATCAAAACACTGGGGGCTAACAGCCTTTTGTCTGTGGTAAAGATCATACAATTACTCTCATCTATGAGACTTCAACCACCAGAATGAGGGGAAAAATAAAATAAAATCTCTGTGTGCTGGTTAGTTATGACTAATGAGGACTGTTAGACCTGCCATACTCTGCTTCAAACACAAGTACAAATTGCCTCCTTTATTTCTTCTCCATCACACCCAAAACATGAAAATTACTTGCAGTTAATACTTTTCACTTAATACCCTTTCTCTGTCTGCCCAGTTGAAATGCAACTAGACAAAAATGTCTCAAATGTTTTTTATAGCCTAGCTCCAACAGGAGGGCTGACCACTTACACCTTAAGTTATCAAGTCTGGTTTGGCTTTAATCTCCTCAGTCAGTAAAAATACCAGACTGAGGCCATCTGCATTATGAGGCAAATTTCCATCCCCCTCCATGCCCCTGAGAGGTGGCTGAATAAAGAACATCCATGAAATGAGCTTCTGGATATATATATATATGTATATACAAAAACTCAGGTACAAATAATCACATATAATTACATACAATATACAAAAAACATTCACTATGTGTGTATGTATATAATTACACGAGGAAGAGTTGTTGGGCTACGTAGGATGGTAGGATGCTCTTCAGCTCCTTCTCACTGTCTCAAAAAGGAAGGTAGGCATTATCTTTCCTTGATTTTAAACTTCATACAAAATTAGAAAATATGTGATATGTTTTTGTTGCTGGTTTTGTGCTATTTTTTTTTTTAAATTGTGTGTGTGAGTGTGTGTGTGTGTGTGTGTGTGTGTGTGTGTGTGTTTTGGCCAAACTGCTTACTCTTGAGCAGTTCTGGCAAATGTGGCAGGAGTATTATGTCAGACATGAACTAGTTAGTTCAGGCATATCAAGTTTCAAATAAGTGCTGAATATATTTTTACTAGGAAATGTAGTGATGAATTCAGTTATTTCTTCCTCTCTCATGATCTGGGGAAAATACGAATCAAGATTTTAACACTATTCATCTTTTCAGGAAAAGACCAAAGTAATATACTTCATGCTGTGATCAACAGACATTTTTTGACCAGTAATAAACAGCTTTCTCACAGTTAGCTCTGTCAATGTGTACCATTCTTGCTCCAGCTTTCTGAGGCATTAACTGGACAGAAACAAGTTATGTAATGCAAATCAAACACTGACCAGTAGAAGGTTTCAGGGAAATGGCAATGTTATTATGACAGAGATTTATCAAATTGTTCAACAAATTTTATGATGTCTTGACTGTCTGATTGAAAATGGAGTGGAAGCAAATAAAAGAAGACAAATATATTAAAAATTGAAAGAGAAAGATTTCCCTGTTTTATTTTTAAAGTATATTTGTACATATGTGCTAAGCATAATGAAGTGGAATCCTTCATGAATAGCATTATTAAAAATATACATATTGTTTATAAGTTTTAGTAGATTTTACCTTCTTTTTTCTACTTGGAAAATTCCTTTAAATCAGTTGAGACTTCTGAAAAAAATTTGTAGGCAACTAATAGACCAACGAAGGGAAAAGGAGCAATCAACAGGGAATAGCACTTTCATAAATCTGTTTTTAGGCCAAATTTTCTCTCCTTGTATATAGTCTTCTCATATTTTTGTGCCAAAAATCTTCAATAATTTTTTTTAATTCATAAACCTTTACACAAGTGAAGAGGACATTTCCTAACTAGTAACGCATTCTGATTGCAAACCAACTTCATGTAAATGGGAAGCAGAGATGCTCATTGGCTTTTCAAAACAGAGCATTATTATTTGCATTCCTGGAAAGGAATGAGTTTGATCTGGAAAGCTTTGATCAAGTCACACTATAAGTGCTGTGTTATTGACAAGAATAGAAATACCAAGATACATCTAAAACAGGGTTTGAGGCAAGAAATTTCTGTAGTTTTTCTACTTATTCCTATCCTACCTGGAAAATTATGCTCCAGATAGTTTAGTTGATGACTGTATATACTGAATGTAATATTGAAATTTCTTAATTTAGGAAAGAAAAAAAAGGAGAATAAGGAAGAATACTACTTTTCATGCTCTGATTTTTCTTTCTCCTTTTTTTCTTACTTTTGCACACTATTAGAATGCATTTTAGTGACAGATGAGTGATAACATCAGTGTTTTCTCAGCATTATTTTTCTCCTAAACCCTAAACACAAAACATAAAGATATTTACTAGAGAACTCTGTTTTAGGTATTTTCTCAGTAACTTCAAACACTAAAAATGGCCCAGTGGTGAAGATTTCACACACATTTTTTTTAATAACAAGATCTAAATTCTACACAAATGTACTGATAACTGTTTGACTGCATTTTCTTGAAAGTCCAGAACTGGGTTTTGGCCTGTTCTTTTCCTTTCTGTTGTGCTTCAGGAAGCTAAGTGGTGTGAGGAGCAGCAATTCTGTGTCCTAAACTCAAAACAATCATGAACTCTGGAGTTCAAGGAGAAGGATCTGATGAATTCCTTACTTCATTCACATCTTGTGGCAAGACAATGGAGCATGGAGGGAGATGAAGAGGAAGTTAATGGAGTCATGAGCATCCTCAACAACTAAGCATAGCAGGCTCCCTGTTTCTATTTTTCTTCCTCTTCTTGCACAAGCTTTCTGTGATTAAAGTGCACACACTCGCACTGGGAAGAAGCCAGACCACAGAAAGGTCTGGAGCAATGTTCAGGTGCTCAGGGTTTTCTTCTTCTTCATGAACCTTGTAAATCTCCTGGTAAGGCTTATTTCTGGGGGACATAATAGTTTTGCTAACAACAAACAATTTCTTAACTATGACACTGAGAAGCCATTGGTAGTCCAGGCTGTACTGAGAGGCTGGCACAGGCTCCATGATGACAGAAGCTTTTCCAAGAACTAGCACTTTATGTGCCCATACACTGTGTCAATCAGAAACTTGAATGATTTTTTTCCACTTCCAAGTATATCCATTACATGTTAAATGATGCTGTTTCCATCTTTTAACAGAAAATTGCCAAATATTTTCTATAGTTACTGCCAACCACCAAAAAGGTGAACAAGTTCAGACAAAAATGATAAGATTACAAAAGCAAATAATCAGATTCAGGAAATGCTGCAAGTGAGGGTCATGCATAGTAGAGGCTCCAGAGAGAAAGCTCCAGTGAGAACGCACAAGAAGTTTAATTCTATGGTAGTGACTTGTCATCACATATAAAAGAATGTAGTTTTACTTGGAGAAAACATGCTTCTGGCTTACTATGGAAAAAAATTATATAGGCATTCTGTTGATATTTTCTTTTTAAGTTCTTGTTGGCATGAGGTTTAAATGTTGATTTCTTGTAAATATCCTTGAAAAGGTAAGAAACAATGCAAAATATTAAATACGATTTGACTATGTTTATGAGACCTCTTTGAAAAATAAATTAATACAGAAAGAATAAGAGATTGCTTAATTTTTTTCTGGTTATGAAGTACCAGCTAATTTTTGTAAACTGATTTTTAGAGTTTAGTTATACATTTGTAGCATGAGATCATTTAAAAATTATTTAGACATAATAGAAACTATGCATTTAGACATGAATCCATTAAACTTGATGACATATTTGCTGGCTAATGAATACTGTCAGACATTTTTGGTAAAAAAGAAAGGAAGGATCCAGACAGTCTCAACCAAATACCTGTGTAGCCTTGGGAAATGTTGAACTTCGGAGTTCAAATGTCACTTCTTCCAACAGCAATTCCCATGCAATTCATTGCCCTTACTGACTTAGGCCTTGTGCCTAAATGACATTTACAAAAGAGTTATCTTCCTCCTTCTACTTAAAACAAACAAACAAGAACAAAAAACATCAACAGACAAGATCATATAAGCCAAGACTCATGAAAGTCCAGTGTTAGTTCCAGTCTCAACCACCATAGGGGATTAACTTAAGAGAGTTAGCAAGCCAAGTTTTATTACTCTCTTTCTAAAAACACTCAGAGGTAAAATCTAAGATTTCACTTTAAATATTAGACAGTGTGATTTAGTTCTCCGGAATGTATTTTCCCCTTCAGTTTCCCAGTGGATAACAAAAGGCAATACGTAAGGCTTGCATTCAAATGCAGTTTTCTTTGTATTTATCTTAGCATGTTAAACTTAGGAACATTACAATGACCTTTTTGTCAGTCGCATGTGTTGATCTGTAAATAATAAAAATAAGTAAGATCACTCTTTCACTCTTTTTTCTAAGTAAGATCACCTTTTTCGTGTTCCATACTGGGTATTTAATGTTTTCAGAAATATGTTAGTAATTTACCAATATACTATAGGTAATAGTCCAAACTTTTTGAAATGGTTACATTTTTATTTCAATAACACTTCAGAAAAATATGATAATGATTTACTCTGCTACTAATAAACCAGTATTAGAAAAAAGAAACCCCCTTGCTCTTTCTTCTTAAATTATTAGCTTACTTTCCATTGACAATATATTCTTTGGTCAAGTTATGTAGATTAATAGCATTTCATGAAGACCAATATGACTTAGTGACAGTTTTTATTATTTTCTGTACAAAGTGATCAGTGCTGTGACTCTGCAACTTCTGATCTGGAAGCTGCATGCACATTTCCTGTTTGTTCTTACTTATGGCATGGTTATATATTCATGCTGCAAGTATGCATTATATTAATGATACTGTCCTTATTTTAAATATATATCTTACTTTAATTGCTATATTCCAGGTAGCTACTCTTATCTACTATTTTTAAACTCCTAACATGAGAAACCATTCATGTATGAAAATATATTTTTCCAAAATATCCTATGAAACAGTTTATAGATACATAAATAAATAAATCAGCATTATAATACAAAAAAGTTACTATTTCTTTTTTAAAATGATAAACAATATTTTATTCATTACCACCCACACTTGAACTCATAATGAAAGTAAGCAGATCTTGCCATTTTGCAGAATTCAACATGATCTGACATGTAGATAAATTTCTTGTATGAAGCACCTGTATAGTATAGACAATATGCCTTATTACATGAAATTAAAGAACAATGTAAAAAATTCACAAAGTGAATGTCAGCTGCTGAAAATACTTGAAAAGTAATTCAAAATCTCATCACCTTACTTTCGTCATGAGTTAACAAGTCTGTAGTTTTTTTCAATATGTTTAATATAATACAATAATGGAAAACTGAAAGCATTTAAAAGTGCTCTCTTGGGATTCATTCTAAGCCCTTTTCCTTTTTATTTCTTCATCATTCAGTCTTTCTGAAGCTCCCAGGACAACCATTTTAAAACAATCTGTTCTGGTGTGATTTATATTTATATATCTAATGAAGCCTGTTTTATAACAATTATTCTGGTTTAATTTAAATAACTCTTTATCTGTTATCCTGCTAGAGATGGTCAAAGGAAATTATCATATACTTCACTGTTCATTGTAAATCTGTGGTCACTTAAAACGCGCAATAACTTCTCCTAGCAGCGGTAGGTTTTTCTCTTCTGCATCTGTGTTCTTTTTTTGGTATATTTTACCACTTCTTCCACATAGTGATGATTAAATAAATTCTGTCTAAGTATAGATAAAAACCATGAAGTATTACATTTATAAATGATGGAAGCAAGAAGCATTTGCACTGATGGAAACTACACGTGAAAGCGTTACAAGTAGAAATCAGGCTAGCAAAAAATAAAACGTTAGCAAAGTTTAGTTAAGCAGTAGATAAGTTCGTATAATAATGATTAATGGAGATAATAAAAAGAAAAATATTGATTAATAAAAAGGAAAAAAATTTGGTTTTAAATATTCTTTATCAATTTCCTTGTATTATTCTACTTCACACTGTATTACAGGGCCATATTTCTTATATATCTGGTTATTAATGCATTCACAGATGCATATGTACAGGTAAATTCACTCTGTGCTCCAGATTAGATATTCCTAGTAAGATAAAGAGTATTTCTATTAATTAATGTACAGTCATAGAATAACCAAGAAGAAGTTTTCTGATTTCATGATGAATGATACCTCAGAATATGTAATGAACCAAGAAGTAAATGCCTGTGGATTTGCAGTTCTTTCATTAAATATCAACTGTTTTGTTACTATATTATACTTGTCCTTAACTTGGTATGAGGCAATCTAATAAAGTAAATGCGTTAGAAATTACAAACAGTTAAGAACAGGGACAGAAGTCCTGAAAAACTTGAATTATTATATCTTCAGACATCATTTGTTTTTTCTTTAAGATTAGCTGTTCTTACTATTACTGGCCTAGAGCCAGTATTACACTACCTAAGGGATTACATTTAAATGTCTTACAGTACAGCAAAAAAAATTGAAAACAAACTAACAAAGCAAAAAAAATAGGGACTTACTTTAAATAATCATTTAAGACTGTCTCTTATCTGACATCCCCTGTTCTGTAAAATAATTTTTCATCAGAGGTGATATTACTTTCTCAGTATAATTTGTTTTGTATATATTAGTAAAAAAGCTCACACCAGTTCATACGCTCAGTTAGACTTCTATTTTTTTTAATCATCAAAAAGAAAAAAAAAGCCAACTTTCCACAGGTTTATTTGCTGTGGAACCATTTTGACTGATCACTTTTAGCAGCAATGGGAAAGCAGGATGCTGGTATGGCTTTTGTGAAATAAATGAGCAAGTTTTAAGTCATCATGGAATTAAACTTTTTGTAAAATTAAAACCATGCAAATCTTTATGCATATGACCCTGAAGAAGATAACAGCATGTAAATCACAGAGTTGCAGGAGTTAGAAGGGACCTGAAGAAATCATTGAGTCCAATCTCCCTGCTACAGCAGGTTTCCTACAACAGGTTGCACATGTAGTTTTCCAAAGAAGATGAACATCTCCACACAAGGAGACTTCACAACCTCTCCAGGCAATCTGTTCCAGTGCCCCATCACCCCTACCATAAAGAAGTTCTTAACACACGGTTGTATGAAACTTCCTACGTACAAGTTTTAGGCCATTGCTCCATGCTCTATTGCTACACACCACTGAGAAGAGCCTGGCCTTGCCCATTTAACTCTCATCTCCCTTTAGGTATTTATAAGTATTTATAAGATCCCCTTTCAGTCTTCTTTTCCTCAGGTGGAGAAGACCCAGGTTACTAAGTTTTTCCTCATATGGCAGATGTTCCAGGCCCTTAGTCATTTGGACAGCGAGGACATCCCTGTAATTTTTTTAATAGAGGAGCCCAGAACTGGATGCAGTAAGAGCAAATTCTAGAAGAAGCTTCTTCACTGATGATTTCAAATGAAAAGGTATCCTAGGTTATTTTAAATACTCAGAATTCTCTGATTTCTTCTAGCACAGTTTGTGCTTCTAGCACTTCACATGCTTTGTGACTCAGCCTTCCCCCTCTTCCAGAATGTGCCATTTGTGCCTACAAGATTTCTTACAGTTCCATCTTGCATGACAGAATAACTATAAACACCTCTTATTTGTTTAAACCCTTCTGAGAGCTTGCCCACTGTTCATGCTTACTGGTCATTTCAATGTCCCATACTGTAAGACAAAACTAAATTACATTCTTCTTCCTCTAATCTGTTTGTACAAGATTAGTTTCCACTTTCATTAAAAAATGAAAAACTATGATTCGCCTACTTACAAAAATCTACCATGGTTATATATTGATAATATTGAAAATAGAGTTGAAAAGTTGTATTACTAATTTTTTTATTTGTATTTTAAAATAAGGAAAAAATAAAAAGTAGCTCTAAAGCTCCACCCTCTACTTACAAAATGTGTGTATGTATTGTCACATATTCATGAATTCCTATTATTCCGTAAGCAAAAATGGATGGTTAAATGGTGACTGTCCAGCTTTGATTGCAAAAGATGTTTGTCTATATGACAAATCAAATTCCTAAACTTTGTTAGTTTGTGATTGTTGACTTGAACTACAGCCACTGCTTCAGTCCATATATTATGCCAAGGATTTCAAAAGAATTTTAAGTTCACAATAACTGTATTTGTTTATTTTCTAGCTTGCTTGCTTGCTTGCATGTTTTCAAATGAAAATAATAATAAACTGTCAAAGAAGTTAGCAATTAAAATTTAAATGATATTATAAGTCTCCAATTCTTTCTTTTTCTATTTTTAGCCATGTGATATTAGCGAGAGTTTCTTTGTAATTAAACACTTAAAATATCCAATATGTTTTGTTTTTTGCATTTTTAACCATACGCATTTTTTCTAATCATCATCTGCTGCAACACAGTATTTTTAGAAGAATGCCTGCTAGAAAGTTTAGACATGGTAGTTCAACTGCAAGCTTCTGGGGACATCCACGTTGTATTATGCTTGGCTTAGAATGAGCAACTCCTGCTAGATTCAGCAAAAATAAAGCACAATGACCTCTTCAGCTGGACACTTCAGCAGCTGGTCTATAACTTGAACAGAGTTTTGCTTTACGCTTTCTAAACTGTCCTGGGGATTGAATAGACAACATATAAAATTATAACAGGAAAATGATGGATTATGGGTCATAAGTCTCATTTCAGCCATACAAATAAAACATCATGCTTGTGTGTTATGATAATACATTTAATGGACAGAAATTAGCAGATGTTGATTGCATTCTAGTGCACACAGCATACCAAAAATCGCAGAGGAATGTTTAAAGGATTGTAAAGAGACTGTATCGCTGAATGCCTGTAAGGCAGAGTTCAAGTAGCAAAAACACAGAAAAGACAGTTTGGTAGTTGTCTGGCTTTGGTTTAATCGTTTCTCTCTGCCAAAAGCAGCCATTAAAGAGTAGCAACAATTGTATGTATTTTAGTTTAAAGTGAACAGTAATGCTATTTCTACCCCTTCCTAAGAAATACTTTATAGCTGTCAAAACATAAGGTTGTGTCAGACTCTTCTTAAAATAAAACTTCAAGACAAACTTAGGAAAAAGGTATGAATGAAACTTTGTTGTGCAGTGCAATTCAGAATTCTATAAATTATCCAGTATAACATACAAAAGTACCAAGATTTGGCCCTGAACAGTTGCAAATTCTTGAAGCAAGCATTTGTACATAATGCATTTAGACACACAAAGAGAAAGGTGATTTCATATAAGAACTACCTCTTTAAACATTCATATGTGAAAGTTAGATTTATTTATTTAAAAGGAAGAATTTATATATAGTATGTTGAAGTTCTTCTTAACTCTTCTTATTTTCAGAAGCCTATGAAGCTTCTGCATTTTAGAATTCCATTGCCATTCAACTGAATTTTAAAATTCTAAGTTTTCATCCTAGACCACATGCAGCAACTTTTATCCTCAGCTAAAACTAACTGACAAAACTAATGTGTGTTCTGTCTTCTTTCATTAACAAACTGATGAAATCTGGATGGAAGCTTTTTCTTTACTGTTCAGACTCTTTCCAATCATGTAACTAGCCCATCTATACAAGTACTATCTTATTTATTTAAATGGGGATTTAGAAATGTTGTCCAATTAAATCAGATAATCATATGTGGCAAATGTTGCTTTGTGGTTGTTCATAATTTACTGAATTTTCATGGACTTTACTGTAAATACAAATATTCTAAGTCCCTCCATAGCTCTGCTGATGACTTATCACCCTCTTTTTCTTGTAGTCAATGGAAGCTCAAAGGAGAGTTTGTGAGCAGTCATAAATAGCCTAGTTTCAATTTGCTTTCCTTCTAACTCTATCTTCTCCCCATGGTCGTTGTTAGTTTAGTCATGACTTTAAGCATGGAGAGTGTGGCTAGGAATTTGTTGTTCATTTACATTTGCAATACAAATATAGGAATCTATCCAAGAGACCTAGAAGATCCATGTTCAAAATACGTACAGAAATGTGCTACAAGTAGTAGATATGAAAAAGTCCCTGCCAAAAAAATTCTTAATAATAAAAGTTCACAATATTTCAAGGACAGCAGCTGAGTTTTGTGGAAGAAGTCGAGGAGTAACAATAGAGATAAGCCATATCTGGTTAACTTCTGCTCAAGAGAGACAAATAACAGGTAACTGCAGGTTACTCAAGAGAAATAGTATTTCTTTCTCTGTTACTCTCTTGTGAAGGCACATATCATTGGAGAAAAAGCCCATTTCAGATTGTAGAGCTTTCTTGCTGATGGGCAGCTGAACTTTAGTACATTGATTTTTCCTCCTCAAAGGAAGAGTAGGATATAATAGAATGTAGTAAGAGTAGGATATGATAGAAACAAGAAGGAGGAAGAGTAGAATATGATAGAAACAATCTCAAAGGCTGCCTGAGTACAGCGAGATCACTCAACAGTTACTATCAGGAGCAAAACACACTCTGAGTAAGAAAAACTAATAGAATTTATTGTCTATTGCTAACGTACGGGATCAGTGAGAACTAAAATCAAACTTTAAACACCTTCCACACATCCACCCTCTTCTACCCAATTCCTCCAAGCAGTTCAGGGGAATGGGGAATGGAGGCTGCAGACAACCAATGTTTCATCTCTGTTGCTCCTTAGCGGTCACTCTCTGCCTCTGCTCCACGTAGGATCCCTCCCACAGGGCGTCATAATTCCCAATCTAATCCCACGTGGGCTTCTCACAGTCTGCAGCTCTCCAAACACTGCTTCAACATGGCTCCATACCACAGGGCCCACCCTTCAGCCACTGCTCCACACAGACACGTGTGGGGAACAGTTATCCCATCCCTCCTGCCCCACTGTGGTCTTATCCCCATGGGCTGCAGCTCCTTCTGGCCTCATCTACTGCTGCCCTGTGGGCTATTCCATGGCTGCACAGGGAGATATGCTCTGTGTGGTGGCTACGGGCTGAAGGGACACATTCTGTTCCACCATGTGCCTCTCCTTGGCTACAGGGAGCTTCTGCTCTTCACTTGGAGTACCTCCTGCTCTCCTTCTGCACTGACGTTGGTGTCTGCAGGGCCAGTTCTTTCATATTTTCTCACTCCTCTCTCAGATTTTCCTTAAATCCAATCTGCCTTCCCAGTGACACACCCAGCATTGCTCATGGCTCGTCTCTGGCAGTAGTAGGTCCCTACTGGAGCAGCTGGAGCTGGTTCTGATATGACATGTTGCAACTTCTAGGCTCTGATCACAGAGCCCACCCTTGCACAACTCCTCCCTACCAAAACCTTGCCGTGTAAGTACAATATACCATGAAATTCTAGTATGAGTTGGTACAACCATTCTTTAACCAATCTTTTACTTTTCATTTGACCTGATGGTTTTTTGTTTGTTTGTTTGTTTGTTTTAATGTTTTTTCTTTTAAGGCCATTCTCTTTTCTATATTGGAATGATTGGTTTACAGGATAAAACATTTTCAATTCTGACAATTTTTAGTTCCTTTTGCTAACATGTATGGTTAATGTGTGCAGTTTTCTACTAGGAATTTCTGAGCATTGCAGGATCTTATGTTAGGGCTGGAATGAGGTATGTTCAGTCTGTTCTTTATTTGCATCTATTTCAAAGCAGTTATTTGTACAGAAGAAAAAAATTTGAAAGATAAACAAGCACTGTCATGTGTAAATAAAATCAGACTGCAAATACAGTTGTGAAATTTTAATGATCAGATTTAGGTATTTTGCACTATGCTATCAAAGTAAATTGTAGTTTGAATTTTGTTAACTTGGCTTGTAGTTCTAAAAGTAAAACCATTTGAGATCTGTTTAAAGCACTTGGAATTCTAAATTAAGAAGGAAAAATCTATTAAATGTAATAAGCATTCAAAATCTTCCCTAGGTTTTAACTTTTTTATTTTTAGTCATCTTTATTATGGTAGCCAGACCCACTGACTTGCAATAGGCTCTATCTCACAGTTGACAATATAGTGCCATCAAAATCATAATTGTTAAAAAAAAAAAAAAGATTAAACATCTTACTTTACAAGTAATACATAATGTCATATACCTATTACTAAGAAGGCCTATCTTCTCTGACCAAAGAGAATAACCTGATTTGAACTAGAAGAACTGAATAGAATTGTTAAACAATCCTTTGCATTTTAAGCAACATTTAATTAGAAACACACTTTAACCACCAAAATGATAAAAATCCAGGAGATTAAAATTTGAGTGTCAATTATCATAAAATTCATCATTGTAATTCTTATTAAAACTCAGTGTTTAGATAGGTAATGATTTTATAATATGGCAATTTGCATAAGGAGCCCTGAGATGGCTTATTATTTCGATCCTACACAATTACAATTCCAGCTCCATACATCAGAGCTCTTAGCAATGTAAAATCACTGTGCTAATTAATAAGCCATTTACTGACTGCAGCTAGTTATGGTGGTCCTGCAGCTGACCTTACGGAAGACGAGCCATCTCTGAAGTGCCTGTGTGTAACTACAAACATAATGATGTGCCAGGAGGGAATCATTAAAAATAATTTACACAAGCCTTCATTTACAAGATCTTTTGATAGCATGCTTCCCCGGTGTTTAGATCCACAGTGCAACCCCTACCATTTGGAAAGTGCCAAGCAGGAGAGTGAACGAGGATACCTAAGTGGTTAATTAAGAGCCATTCGGACGCCACAAGAGCCTCCTGAAAAATCCCTCTGATGTCTGCCGTGTCAAATGTCTCTCACAGGCAAAACCACAAGAGGTAGCTGCCATAGCAGGCTAATTATTGGGGACCAGGAGCAGCTGAGAGCGGCCTGTCACACAGTGCTTGCTGCAAGCACCCAAGCCCAGGAGTGAGTGGAGCACTCTTTTGTGTCATTGGACTTGAGAGAAACAGTGGAAATGAGATACTGTGATAATCAGAAGTGATTGAACAGGTCATAAAAGTGTGCAGTTGTAGATTAAATTATTCACTTGTGTGGTTTGATGTATTTTGTAATTTTATATGCTTTGCTGTTCCAACATGTGTTTTCTTAAGACTTTCATTTTGAATGCTTTAAAAAAAAAAACCAAACAAAAAAACCCAGTAACTTGCAAAGGCTTTGTAGGGTTGAACAGATTTAAAAACATTAAAGATAATTTTTATGATAAAAAAAATATATAAAAAAAGTCATAGTATATTTCTCCTTCAGCAAAGTCTCTGCAAGGTGAAGGAACAGTGTTGTCAGCCTGTGTGGCACTGGATTAGTTTAATGGCATCCAATTGGTTCACTGACCTACAAGGGATTTTTCCAAATCTGCGTGGGAGATTTCTGTACTTTTTTCCAGTTTGTTCTTTACACAGTTAAGTGATTCATGCTCTTACTGTGCAGATATTTGTCAAACTTACTATATTTATTTCCTGATGTGCCTTGCCATGAGTGTTATGTGAGAAAGGAGCATGATCATATGTGATTCTTGCATTGTGACTGATTGCCAGTTCTGGAAATGGGAAGAATTACTTTACTGAAGGTGAGGGTAGCAATACAATGACACTGTGCCTGCGTTTGTATGTCTTCATGTGTTTGGGAGATGGAAAGGAAGAGGAATCAAGTGTGAACGTAGCATCTTGTCTTTGATACTAGTAGGGCTTTTAATGCTGTGTGTGAAATTTTTGAAAACTTTAATTATGTAATAAAATGATTTTTTATTTTTTAGATAGAGAATACTCCTTTCAGGATGTCCGTGAAAGTTTCCACTGAAATGAATTACAGTTTGTCTCATTTTGTTTCAAAAAATCTATATTAATTAATCCATAAGAATTAGGTAACACCCATCTAAATTTTATACCCATGTTCTTGTGCATGAGGAAAATATTATTTTTCTAATAACACTAAATGTTTCTGAAAGATTATAAAGAGATGATTTTCTTTCTAAATCTCTCAGATCTTTTTGCGCAGTGTCATCCACCTCTCCTCTTATAAAACGGCTACAAGAAGCAAAGTTCAATTTAATTTGGCTTCCTTCAGTGGAGGCAAACTGCTTCAAATGGGTAGTGGGTTCAAACCAATCATAATACACCTCTTGCATTAGACAAGATAAAACACTCTCTTGCAGCAGAGTGAGAAGCCAGTTTATTCCCCTGATGTGTTGTAAGTGACTAAAAATCTACTGTGATATAGTTGGTCTATAGCCTGTAGAATTGGTGGAAACTGAAGCTGTACTTCACAGAGAAAACCAAGACACAGAGAAAAAGATAGAGAACTAGTATCGTAGACATATAGCTTGATCCTTCTGACTTCCAGGCTCATCTCACTCTATATTACTCTGAAGTAAAGAGAAAGAATTGGACAAAAACTCATGCTGTGGTTCCACTCTGAAGCCTTGCAGGAAGGCTGAATCATTTGGGGAGATATAAACCTTCATGGACATTGTTTTCTACTGGAAATTTAAGACAGTCAGTGTCCTCTGGGACATTATCACCAGCTATAGCTTCACACAGCTTAAACCAGCACTTGCTGTCAAATACCAACTTATGATGAAACAGCTATCCATCTGTTTGACTAACTCAAGCATATGCAGTGCTCTCGCATAACTCTTTCATCAACTTCATTTATAGTGATTGGTATACATTGCTACTAGTTTTACCAGCAAACAAAATGGGAGATGGCAGTATGTCAAAGACTTCACAAAATAGTACCAGAATCCAAAATAAGACCAAAATGGTGTCTGATTTAGTTAGCCATTATTATATTTAAATAATTCTCTGCCATTGGATCTAAGAGGCACAAATTATAACCAGCATCATCATGTGAATTGTATACCCCATAGAGACCACTGAAGAACATGAAATCATCAGAACTAACTATTTTGATTGCAGATGGATTTCCAGTCTTGAAGTGATAAGGAATAAGAAGAGATAATGCATATCAACTATTAAGTGATTTTTTTAAATATGGACATTGGCATGTCCACATCTGTATGATAAGGATCTCACAGAGCTAGAATTTTAAAGGTCTCTTGATAACATCTGTGCTTGTTGGGTTATTTGAGAGACAGGAGTTTTCAGAGACCTAAGTATGGTTATAAACTAAATCACCTATTTTTTAAGTGACAGCAGTCATCATTTCACACAAATTGTACTATCTATCTAGGGGAGCTTAGTGATGCCCATCAACTAAGAAGAAAAAGAGATGTGAGATACAGCACCTGACATTTTCATTTTACATATAACAAAGTGAAATTATCATCCTTACACATCTTTATTTCTTACCTTGTTTATAATTGAGTCTTTATTTTTAACTTGCCTGACAGCATAAAAGCAATGAAGAAGTTCACTGCAAAGAGAAGAAGCAACTGTTTTATGGCGCAGCAATAGAAACTGTCCTGAACATAAGAAGTTCAGGCTCAATTGCAGTGGAATCAGAAAAAGGAAATATAGGTCAGCCATTTCTGCTGATATAGTGTTAATCTCCTAAAATGGAAATTATTTTCACACATAAATTTACAGTTAGGTGAGCTTTCAAAAGGAAAAAAAAAAAAGAAAATAATGTTTTCTCTTTAAAAAATATTAAGATTTGAAATTTTGTCCTTTGTCTTCTAAAGGCCAGCTCTGCTTGTCTTTTTCATACATACTATCCCACTAAAGCCTGGAGAGATTTCTGTTGCGACTGAGGGAAATCCCATACAGTTTTAACTTTGTGCCTAGAACCAGATGTTGCTGTGATTAAAGTCAGCAGTAAAAACTCTTGTTACTCTAACAATGCAAGACAAGGCCAGTTGTGAAGTGCTGGTGAATCTTTCTCAATTTCTTCTGGATTTCCACACATTATAGATCACACCCTAAATTATCTATCTAACCTGGCCCCAAGTGTGAAGTTATTCCCTGGGGAAAATCTCTGCTGAAATCTCTAATATCTCTGCTTGGGAAAGGATTGCAGGAACAGATGTTAGTGTTTGCCTTGAGGAATATCCAACATATTTGAGCAATCACAATGGATAGCAAGATGGAAAGATAACACCAGAATAAAACAAATGCCTTTTTAAATGCCTCCTGTCACTATTTTTGGAATCTCTTATCAGGAGGAAGCATTGTGTTTCCTGACTACCATCACCTGTAATTAAAAAAGAATTTGTGGCTGCAGACCTACAAAACTGTAGGGAGAAAGCAACATCTTTGTACATTTTTTTCTTAATGTATGTACATGGAAGTAAAAATTATTCTTCTTTTTCCCTGAAATTTTCTATTATTTTTTATTTATTTAAGAAGGTCAAATTCTTAATTTTTTTTACTAATAAATGTTTAATTCTTAAATGTGAAATAAACAGGATATATATTTTTATAAATATGGCATAATCTTTCTGAGTTAATGTGAATACGTAATCTTTATTTTATTTTATATAATTAGTATTCAATTCAACATATTTTTAATGAGATGAAAATTAAAGTTTCTACATTTAATGCCACATTTCCATGCTTGCCAAGCTCCAGGAATTTTAGTGAATAAATATTCCCAACAGACTGCCAGAAAACATTTCCATAAAGAGCGCCATGAAATGTATTTAAAAAATGCCTCAGTAGCCACTACCTGAAATTTTAAACGAAAACCAGTCAAAGGTCCCTGGCTTACTCTTGCAGTCAACAAGAATCTTTTTTGGACTTGATAGACCTTTGTCTAGCCTGCAGTTATTAAACAAATTGTGCAGTCAGTTGACATACAGGAATTTAATAAAGAACTTAAAGGTAAAGTACATTTTTTCAGTTTCTCTGCTGCAAGTTCTGCTGAAGAGAGAAAATCAGCATTTTTCTATTTTAAATAGATAAAATAAAACACTAACGAGTTAAACAAGTAATCCTAGCATGTATTGTATGTACTAGATCTTATTTTTTAAATATATCTAATATGACAGAAAAGATTTTTCATGTAATTTTCCCCTTTTAAAATTTGTAAATACATAAGTGACTGATCAAAAAAGAGACGGTCTTAATCTCTTGAAAAAATTGAAGATATTCTTGTCTAAAGCTAAATATAAACTAAACTTTTTTCTCATTGACTGCATATCATGTATTTTATATTTATTATAAAGGATGGGTCAGACCTTTTTTCTTATTCTCACTAGAGGAATAAACAAACAAACAAACAAACAAACAAACAAACAAACAAAAAGATGCAAGATCTGTATGCTTCCATTTCTTTAAAATATTGAAAAAAAACCTTTCTTTTTTAAAAGTTCGGAGGAGTTAGAATGTCATCTTTAAGGGAACGGATGCCTTAATTACTTTTAGTTAGCACGTGTAAATAACTTGTTGGATAAGTGGCTTGTTGTACTATAACCATTTGCAAAGCACAAATCCAGTAAGGATGGATATATATGAAAAGATATTTTCTTTGATCAGGATTTTTTTGATACATAATGAGAATGTCTGAAACATTAAATACTTTGTCTAAAATTAACAGAATTAAATGAGAGTGCTATTTCTGCAGGTATTCAGGCAGTCCTATATAGTAATAATCATTGAATTATTCATCAGAGAAGAATTGGAATTTTCCACAACCAAACCAGAAAGGTAGAAGATTTTTATATAAAACTATGAAATGTGGTATAATCTTCTCACTGACTTTGAAGTAGAAAATATTAAGTGGAAGAACACTTCGGAGAATGAAAAAGCTGGGGAGATTAAAAGTTGGTACATCGTTACTCATCAATATGTTCTTCCTCATCTTTTCTATATGTTTCAAGATATGTCATAACAGCAATAACGGAATAAATGGCTTGCTGTTTCTGGTTCTACTTGCTTACCCTATGCGATCTGGTTTCCTATTTCTTGCTTTATTCTCTTCAGTGTGAGTGGATATTCAGTTTTTGTCTCTCCATTTATTTTAAATCTCTTGCTTCTGGCATTAAGACTTCTATATTGCCCATAGTTCTCTTCAGAAAATCATACCAATATTAACTTTATCGTATGATATGAAATTTCCTTGAATACAGTGATTATCTGGTTGAGAATTATAAAAACTCATACAGAAATGAAACTGCTGCAGTTTAAATTAGCGTGATGGTGTAGACACTAATTGATTTTGGCTACTGAAAATTTTTAGTCACAGATATATACAGCAGTATAAATTATATCATTTCCCAGTTCTATGAAAAAACAGCATAGTGCATGAGTTAGTGGTTAGTTTGAGGTATTGCAAGGCATTGAAAGGCATTGCTTTTAGCTATGAACACCCATGTTCATTCAGACATCTCCAGAGGTTGAAGAGATGGACCCAAATCTTGGTGCAGTGCCCCAAGCACTGCATGCTTTCTCCTCTGTGCTCCTCCATACTTTCTCCTCAATGACTCTCGTCACTACAGTGTACAGAATGTGTAAAGAATGCTTGATTCTTGATTGTCTAGTTACACTCATTGGATGAAAATCAGCTCTCTCTGCTGCTCGTGCTTACAGACTTTTTCTCTTGAAGAGTTTCCATACATTCTCAACTTTCTGAGCGACTGGCAGGTTGTTGCTGGTGAAGTTATTTCCTTATTCTTATAACTAGACTATTCCTTTATCCTATACTGTTAAATGAAGGTCATATATATTGACCTGAACATTAATACTGTTGACTACTAGGAGAAATTTATACTAACTGGTACAAAAATAAATGGAGAGATTAGTTCCTGTGGGTAATACTGATACAAATACTCTAGCGCTACTAAAACTTGTAGTAGAAAAGCCTCCTTCTAAAAGGTAAATTTCCAACAGGTTAGTGGAGTCTTCACAGTATTTTTTTTGGAAGCCCCATACTGGGTCTAGAATGAAACTCCATCTCGTGGATTTGCCACTGGAGTAAGGAAATACAGGAGTATTAAACAAAATTGGATATGGGAGAGAAAAATAAATAAAATAGTAGGGTTGTATTTATCATTCTATCTAATCTAAATAAGACAGTTCCTACAGTACTCTGTTCAAAACATCTTACATGAAGTGATATATTATTGAGGCAATATATAAAGTAGCATGCTTAGAACAATAATATCATTAAGGGAAAGCAGGGAGCAGATACTGCTTTTGGGAAACAGAGTCGATTCTGCTGTTTAGAGGCTAGGAGATACTT